>JAQMCX010000021.1:8874971-8940898 GCA_029814765.1 Acanthurus leucopareius | reverse complement strand
ATTGAGAATATAATTTGTTTTGTCAATATATGGTTTTCGATTAAAATGCGATTAATTTCGATTAATTAATTACAGACACTATAATTAACGCGATTAAAAATTTTAATCGAGTCCCACCACTAGTTTCAATAAGAGGGTTTTCATTTTATTTCACGTGTAAAGGCCATAATATTACATTAATGAGTGATATGATTAAATGTGCTTTAATATATAACTAAACTAGAAGTATACATAAAAAAGTTTGTATTTTGGCTTCTTTAAAGCTTTCTGAAGATGAGGCATTTGAAATATTCTTCCATCTCAACCTGAAAAATGAAAACAGTGCAGGTATAAATGTTATGTTGTTGTTATAACCAAGTAGTTATCCCCACTATGTGACTCACCATCCTCTCCAGACGCATCCCGTTCCCATAGGCCATCTGTCTGAGCACATCGATGTCTGGAAGACCCCACTCTGGATTCCTGTGTAAAAGCATCAAATAAGTCTATTTACACTGTAACAGCAGCTTTACTCCAGATACAATCTAATGTAATGTGTACAAGAGAAAACAGACTCCCTCTCACATTTTCCGAAGCTCTTCATCCAGGTGTTCATTACAACTTGGTGTAATTATTCCATTAATAGCGTACACCTGGAACATGTTTTGATTTTGAAAGGTATCAATTGTTATATGCCATGTGTTTTACACTTCCCACTCATAACATCATGCTTATTAAGTGGATAAAAAACGTAACTGTTGGTACGTACCCCATATGTTATCAAAAGGCCATTTTGCCTGAGAATCTGACCTGCTCCATTGAAAACACCCTTGGGAAATAAAAACAATAAATCATTTGGAAATCTCTGTGTTATGACCGATCAGCAATGAACCATTGCGTTTTTAGATAAGCAGGCCTACCTGGACTGTTTTGAAGGAGCTGTACTGCAGTAAGTTAATGGCAACAATAACATCACAGGAACTGCGAGGAAGACCTGACCATTTCTCCCATGGTTCACCAGCATCCAGATGGATTGGTTGCAGCACTGTCTTTGTGTGAGTGGCAGCAATATATGCCTTTATGCTGTAAATAAGTATGCAGACACAATTCTACAACTTGTATTTCAAATCCAAATCCTCATAAATGGCTTCTACTTCATGTCCACATTACTGTAAGTACACCACCTGTCGCCCATGAGTCTAGCTGTAAAACACCAATGACTACAGTACAGTCATATGGATAATTAATGGATTGTTATGTCTGGTGCATGTGAAAGAGAATAACTAATAGAAACCAATTTTCATTAGACACAAACCTGTCCAGAGAGTCTTGTTTGATGTCAGAGGGCTGCCAGGTAACAAAGGGCATCTTCTGGGCAAAACGTACGACATGCTGGCCAGTTCCAGAGCCCAGCTCCAAGGCGAACAGCTGCCTGTGGGACTGGTTCTCCAGCACATCTTCAAGCACTGAGCAGAGATCCTGCCAGTTTCTCTCAGCTTGAGGAGACAGCAGCATGGTCTGGAGGAGACAGATAAAAGGACAAATTAACCCGTCAGCTCACGTTACCAGTAATACCAGTAATGTTCTCTCTTACTCTTACCTTCACTTGTGCTGGTTCACCGAGACTAGCAGGGAAAAAGCATATTGGTTGAGGTTGGATGTGGTTGATGACAGCAGATGGGTGCAGAGATTACCTGGTTAAGAGGATTCCTCATGTGCTCTTCCCCCTCCCACATGTACAGCACAGGTACCAAGAGACCATCGTGTCTCAATATAGGGTATGCATTGTCACCTAAAGGTAATAATACAGTCAGTAACTTTTACAGTATGATAAGGTGTTGTGTGATGCCTGGGATTGTATCGTTATAATGTGTGCAAAATCATGCCATCTTGTGGTCATAGTGAGAAACTGCAACAAACCATAAAAGTATGCCTAACACAGTGTTAATATTACAAAACACATCTCTGATGTTTTGTGTACTATGGATTGTGTAAATGGAGGGAGGCAGGATTATTACAAAGATATTTCTTACTGCAAGAATCTTTTATTACGATGTCTTTCAAAGTTTGTGTTAACAATGAAGTTACATAACGTTGAGACTAATTAAGCACATTTTTAAAGATACATTTCAGAAAATAGTATTTAAAAGCTATTTAACTCTTAGTATGTTACCTCATTTTTTATCTTTCATTATTTATTTATCTATTTATATTTTCCGTGTCCCTTACGGGCTCCCATACGTTTTCTAACAGTTCACGCAGTGCATTGTGGGTAGGTCAGAAGCCGAGAGGACGCCATGTGCTTTTGAAGCAGTGGGACTGCAAGAAGGAGACCTGGTAGTGGCAACTTTGGGCTGCTTTTGGAAAAACGCCTGAATAAACGGCTCCGGTTATCGTTAGCATGTACTGCACCAGACATTGCCTCCGGACCGCGCTGCGGGCTGCGGCGAGCACGCACCGGTACGTAACGTGAGGAGAGCGGGCACCGGTCAGTCACGTAACGCCGGGCCAGCCGTAACGGTACATTATGGTCCGGTTGTCTACTCCTTCAAGGGCAGACAGCCGCGGACTGCTGATCGTTATGATGGCTGTAATAGACGGTGTTGTCGCTGTAGCTGATGCTAATACGGTAGATGTATTTGGTTTGCGATCTGAAGAGAGTTTAATGTTTTATGGCTGTGTGAAAAGTCTGTTAGCTAACGCTAGCTTGGTAACTTTAGCTATCAGTTACTAATCCTTACAGACTGTGTTTAACTTTATCATTACTGAGCGATCGCAGCATTTACTCTTATGAAACATTTTGTCATCGTTTGTAGTTTGGTTGTAATAACTTAAAGTTGCAGCTGTTTGACATCATCTTCCACTGAGCAGCAATGTTTCTGACAGCCAAGGTCACGCTCCTAAAACTGAGTATTCAAGTTTTTGCTGATCAAACGAGCTGCACCTTTTAAATTATTCATTCACCTTGGTTCTCCGATCAGAGTTGAGGCCAATAAAATGAACTCGAATTTATTTGTTAGTGAGCCAACCAGAGACGACAGTTTAAACAGAAATGGTTGCACAACACTGTACTCATCCCAGACCTGGTGAATGGGTAAACCCCCGCATGCTCTTCTGAGATTTATCTAAGGGGCCACAAGATCAGGATGACAATAAAAATGCTTGGCTTCGGTGATTTCTGTAAGCCTTTCCTCTAATCTAACAATTAATGTTCAATTATTTGATCAGGTTATCTTATTATTATTATCCTGATTCATTAAAAAAAGTTGCATCTCTTAATCTTCTTGTACTGCTTCATTTTAACTTATTACTGTGTAAAGTGTTCATATCAGTTTTTTGCAGTAAAGACACATTTACACAAGCTTCCTGATGCCAAATATAAGATGCAGATGCTCTCAGCTGGATCTGTATATATCTGGTTTAACAGTGTCATGTATTTTTAACTCTGAGGACATGACACAGTCAGTCATTTATCTCATCCATATTTTTTCCCTCCAGACAACAGCTTCAGCGGCAGGCACCGGCCCTGTGTGCTCTCAGACCTCTGAAGACCAGTCCAGCCACCCACTCAGATGCCATCGCCACCCCTCCACTAGACGGAGCACCCAAACAGTATTCTCCTAAAATCCAACAGCTTGTTAATGACATAGCCAGCCTCACGTTATTAGAGGTGTCAGACCTCAATGAGCTCCTAAAGGTGTGTGTGTGTGGGGGGGGGGGGTCCTAAATCACTTAATTTAAACCACATATGTCTTGTTAGAGGGTTGTGACTAAGCTATGGTGTTGTGCTTGTGTCATTTGCAGAAAACTCTGAATATCCAGGATGTTGGGATGATGCCGATGGCTGCAGCAGCTGCTCCTGTGGCTCAGGTGACTGATTTTTGAATAAAGCACTGATAGAAGATACTACAAGTGGGACACCTTCTAATATCATTTCATCTGCTTCAACACTACCTTAAGCTACAACTTCAGAAGTTACTTTAAGTTTGAATCAACACCTTTCTGGCACAGAATCTGCATGTTTTATCAAGTTTCACTGATGCCTCATCATTTAACCGACAGTGTTTGCCAAATAAATACTGATTCAGATTCAGAATACTTCATTAGTCTCAGGGGGGAATGAGCTTTACAGTCAGTCCTGTCCATAGCAACAACATAACTAATAGAAGAATAGACAACAAGAAACACTACAACATTCAACATCTTGTTCATCTCATCATTCATTTACAGTTTATTGTGCATTTAGCAGCCTTATTGCAGATGGGACAAAGGAGTTTGCGTAACGGTTTGTTTTCCGCACTGGCACTTAAAACCGCCGACCTGAGGGCATAGCTGCAAACTCATCGCCGAGCACATGATCAGGGTGGGACAATATTCTGTCTGCTTTCTGGACCGCCTGTTTGTTCCAGAGAGAGCAGAGGTCCTTTAGCTGGACACAAGGAATTTTTGAGCACAGTCTGTTGATGTCATTCAGACACTTCTTATCCTTCACGGATAGACCACCAAACCAGCAAATAAAGAAAAGGTTATAAGAATCTCAATAAAAGTTTGCTAAAAGGTACATAAAATTTTTCTGCTTATACTAAAAAGAGTTGAGTTTCCTCAGCAGATTGATTCTTTGGTTTGCTCGCTTTACAGTACTGTCAGTTCACAGTTGTCACTGAATTTCAGTTGCGAGTCAAACACAGCGCCTAAGTAGTTGTACGTTTGCACCTCTTCATCATGGATAGTGCTCGGTTTGGGGTCGACACTGGATTTTCTGAAGTCTATGATGATTTCTTTAGTTTTAGACACATTTAAGTTGAGAAAGCTATCATCACACCACCTGACAAATTCAGGGAGGGCACAACTATGATTCGACTGGTGGCCCTGAAGGAGAGACAGAAGGACTTTGTCGTCTGAAAACTTGACGAAGTAGCTGTTTTCCTGAGAGGATCTGCAGCTGCCTGTGTAAAGGATAAAAAGCAGGGGAGAAAGGACACAGCCCTGGGGGGAGCCTGTGTTTGAAAGTCTGACAGAGGACATGTGTCCATTCACCAAAAAAAATGAATGGCAGCTAGTGGTTTGAAGGTAAATGCACAAATTCATTTGCTCTCTCTTTTTTTTTTTGCCTCTGTGAAACTAGGCTGCAGAGGAGGAGGGGGCACCGGTCAAGAAGGAGAAGACTCACTTCACAGTCAAACTGACAGAATTAAAAGCAGCTGAAAAAGTGAAACTTATAAAGGAAGTGAAGAACTGCATCCAAGGCTTGAATCTGGTGCAGGTGAGTGTCCTCATCAGTGTTCAGTCGTGCTCTAAGGCGTCTACAGGTATCCTGTGGAGTTTCGGGCAGCTAATATTGTTAATAAAAAAGGAACACTGTCCATAGATTTAAGGTTGGTAGTCAAGAAATGCCATGAAATGCAGCAAAGTGCCAACACAGGCAAGAAAGAGGAACTGTGTGGGTGAGCAGACATGGATGTAAACAATGGAGGGTTTGGAAAATTTGATGAACTTAAGATGCAAGTGCGATTTCTTTGAAGCTTTTGTTTCACCCCTATGATACTCACAATGTGCACTGATTGTAAACAGAAACTTTGTAATTTTCCAGAGGAGACAATATAATATTTAGTATTTCCTCCTGATCTCAAACTTATATTTACCCACATGATACAGCTGCGTCATGCTTAAAGTCGACCAACAGTAATATTTGACTCTGCCTAAATAAATACAGCCTCTGTCACAGAATTCTTTCAAAACAACCATATTAGGTGTCTCCTTCAGTGTCCTGTGGTGTTTGGTATAATATTTGTGGAAACATGAGTGTCACTGTTAGTCTTGTAGAACAATAATGTTCACACAGATTCTCTTACCGCCACAGTCTACAAAATGTTAAACATTCAAGTGCAGGATTTAACAAGAGCAACACTTCACAGAGTGCATTTCACTTTGAGAATGAAGCTTGAATGTTTTTTTAATACTCTCTTAATATCACATGCTGTAGGGGTGAACATTTGCATTTAAATATGCTGTCACTGTCTATTTACTGGCATTGCTTCACAGTTTAGATGTTAGAATCGGTTCCATTGTGTTCCTATGAGTGTAATTTGAGAGCTCACATTGTGTATCTAGACACCAAACCTCTTTTCAACTGAACAATTTTACTGTAAGCTGACTGATATGAATTAAAATCAGTCTCTTAAAAACTGTGTTTGACATTTTCCTCAGCAATGTGGCATATTTTGTTTTTCACACGTGGCAAACTTATTGAATCTTTTTATTTGTCTTACTTTTCCAAACCAGGCTAAGAAACTAGTAGAGTCTCTCCCCCAAGAAATCCGGGCCAATGTTTCCAAAGAAGAGGCAGAGAAGCTGAAAGCAGCCCTGGAGGCAGCAGGCGGCACTGTGGTGTTGGAGTAGATCTTTGTACCCATCCATTATACACCATTTTTCTGCTCACGCACTTCATCGTTCATCCCTTTTGTTTTATTTTTTTTTTTTTTACGTGACAAAAAGAGGAGGATCCTAGGAGGAAAAAGGAACCAGATGCCTTCTGACATGAATACTGTCTCTTAACGGTGTCAGATGGGGCGGTACAACACAGACTGAACTTTCCAGGCACACAGCCTGCACAAATGGCCGCCTCACTGTTTCCTTGTCCATTTGTTTGCTCATGTGTCTGTCTGATACTCGTGTAGCAGTAAGCTACAGAAACACAGGCCCCGGTGCTAATAAGTCAGTCAGCCATTCTGTGTGTGTAAGCTGTAGGGATGTAAGTACCATTCCCTACACTGAGAAGCACCGGGTACTGTACCTAGTTCAGGGGGTGGCAGTGCTGAGTCCCTCATTGCTTATAAAAATGTTGATTATGTGATTAAAGATGAAATATCCATATTTTCACTCTCTCTCATGTGTTCTTGTGCTGATGAAGATAACAATTCATTTTAAAGATCAATTTAATGTGTTGACCTAAATATGTTTCAGTACTCACTGTTAATCTGTTTTTTGTGCCTGTTTTAAAAAGTTAATTTAACCTACAACAGATTGCATCCTGCACTACTCCTGGTGACCACTAGAGGTCCACTGCAGCACTGCTGCTTAACACTGAAGTTCATGAAATCTCTTTGAATCACTTCAGGCAGGATGACAGTTTTTTTTTAATCACATTTTTGTTACTTTGTATACCTAAAAAAAGTATCAAAATCATGCTGGCTTTTAATTTTTGACACAAACTTAAACTAGAAGTAATTTTTGAAGAGTGGAAAGCAGTTAAAGCTGTAATTTATGCTTTAGAAAGATACAGTCCATGTTATTTGTAATTTGACTTTAATGTAAAATCAACAGTTTTTAAAGTACACAGCAAATTTGCTCCAAACTCTTTTTGCCTCCAAGTGCAAAGAAGGATGCACTCAGGCAGTTAATTAATATTTAAAAACAGGTTGGCTGCACATTAATGTCCAATTAGTGTGTTGACCACAGTGTATTTTTCTTAATGTATACAACCTGTTGGAAATTAATACCCAGAGGTTTGAAGCAACAGTTCATCACAAACAATAAGCCCTTTCACACAGCTGACCTGTTACTGTTATGAAAGGTGTAACTGACATTGAGGCAACATGCACAATACTGGAATTGGAATACCGAAGCAGTCAAATGGAATTTATCCATCATTAATTACATTGTTTACACCTGTGCATTTTTTTTTAACCTCACCTTATTCTACTTGCCAGGAGTCTAATGAGCCAGAATAAGTGAAAACACCTGTTTGGGTGTGCAGGGCTTTTATGTTTGCAGATATTAACATTTTTCTAACATACTCTTGAGGAGGTGTTATTTTCACAGCTTGTAGAAATTTCTATAAAAAGTTAATATGTGACTGACTTGATAGTACTTTGCCACCAGGGGGTGTTTGTCGTCCGTATTTTGGCTGTTTGACACTTGAAATTCACCTTGAAAAGGACAAAAGTGTGGCTGAATGGTAAAGAAAGTGTGCAATCCTCATTGCACAGAATATGACACTTACCTGGGACTTTTTTTTAGTGTTCATTCATTAGATATCTAGAAGTGATTAAATAATTTCAGTATTAATATCAAAGAGGAGTCTGCATCCTAAGGTGAATTGATTGGAACAGGAACATTTGTAAAAACACATTTGTGTTTTAATCTGCTTTTTTTCTAATTTCTAAGTAGACAAACAAAATTAAATACTTATTAGGGTCCACATGGAGACCATAAAAGCTAAATTTTGGTTTTAATTTATAGCCTACATGAGAATAGATTCCCGAAAAGCCTTTTTTGTTGCATCCAATACATACATCAATAAATCATCAGTGGGAACAGCTGAACAGCTTATTCTTGTTGTGCACTAAATGTCTTTTTGTGAGTGTGCTTTTAGTAATCTGACCTTTTAATTTAGATGTCAGTTAATATAAATGAAAACCTGTTCTTGAGCAAAGCAACAAAAATGCCCTTTTTCTAAGATGTTCTGTGCTTGGAAAAAAATGTTAGAGGACCATTGGAAGGCTTTCAGGAAGCTTTGCTCTCAAGATGTTCCCTTTTTGAGGCTTTATTGCAAGGCAGCTAAGAATGAGAATGATGGAGGGGTCAGAGTGAGGAGGAGACAACATGCAGCGAAACTCTCAGGCTGAATAGAAAGAGTAGATAAGTATGTGGTGTGCACGTCAGTCAATTGCCTCAAGAGACTGTGATGACTGAAAGGAAGAGTATTTTAGACTAATGCTAAATCACTTTTTAAAAAAAAAAATTGCACAGAGAGCAGAAAACCTGAAAGAGTGCCTTTCAAAAAAAAAATTAAATAAGTTAAAATAGATGGTTGACCTGTAGAGAGGAAAATTTTACCAGAAAAAAAATATTAATGGCTCAAAAAGACAAGAGGGCATACACTTGCTCCACACTCTAAAATAATTATTAATAATGCATTTTGAATTGAAATGTTCACATTTAAAAAAGGAAATAGAAAATACTTGAATGAAAAATGAACAATACAAATGTAAAAAGCTCAAATTCAAAGCTTAAATCCCAAAACTGAATCACCAAAAATGTAAATGAAACAAAAATTGAAGAGAAATGATTAAAACAGGTTAGATTAGTTGTTAAAGTGAAAAGGCAAAAGAAAAAGAACCATAAGAAACTTTAAAATTATTTTTTTTCATTTATGTCTTTTTTCCTCAATTTTGTATAAGCAAGTGATTTATTTAGGTCCACCTCAATTAAAAAAATGCTTCTTTTCCAACAGCTGTATGTTTGAGCTTCACTGTACAGACTTTGAAACAAAAAACTGTTTAAACATTAATGTGCTGAGAGAAGAAAAATCCTCTAAGAAAATTTAAATTTTAGAGGTGCACCTCTGAGCGTTATTTGGGAAAGTTTGAGGTCAATCCGGCTCCAATTTGCAACCAACGCAAGTTAGATGTAGAAACTTGAAACCACCACATTTTTAGAATTTTTACCAAGAAGTAGGTGAACTTTTAACCATTTTAATGTGGGAGTTCTACCCTATTTTTTTTCCAGAAAAAACATATCAGATCTAAGAAACCGTTTGTATCAAGTTTACTGTACATCATCATGCATGTCTGCAGAGGATCATTAACTGACACGGTGCAAAACTGGCTATACAGTCAGACAAGTCTTCACCTATCAGTAAAGAAATGCATTTCCTTGTATTAGAATACAATGTATATTATACAGAATTACAGACAACAAAAAAATTGCATGGAAATGAGACTTAGCCTAAGATGGCTGGCTAGTGGCAAGGAGAGTGGATATGAATAAACAGAGGTGTAAGAGAAGCTGAAGATGAGAGGAAGAGGACTCATACCTCACAAGGTGGTTAAAAATATATTCAACATTTTGTCTTCTTTTACCTTAAATCAGTCAAATATGATGCCATTTGAAACCATACAGCCCCTTTTTACAGCAGATATTTAAAACTGTCATAACAGGAAAAGCCCAGCTGTTTAAAAATACGTTAGCAATGGCTATCTCCCATTCAAGTGTACGAGTAAGCCATGACAGTGTCCAGGACCCTGACACTGGAGCAGTGAAATGGAATTCGGCCATCAGCCATTTTATTATTTACATCTGTGCCTTGTCAAATAGTCTTCCATGAGAAAAAGGTCTGTAAAAAGGCCAACATACATTAGACTGATGAGGACAATATGAAGGGATATAAAATGAGGAGAAATCGTGGCTCACAGCCGACTGCCAGACTTTGTTAAGCCCATGCATCATAGAGGTATTATTATACTGTGTTCCCTGAGCGAACTAGCAGATCTTGTGGAGTTTAATCTTGGTAAGAGTGAAAAATGTCCTAGAGTACGATGTGCTGAAAAAGAAACCCTGCTGTTTTAGTGATGATGGTTCCAAGTGGATCCCTGCTGGGAGGCAGCACATAAAATCAAAGCCAATTATGAGTTGAACTTGTAGCAAACATGACTGTAACCCTTGAAGATCGTTAGTGTTTCCTGGTGATTTCCCTCTCTGTGTGTTTCCACTGCTCCCCTGTCTGTTTCTCTTTGTGCTTATGTCTTGTTTTTCTGAGTGTGACGACCTCGTGCTCCTGCCTCATGGTCATTGTGCCCACCTGTCCGCAATCTGCTCATCACAGTCTGCACACCTGCCTCCAGTCAGCCCATCAGCCTGCAGTAATCTACCCCAGCTCTCCAAACACTCTTTGCCAGATTGTTGTTTCACCTCTGTGGGTCACCATTCATCAGCCAAAACCCCCCCAGCTAAGTCTGCCAAACTGCCTACAACCTCCAAGCCTTCACACCAACTCTGCCAGCCACGATTCCCATCATCCCTCTCACAATCACACACAGCCGTCCTCCGTCTTCATCCACCTTCACTTACCGGGCTTTATTCCCCACCACAAGCCCCTCAATCTTATTCCCACTTCCAGAAAAAACTATCTCTTTTACCACTTTTACCACGCTTATAGTGTTTTTGTCCTGCACTTGGATCCTACTTGTGTCAAAACACAACTGAGATACAAAAAAACAGACAAAGATCAAACTGCCTGTAAAACTAGATGTGATATGTGCAGGTAATTAAACATCCGAGGGGATTTCTGAGTATTTCACGCCAGCCAAATTCCCTTGGATGCAGAATATTAAATAAGACAACTCGATTTTCAAGCTTCAAGAAGGATCATGAATCATAATTTAGCTGTATGACGTGCAGTGGCGGGTGAATATCCAGATCTTACACATACCACACTGTGACTTTAAAAGTCCTGTTTTAAAATAAATAAAAGTAACTATAGTTGGGAAAATGTACATTTTATGACATAAGAACCTCATGACTTGTGCATCAATGTAAATGAGAGATGTTACTGTTATTGACGGTTTAGATGTTGGAGAAAAGGACTGCGGTTCATGTTTTTTTGTATCACTGATTAATCTCCAAATTATTTTCTCCATGAATAAATCGATTTGGTTTGTAAAAGTTGCAAACAAACACCCAGAGCCCAAAGTGACTCCTTCACATCGACTGCTTTGCTTAACAAGCAGTCGAAACCTATTAAACATAAATGAATTGCTCAGGACAGAGACCCTGACTGTCCTAACGTATGTGTGTGTGTGTGTGTGTGTGTGTGTGTGTGTGTGTGTGTGTGCGTGAGTCAGATCCTGCAGCAGCAGAGCGTCTGTTCACGTCTTGCCTTCGTTCTGACTTGGACTGCGTATCCAGTTACTGTTTCTGTCGTCTGCTCTGAGTGCCCCCCCCCCACCGAGTCAGCACACACTGAGCAGTGTCAGGCTGCCCATTCATGCCACTGCTGCCACGCTCATTTAAAATCATGTCATGCTTAAGAACCAAAGCAGACACTCGGGCTTTTCAAAACTTGCCTAAAACCTTAAAACAACTTGACAGTACAAACTCTTTTTTGACTCTTCTAAAGTGGATAAGAGTGAAAAAATGTGGCGTGTTTTTGACCCCATGTCCTCATGTGACCCCGACACTGAGTGGCATAATGGGAAGGCAGTGTCTATTCTTAACAAATATTCCTTGACCTTTGATCCGTGCTAGTTTATACCTTCTGATGCTGCCACACAACATTCACAAAACTGCAGCAGCAAGTCAAGCTGACTTACTATTTTTACATTAGTCACGTACACTTCCTCCCACAAACCAGCTGCACCCCTTTCTTGGCACAGAAGGATGGAGTAAGTCCGAAGGCTCTTGCAGTCACTCCACCGGACAAGTGCAGCCATATGTTGATCCAAAATGTCCAGTTCTTTCTGACCAACGAAAATGCAGATTTACAGAATGGACGCATATACTGAGTTTGTCTCTTGTGAGTTTAAATTGAAGGGCGTCCACCTGTCATTGGCAGTGTTCAAAGAAAAGGATGAAGAAGAAGTTGGAAAAAGTTTCTCCAGCAGCCTTTGAGAAGCCGACACTTTGCCTTCTTCCTTCGGACTCTGTTTCACTGACAACATGCAAGAGACTCGCGTTTCTCGCTGGTATTTTGGTGGAGTCTCGTCCAGTGCAGCTGCCTGTTTAACACACCCTCTGGATTTAATTAAGGTAAAAAGTTAAAAGCAAATCGTCTGTGTTCTCTTAAGAAATTAAGAAAACCAACCGGTTAGGTGTCATTGATTTGTTGTTTTTGACAAGAGCCTCTGCATTTAAGAGTGGAAAATGTCAATAAAATTAAATTCTTAAAAGGTCTATTTTCTTCTCTTTTCCCCTAATTTTCTAAATTACCTTGATGAGAACAATCAACAGGCTTGTTCAGATGTTCTGAAGTGCATTAAATGATGACAGAAACTCGTCTACGTGTTCAATGTTGTTTTCCTACACCTATTATCCTGCTATTGAACTGTTTTACTCTCATTTAGCACCCTGACTCACTGTTTGTGGGGACATTTAGCCCGTCTGGATACCACCTTAAGATAAGAACCAATCCTGGTTACTGATGTCATCTTTTAAAACAGGAAGGGACTCTTTGCTCACTGGCTTGTGTCCCATTACACATGTGCTGGCAGATGTTTCTTTCATTAAATGTGTGACCAACCTTCATTTCCAGGTGCACCTACAGACGCAGCAGGAGGTGAGGGTGAGGATGATCGGGATGACTGTAAACGTGGTGAGGAGGGAAGGTTATCTGGCACTCTACAGCGGCCTCAGCGCGTCCATCTGTCGACAGGTGGAGAACTGCACACAAATTAAAACTCCTTTCTCACTGTCAATGTCCACGCCGAACACATTTGGATCCGTTTTTCTATCCGTCTTTCTTCTAGATGACATATTCTTTGACTCGGTTTGCCATTTATGAGACTGTCAGGGACAAAATGAAGAGAGAGAACAAAAGTTTGATGCCTTTCTATCAGAAAGTCCTGCTGGGTGCATTCGGAGGTATGTGCTGTGGCGCTTTAGTGTTTTATTTTGTTTTAATAGGCTACTAAATGTGTTTTTTCATCTTACAGGGTTTGCAGGTGGTTTCGTCGGGACCCCAGCTGACCTTGTGAATGTGCGGTGAGTTCAGTGGATGTATTATGATTTTTAAATAAGAGATGTTGCATATGATATTCACACTCACTCGTTCTTCCCCTTATGACTGTCGACTCCCGGTAAAATTAAATGCAACCTTTTGTTTTTACTCACATTTTGTAGAAGTAAAAGATCCGAGACTTTTATGTGCAAAAAAAGGGCTTATTTCTTTCATATTCTGGGCACAACTTTGTCAGAATCCGTGTTGTGAGCACTTCTCCTTTGCCAAGATAATCCACCACCAGACAGGTTTGGCATATTAAGATGCTGATTAAACAGCATTATAGTGACAGAGGTGTGATTTTGGCTGCTAAAAATAAAAAGCCTACTCAAATGCCTTATTCACACATTCGAGGGTGCATATAAAAAATGTAGCTTTTTCTACTTCCTTTTTGGCCTTTCAAACACACATCACAGACAAACACAGTTTCAGATCACTGAGCACAGATCTTTTGGAAAACTCTGGCCAGAGTGAAGATATTCAGACACGCTGTTTGCAGAGTTTTCAGCCCTGACGGCAGCCTCTGTTTGACCTTTGAGCATACACCATTTTCTCCTCTGTTTGCATGAGGCGATACGGTGCTGGCGCTTACCTTACCAGCAGGATTTTTACATACATAAATATAAATGTACATTAACTCTTTCAGCATATAGAGTAATAGAGGCATCAGAATTCAGTACGGTGGTTTCTTCATGATGCAAACTCCCACAACACGGTTCCTGCTGCCTGCATAACTGGCTTACATAAAAGAGGTGAACGGGTGCAATGCACAAGAACCCAGAGGTTTTCAGGGGTCGATAAAGGATGGAGATTATTGCTGCTCGGTTATTATATGTCACATTAGCTATGTCCCCATTATTCTTCAACAATAAACATTAGTTTAACATAGATGCGATAGCAACACATAGGCCAAACAATTCTCCTACTTTGTTAGTTACACTTGTGGTTTTGTATGTTTTGCTTGTCCATGTGTGTGTATGCAGGAGTGAAATAATTTGCATGAGGCCAGTCACAGTTAAGTTCTCGTACGTTTTAGGTTTTGAAAGAGAACCGCTCAAATCTCACTAGATGCACCAAACCTACCTGTGACACTTCTTTTGTCAGGCTTCCGATTGGCTAATATGGCTTTAGGATTTAAGTTATATCACTGTCTGTTGGTTTGGCATGCTTATGACAGTGTTGTTCCTGCATTTTCATTTGGACAGAAATTCACTTAAAACAGTGCTATGAGGACTTGAATTTTTTTTTAAAAACCCTGTGAACCCTGTGTGAACCAGGTCTAAAATGTGCAGGATTATTACACCACACAATTGTACAGATGTGTACAGTTTTGGTTTAAAGTTAGCGTGCTGATGATAAGAATGTCCATCAGAGCTGTTGTTGAGTGTGTCAGTGGTTCACAAGGGAAAGATCACAATCTGCTCTTTCACTTTTATTGTGCAATGCGATATTGAACTGCAGCTGGGATGCACAATGGCAGATCTGATATAACAAGCAGGGATTCAGCATTGACACAATAAATTAACGAACTAGACTTATGTAATTCTGCATGTACTTTCATCTCTTTTGAAATGTTCTTGCACAGCAATTATAAAGTAACACTTCAAAGTGAAATTCAGGATGAGATCGATGTTAGATTTAGATTTAACGTCACTAACTGAAGAACGTACAAACTTTTCTTCTCACCTGTCAAGTTTGACAAGCCAATTTCCACTCAATTCAATAGCAAGATAATCACAATGAAGATCACCCATTCTGACCATTAATGCTGTTGAAATATTTTAATTTTCTATCCGCGCAGAATGCAGAATGACGTCAAGCTGCCGGTGGAGCTCAGAAGAAAGTATGTAAAAATTGATCTTTTTGTGTTTTGAGAACTGTGTGTACTTGCATGCAAATCATCACATAATTTGACTTTTTGTTTTCTGCCAGTTACGCTCATGCTCTAGATGGACTATTACGTGTTTGGAGGGAGGGTAAGCTTCATCTACATTTTATTGCTTTAACTGAGTTTTGTTCTGTTTCACTGCAAGAAAAGCTGAAAAACAGCTTGAAAATGTTCATCAGTTACAAAAAAAGAAAAATGTGATGCATGTCCAACTGGAGAAAAGTGTATACACATTTATAAGAATGAGAATTTTATGCATCAAAGTCTTTTAGCCTGTGCTTTTTTTCCCCTATTTGACACAGCTGGTTAAGTTTTACTCTTGCTTGATAAATTTTAGAGCAAACTTTTTGACATTGCCTATTTTGTTGGCTGTTTTTTCATTCTGCTGTTTAATTTGTAGAGGGAGTAAAGAAACTTTTCTCTGGTGCTACAATGGCGTCTGCCAGAGGTGCACTGGTCACTGTCGGACAGGTAAACCATTACATCCAACTAGTGCCAGAGGTGGAAACAAATTAAGTGTCAGTAATCCCTTTTTCACATGCTGCTGCTGCATTTTCAGCAAATCATTAATTATTATTGATGATGTTCAAGACATAAATTTATTTAAAGCTTTACTATGCAAATTTTTACAGGCTTACAATCAAAGGAGGCAGACCTCTTGATGCAAAGAATAACAGTTTCAAGAGCTAACATGACTTAAGACCTCCTGTAAATCCACATGCTTACATTTTTACTGAGAGCATGAATGAACAAAAAAAGTACATTGCCCACCAATTTTCATAGTGCACTTTTACTAGCTGACAGAGAAAACCAGGCAGTGGAGCAGCAGAACATCATGAATTAGGTAGGAAATGCATTTTATTTAGGGCTTTTATGAAACACCCAGAGCATCAGACATGGAGAGGGCAGAAAAAAAGTACCAGCAGCTTGTGAGTAGTGCCACATGAACAAGGTACACCAACCTGGAATATGTATGCGTGCTGGTAGTATGTATTGATGACAAACTTTGAGCAATTATCCCAACATTTTCTAATCATCTGTGCATTTTGCTCCTGCAGCTGTCCTGTTATGACCAGTCCAAGCAGTTGTTTCTGAACACCGGTTACCTGACTGACAACATCCTCACACACTTCCTGGCCAGTGTGTTTGCAGTAAGTGACCCCACCTCTGTCTTTGTCTACATAACACTGCCACATTTTAAAACGAGATGCTCTCTCCTTTTTCCACACAGGGGGGATGTGCCACATTCCTGTGCCAACCACTTGACGTTGTTAAAACGAGGCTCATGAATTCAAAACTGGAGTACGGGGTGTGTTTGTGCATGATACTACGTGTGTCCATGTGATTTAAATCTTGCTGGACAGCGGGGTGGGGGTTACCCGGGGCATCTCTCTGACACGTATGTTTTATTCATGGGCCGTGGAGGATTACACAGCTTGACATGTCTTAGTGTTCTGTCTCCTTGTTGCAGGGTGTGTTTCACTGTCTAACAGAAACAGCAAAACTGGGCCCGAAGGCGTTTTACAAGGTGGGTGTCACCTTCGAGATGAGACGTTTCACACTGCTCCTTCCAGACAGATACATGACTCGTTTTATATTTTCATTGTGTACATGTTGACGTGTTTTCTTTTCACTTGATGAGATGATGGTTTGATCTGTTTCCAGGGTCTCGTCCCCGCAGCCATCCGTCTCATCCCTCACACAGTCTTCACCTTCATATTTCTCGAACAACTGAGGCGCCATTTCGGTGCATTGGTTGTCAGCTGAGAGGAAGGAAGTGATTCCTCACTGTTCTTGCGGTGGGTCTTCACGGTTTCAGTCGAACAGCTTCATTATTGATGCTCTTACTACAAAGTCAGCTTAGCAGGAGCCCACACGTAAGAACCAGCCAAGAACATTTTTTAACACAAAAGTTTTTTTTTCCTGTCTTAAACAGCATTTTACATTGATTACTTTTACTTTTATTGTCAGTTTGTGTAAGATGTCAGAACAGGTCACCATTCCTGGTAATTATTCACATTTAGTAACTTCTGTGATGAAGAAACTGCCTTTAAACTTACAAAAAGTACAATTTCCATATTAAAATGTCTAAAAACAGCTTTTCTTTGTGACATTTTGTGTTGAGTAGCGTTCTTTAATATTCTAGCAATGTTAGAATCCAGAGAAAGCTCTAATTTTATTCAAGTTAACACTGTGTTTAATCGTCGGAAACCTTTTGGCTTAAAAAAAGAACATTTATTTTCATATTGTGTAGGTTGTGTTTTCATTTTTGTAGTGGACGGCATCGCTTTCATATTTTTTGTTGTAAAGAGTCAAGATAACTTTGTTTATCCCTGAGAGGATTAGGATGTTTCATTTTTGAATCCAGTTATTAAAAGTGCGCAAATGAAAAATGCTGTAACCGATGTAATTTAATTATTTGATTAAAACGGCCTCCGTTTGTCTGCTTATGGCTAATTTGTTTCTTTCCTGAGCTTCTGTCAGTCTGAGCACTGCTATGCTGTCGGTCAGGTGTCTTCTCACTGATTAAACCGGCAGTTTCAGCGTGTACTTATGTGAACAATAGCTTCCAATTACATACACTTAAATACAATATGACTGTGCTTTCGTCAGGACAATCAGCAGCCTTTTAAATCAAAAGTTTGAAGAGACGATGTTCATCTGAAGATACTTTTCTGACTCTGGATTTCCGAGAAAACTGTTGAGTGTTGGTTCAGTTGCAGTTTGTGGGTTTGTGGCCTCTCATTATTTAATTTTGTTCCAGGTTTTATTTTCCAGGTGTTGCCTTTTATGTTGATGCACAATCCATCATGTTCAACCTTAAAGGACACCTGATATTTTTCCATGTCTCATGGTTTTATGGTTTGTCTATATCGATGTCAGTATTTGAGCGATGATAGTTTTCTTCAGGGTCGAACACATCATTTGATGCTTCTGTCTGTGATGCAAAAATAAAGAAAGAAGACGGATCAACTTACTTTCAATCTTAAATAATATTCCAGTGAGAGAATATGTCTAAACCAGGTCGTCTGATAGATAATACGACTTTGTTGGTCACAGTGTGGGACTCTAAAGTTGCTTAATGGACAGGTTGCGTAAGCCTGTGAAACCTGCGAAAAAAGTCATCTAATGGCGAGACGGTCATCATCTGTGGCTGTCGTAGAGCTCACCAAAAGAGCAGCATGACATACGTTTGTAATGATACATAATGCACCATATAAGGACCGTACGTCTGGGTCAGTCTCCTCCTTTTGTCAGTGTATGACCAGCTTTACTTTGAGGTACAGACGCAGGTTTGTAGTTTCCTCTTATCAGGCACTCTATCACTGATGGGATACAGACTGACCAGTGGGTTGGAAAACATCCATTAAGGATACGGTTAATGATGTTAATGATGCAAGTACACACACACACACACACACACACACACACAAACACACACATAGACACTGGTCAGTCTGAGGTACATACCAGCCACTCCCTTGAAATTGGCTGAATATCTTATCAAACAGAGCGCATTCCTCTTTCACAGAGAAACATGGCTGCAAATATCAGACTGAAGAGAATGTTGCTGACAACTGACTGATGAAAAACATGCGAGGACATTCAGTTTCATGGTGTGGATTGCAGGCAGGGTTTCCGTTCCACAGCCATATTTCATCTGTTACACAGAGGTTTTGTAGCTTTTTAGGTTTTACCAAATCCACCAAATTTAAAATTGATCATCAACTGATTTTAGTGATTGTATTAGAAAGCTACAATATTGCAAGTACTTATTTCAGTGCTGCTTCTTGTATCAGGGTTCGTTACTGCAATTTTAATGTTCAGTGTATCCGCAGCCTTTTTTATATAAATGACTTGTGAATTATAAAATGAATTATATGAATGAGTAAAGCTCTTCAGTACTTAGGCTGACATTTCTTAAAAGAATAATGAAGGCCTATTTAAAAAGTTACTCCCTTCAAACTTCTGCGGCAAATAAAAGGGAAATATATGCTGAGAAAACAAAATGAACTGAAACTGTGATTTTCCTCAGCATTACACATCCATTAACAAATGTCTTTAACTTTCACTTGAAGAATAATTTTCATCCATGTTTAGAGCTTCTGGTCCCAGAATTTGCTGTGAAATTATTGAGCATGAGTTTTTATTTTGGTTGACGAGTGACCAGCAAAAAAAAAAAAAGAAAAGAAAAGAAAAGAAAATTAAGTGGTCAGTCTGCCACCATTATCCTTGTATCTGTATATGTGGCGCAAGAACATGTAATTTGACAGACACCGCAAAAGTAACTTTGCAAATTTTTTCAAGGTCCAATCTAATCATCCCAGAGGGAACGGACCAGTTTCCATTCATGAATTCCTGCCTTAGTGTGGCTTCAGATGATCATTATTTGCTTTTTGTAATCTCCATGACTACAGGATCTTTACTTTCACAGAACTTGGTCATGTCACCAAGTCGGCCAGTCCTGACAGGCTGTGTTCAGAGCTGCCATACTGCTTTCCTTCAGTGTTGAACTGGGCTTCATGAGACTAAATGTGTGCAGCAGAGGAGTTGTAAAACTGCAAAATAAGTTCAATATAAACCAAAATTATAAACCAAACTCAGGTTTTCACTTGATGACACCTCTCTACAGTACTTCTCCTATAAAGTGTTATCTTGCAGATTTCTCACTGGGTGGTAACAGTGCAGATCTCTTTGGTTTGGAGGGATGGCAGAGTTGGGAGAATGAGCGATGGTTTCACATTGTGGAAAAGTTTGTGGGATGGAGAGTGGGAGCCAGGTTTTTCTCTCGAGGTCTGCCTGTGGATCCAAGCCTACGTGCCTCCTTTCTATCTTTGCTTCTCCCAGCTCTCTGCAGCCGGCCAACTCGATAATCTTCACACAAACAGGAACCAAAGCCAAAAGTGTGGATGCCACAAAGAACATTATAAGAAAGATAGTGAGTGTTGTGACTCGCAAAGCAGAGCATCAGTATGATATTAACATTTGGTACAAAACCAAGCAAGCCAAAAAAGAAAAAAAAAAAGAAAAAATCCCAAAACAAAAAAATTGATGTCATAAAACTTGATGATTATGTTCTGCTGCACATCAGTATGTTGCATATCACAGCACAGTATGAAACTATTGTCTATGTAAATTCAAATCCACTATTCTTTTGAACGGGGAATTTTTCCAAATGACAAACAAAAGACGTTAAATTGTGAATTTATCTGTGTGTTCTCTCTTTGAACCACATTTTCTCTAATTGTGACGCATCACTTATGAGCTCTTACAATCTGACAGCAAAATTATAGTGCAAAACCCCTGCCAGAGTGAAGAGAGAGAGAAAAAAGACGACTACCTGCTGCTATGACTGCTAATGATAATGAGGGAGATTTGAGAAAAATGTAGGCTGTGTTCTCAGTGAGAACTTAAATAGATCATAACAGAGAAAAGATGCAAGACATCAGTCAGGAACATCAGACGTGTTTTGTAGAACTTATTGCTTTTGTTTTGAAAAAAAAAAAAAAAAAGACTAACAAAGGGCAAAAAGTGTGTTACTTTTATCCAGCTTTGTTAGAAAGGTCAGCCATGACTCCAACATCCACAGCTGCAGTAATGGAGACATGTTGTGTTATACACAAATGTTCGAGGTCCATTTCCCCCTGTCAAAGCAATTTCGAGTTTGCTTTAATTGCGGTCCATTTTGGCTTGTGCAACAGGAAGTGAAGTTACAAAACAAAAATGATGACCGAACAGAGGAGGTTTGCATTTATCACGATGCGTAACAACATCAGTGGACGTACAGAAGCTATTAGTGGACCGAGGTAATTATATTTCTTATCCACTCGATATGGCTGCGACACTGAGTCAGTGACACTGAACCCTGTTACCTTTGGCTTTCCTATAACAGAGGCATGACCACAACAACGGTGAGAAAGCTCAGTGAGAGGTTTAAACCAAAAATAACCTTGATTCTAGTGATGTAATCCACTTGTTTTGCCTTAAATTTCACTTGAGATTACGTGGAACTTTGTGATAAACAGCAAAGTTCACCCAAGCAGATCTCTCATCTCCTCTGAGTGAGGAAGTCATGTGTTTTTCCTCAGGGGGTTGCCAATATAAAAAAAAAAAAAAAAATCAACATAAAAGTTACAAATAATCACGTACATTTCCTCAGCTTTCCTGAAAGGTGGAGCCATGCACGAGAATTCCCAGAATACACTTTGTGCACTGCAGTATTTTCACACACCACAGGGATAATCTTACAAGTTTTGGTTGGATTTACTGTATTTGAATATGGCGGAGGAAAAACAATACAGCTGTTGTGGCATCACTCTATTAAACTGCTCAACATTGTTAAAGTGAAATGATTAATGAGGCGACAACTTTACAATCTCACACACGTTCTTACACATGAATAACTTGCAGATGTCTGACACTGGCATTCAGCTTTTATGGCCACAGTAATAACCTGAAGACAGCTGCTTAAAGATGAAATATTGTGCACTTTGCTCATGAATTTTAATCTTGGCCACTTCTTCAGCTCCTGTTTAAAACAATTTTCGGTGTTTAACTGGAAGCTATTTTAATAATTGTTAGGACACGACCCCCGTTCTGCACAGTGAGTGTCGAGGCAGAGGGCTGCTGAGTTGGTTCCAGTTGCTGGTTTGGAGAGAGTGCAGACATCAGCTCTGCACATTTTGTAACGATGGTGTGGTCAGCGGTTTCTTCCTCCAGCAGGACATGTTGTTTTCACCACCTACTCAAATGTTCAAGCCCTCTGCCACAGAGGGTGTCTTTAAGTCTCTGTGCTCAAACTTCACTTCTATCCAGGAAAAGAAATTAGTAAGAGTAGTAACAGTATCCTTGTGATGTTTGGAGTGATGGTGAAAAAACCCCTAGCAACAGTATCAAAATGAACATAATGTTCATTACCCTAATTACTCATGGCTTTATTTACTGGCAGCGCAGCTCATGGACAGCAACCACATGGCAAACCGAATCCAAACTCTGACATGTCAACAGGTTCAGATGGATCACCTAAGAGACAAAGTGGTTCTCTTTGAGACCTCTAACTGTATTTCTATGCATCAAGAGTAGCAAATGAAAAAAGGCAACTAAATAAGTGATGATTTATGTGTGAAGAACTGGATTAGAACAAAACAAGTGGCATATGTGGGAAAAATTTCATATACAGTTTGTGGAAAATGGGCTGTAAACATAGTTTTAAAGTAGAAGTCCTGGCCCCTTTGATGACCACATGGGGGTACAAGGGGTCCTCAGCAAGTTGAAGAAAAGATAAAAGGTGGTGGGGGGAATACTAAGAAATCAAAAATTGGAGTATCATCATTGATTCTAATTAATAAGATTGATTAACTGATAATAATAACATATAGTATCAAGATGTCATATGCCATAATCATTTTGTTTATCCAGTCAAAGTCTGTAAAATCATCATTTATCACTTTATTAGCTATAAGTGTTGACCTGCACGGTCTGTGCCTTTCAAGAAGCTGCTCTCCTCCTCGAGTGGAGCAGAGCAGGAGAACTTACTGTAAAAAAATGGACACAGTTTCAGAAAAGAAAAAGACCAAATGTTCTGACGAATATCTGGCCAAGTAAAACTCACAAATATGAGACAGAATACATTAATTATGGATTAACAGCCGCACATTGTTGTTTTAACATTTACCACAGTATTGTAAATAGGTTTTAGGAGATAATTTGCAAAAGGGGGGCTCCAGCCATAACTAATGTTACTTGGGAGGCCTAGCATGGAAAGTTTGGAAAATCCTGGGCTGTAACATGGAAAACATGGTCCTTTTAATGCTTTTATGACCTCAAATATGCAACTATGGGTTTAGACTAAAAACATTATGTCCAAATGTACAAAGCCATACCATGTATTTCATGTGTCTACAGGATGACCTGCTGGTTTCTGAAGCTTCAATGAAAATTAGGCTACAAAAAATGCAACCCAGTCACCAAAATAAATGTTGGCATCGAACGCATCTGCAAACCAAGAATATGTTGAAACTTTATTTTTCGTCACATTTCAATTTTCCATTTAATGCCATGATAACATTGTGGTTAAGTCTGGTTAGGTTTCTGCACAAAAAAAAAAAAAAAAAAACTTGGTCAGGATTAGAAAAGCATGTTTAAGCTGAACTACTTACCTATGAAATGTTAATGTAATTCATACAAAACGTACAACTTTAACAGATCCAGTGTTTTCTGAAACATACAATGCAAATGTTTTTTTTTATGATGACAGAGGTGAAAAAAAAAGATGCCACTGCTAAGTCTAGCATGGGAAAAATGTTCAAAAACTAAATACTTCTGTTAGAACCACAAATAACTGTTTGTTCCATTAATATTGATGTGTTGATGGAGAACAATAACATTGAAGTCATAATCAGATTTCTAAGAAAAAGATTTGCTTATAAGGAGCTCGCCATTTACTCAAGCAGTTAATAGATCTCTGATCTGATATCTGATTTCTGTTTATTCATTATTTTGTTATGAGTCTAAGCACATTTAGATAAATGAAATAGTTTCTGTGTTTCCTCTTAATTTGCAGCAACATTATGGCAGTTTAAATGATGCATGAAACCACAGAATACCAAAACAATTTTTTTATAACATTTCAGACAGAGATAATGCAGCATGCGTTTAATCTCAATGCTTTTTATTTTTTTTATCTCTGTCTTTGGTAAAAGGCTAATGTTGCTTTATGAGACATGCTAAGTGGGAACAAAGACAGCAGTGCTCCCCCTCACTTAAGCCTTGTTTGTTGTAAACTGGCCTGACATTTAGTCCAAATAGATCTCTAAAATAAAGCTACATTTTCCAGCCACTGCCTGCGTCTAACTCAGTTTAATGTTTTGCATGAATGTGCCTGGGGACAGTTCTTCATCCATTAACACATGAGAACAGTCAAATATGGTTTTGTGGTCACAATATAATACAATTGCTTTCATTTCCTTTCCTTGTATGTTTTGCTCCTGTGGCCAAATTGACTTGATTTAAAATGAGCCGTACATTCACCTATAAATGCATATGTCAGCGGATAAAAAAAACCCACCTGACATAGCTTGATCGTTCTTTTGGACGCACACAGGAACTGCTTGTTGCTTTAATCTTGTCATTACAAACCTAATATGTCTTCTCTATTAAACAGCGGAAGAACAGAGTTAGTGGGATATTGTTTTGCTCACACCTTGGCCTCTGATAAAGAGGCAGTCCTGAATGCGGCGGATGTTAGTCATTTGCACGGCCGTCTGTCATCTGTGAGGGACTGAACATTTTCTGCCAAAGTGTGACGGGTCAAAGGTCGCAGCACTTTGTACTGTGAGCAACGTACTGAGCTGCATTAGGCCAAGAACAGGTGAAGGCTACTTTTAGTGTGGCACTATTCTGCATCCATTACAGAAATTGAGTGAAACAGTTCTCGCTGGTGGAAAGTAACAAAGTGCATTTACCGAAAAACTGCACTTTGCTTTGATGCTACATTATATTTTCTTTTCCAGTGCATTTAAAAGACAAATATAGTCCTTTTTACTCAACAACATTTATCTGACAGTTGCAGTTACTTGTTTGTCATTCATAATAGACTTTAAAATACAAAGCATTTGAGACCTAAGATTATTTTTGGGCTGGTGACTCTCCTGTATTTATTTTGATTTTCCTAACCTGGCAGTAAGCATTGACTACCATAAATCACTTGATACAGGTTATAGTCTGGGCCTTTAAAGTCCCAATTTTTCATTTGATAAGTCTGAAAATGGATAATTTATGAGTTTTTGAAAACACAAGTAAACATATGTGGGTTTTTCTGTCGACTCTGACAGACCCTCAAGATGTTTTGGCTTTTTTATCATTCAGACAAATATACTTGTATGTTTTAGGCTTCCACGTGCATTTTTTTCTACATCTAACCTTTCCTGAGCAAGTTACATTCATTTATTGTATTATTCTCGTAGGTTTTTGTCAGTAAAAACAGCGAATCATATTTATTTATTCAAATGTGTCCAAAAGTTCAGATCATAAATTATTAATTATTCACTTCTTAGATAGCAAAATAAAGCTTCTGACCCAGTTTACATCCACATCTATGCTAATTCTGCTTATAAACCTCCAATGTTGGCTGACAGGAAGATTTTCTGTGTGTGCACTCGAATATTTCCAGATGTGGAAGTACCATCTGACACTCATGCTGCACGTGGGCCAGACTTGGGTCGAGGAAGCAGGCATAGATCGAGCCAGAAAAAACAAAGATGTGCCACAAACATCTGCCAAAAAGAATTTTGCAACCTGGGTTCAGTGCTAACTCCCATCAAACATATTAGCCACAAATAAAATCTGTAACAACATACTCATTCACCTATCAAATAGGAGTAAAAAGAAGGAAATAAATAACACGAATGGCGTACAGATAGTCTGCAAATACATTCAAGAGCCTTTAAAATGCACACATTGAAAAGAACAACTTGGCAGCCAAGGACACAATATTGTACATCACAAACAAAAACATCACTCAAACCCACACAGTTCACATAGCAACAAGCACCCGTGCTACGACTGTCGGTTTTATCCTCTTTTTTTCCTCTGATACACTCACTCAAGAGGTGTTTTCTCTCTCAAACTCATGTAATTGACCACCTTTTAAGTGCATATCTTCAAATAAAAGATCCGTTTTATGCATTTAAATGGTGTGATTCATTGCTGTGTTTGGTTTACAACTCAGAACCAGTGATTCATGTTTGATTTTGACGCTATTACCCATGAGGGGCACTTCGTGTTGCGTTGCACTCAGATGTGGCCACGAAAGGAATGAAGGAATGCTGTGTGCTCTGTGTGAGTATGTTTCCCACCGTGGGGCTCCTGATGACAGTCATTCAGATACGGGAGTGGCAGGAATAGAAGGAGCTTGATTGCATTTGCAGCTGAATATCAGCCACGTTCATCGCTGGGGTTATTTGCATTTATGTCCAGCGATTCTCGGATGGAAACATCTCCGGGGCGGAAGAATGGAGCAGTCAAACGATCCGGAGAAATGACACTTGAGAGTTATGTCAGAGCCCGATTTGGAACGCTGCTTATCAGGTGCAGCCGCTGGAATGTGATTACAACCAACTCCCAAACAACAACTGATAGACTGCAACCTGTATGTGATCGCTCCATTGTTCTGTCTTTCCGCAGTGTGTAACACAGCTGCAGGTCCCCCAGTGAAAACACTGTCACGTCATCACATAAATAGATCTCTTATTCCACTCGACAGAGGACAACAAGCCTCTGAAATCTCTAACTGATTAATTATATTGTTGAGATTCACTCACACAAAAAAAAAAAAACAAAAACACACCATTGCAACAGAAGCAAGTGAAAATGTCAAAACAAAAGCCTGCCTGTGTGGAATGCAAGTGTGTGTGAGTGGCTTTTATCACACAGTCGACTGCTTAAGGTCATGCATGCGCCATTTTGCTCCCATAGCAAAAAGAAATCTATGCACTGAAAGGGTGTGTGAACCATCCGGGAATGAACAGTGATTCCCAGCAGACACCACAGTTTTCACTCCTTTCACTCTTGTCTAGTTATGTGAAGCATATGAAGGCAGACAAAAAGCAGAAATACATACACCATACACCTGGCTGCTGTACATTCTGAATGACCTTTTCAGAGCCATTTTGCTTAACATCCCTCCTGTCAAAGCATTCATTTCTTTCCAGAATTGCTTCAGTCTGGTTGATCACATATGGGAATAAAATATGAAATCTTCAACCAGAGTTACATTTTATTCATGCAGACAGTGTGGCTCTATGGAAGGAAACGTCTGGCGGTCCATCAGTCCTCCACTTTAGTCCAAACCTAAATATCACAATGACTACCTGAAGGATCACCATGATGGCTTTTTTGCATGCATTCATGCATCCTTATGACTTTAGCTAACCACTTACTTTTCCTGTAATGCCACCATGAGGTCGACATTTAATATTTTGTGTGAAAGAATGCTGCAACTAGCGGATGAATTGCCATGACATTTGGTACAGACATTCATGTTCCCCTCAGGATGAATTGTTACAGCTTAAGTGATCACTTGATTTTTCCTTCAGCTCCATCATCAGGTCGATTTCAAATGTGTCCCATATCTGCAAAAAGTTAAGTACAGCCTGACAGAGCGGCTACAGCAGCACAACTGTAGTGTCAAGAAGTCTTGTAAAAAAAACAAAACAAAACACCCTAATAACTCCAATATATAGGATGATTATTTATTGGAAGAATTTACAGTTAATTCATGTAACAGATATCTACTGATAATTGAAATACATGAAATTTTTTAATTTTGGCCACG
Source organism: Acanthurus leucopareius (assembly GCA_029814765.1). Taxonomy (NCBI): domain Eukaryota; kingdom Metazoa; phylum Chordata; class Actinopteri; order Acanthuriformes; family Acanthuridae; genus Acanthurus; species Acanthurus leucopareius. The sequence goes on along the minus strand of JAQMCX010000021.1, from coordinate 8,913,202 downwards.
CAAATCTTTTTACTTGCCCCTTGAATCAAAATCCATGGTTAATCTAAATTTTATTCTAATGTATGCAATTACACAGACTGCAGAAAGGTCTGCGTAGTGTATCAATTTTGCTTCTTTCATTATATGCTCCCAGATGCTATTAAGTGCACTGTATTGCATTAGAATTAATTCTCATTTAAATAACTCATAATTGAAGAAAGGCTGTGGGGAAAGCCAACTTTCATTCACACTGCTTCTATCTGGAGGAACAGGAAACGCCTATCAACTCTCTGCTAATCACCTGCTGCCCTCGCTGTCCTGCTGGTGTTTTCATCAGTCCAGCGCGCCAGTGTGTTGTTATTAATGGGTGCCGGGCAGAGCACCTCACACTGACGACCACAGGGCAAAAAGATTAATTACATCTTAGCAGCAGCTCTCTCACCTCCACATTCCCCCACAATCAGCTGTCATGCATGCTGCTGAATGGAAACACGTATAATCAGACAGAGCCTGCAGCTGACAGGGCAATCTTCTCGTCAGGGATGACGCCGGTGCCATGGCACGACCGGCGCTGTTAATACTGGAGCACAGAGAGGAAAACAGACCAGACAAAATAATTCTGGATTACCGTTTTAACTAAAGGAGCTGTTGATGTCTTAAAGTATTGTATAAATATTGCTGTAAAGGTGGTGGTTGACCTTTAAACATGCAATGAAATGCAAATGAGAAAGTTTGGGCTATTCTATTGACATTAATGGAAAAACTAAAAGCCATTTCTGCTCTGAAGATGTCCACTTCCTGGAGATATGTTGTATGTGGTAATTTACAATGTAAGTCCTGTATGCTTTTATGTAAGAAATGAGCACGTTTCAAAACAACTTCTCATTAAAAGACAAATTAACATACTAATTGTTAATGTGTTTTTTTTTCTGATTTCTGCTTGGAGTTTGAATACATTCATTTAGAAGACATCTTTCAACTGTTTAAACATCATTATCAAATCATTCTCATGACTATGCAGCGTTACTGTTTCTGCAGGCAAAATTTTCTCCCACTGAAACTGAACAGTCACCATGAGAGGTCACGGCCGGCGCTTGCAGGCATTTCACTTTGAAGCTCTTGAGAAGACAAATAAGACATACCGGAGGGCCCATTAGCATAACTGTCTGAACAAAAAAAATACCATTAAACCATGAAGTTATGTGTCTTTAGCACGGTGCCTAATGAGGCATTAGATGTTTTTCTGTATCACCTGAGTCTTTAAACCTCAACCTTCAACCGATCAGAAAACATAGTTATGATGAAAACATTAGAGACTATTAGCAGAACTGTGCAGACAAAATTATTTCACCGACATCAAATTGAATTGAGATAACATTTAAAATCTTGAGTGTCTAATCCTGTTTCCTGCCCATCACGCTTCAGATGCTTCCCTGCTCCAACACACCTGATTCAAATGAATGTGCTGTTATCAGGCTCCTGCAGCAGTTGATGATGAGCTGATCATTTAAATCAGGTGTTTTGGAAGAGAGAAACATCTAAATCATGTGTGTGTGTTTGGGGGGCTGGGGGGGAGGGGGGGTGTCCCAAGCACGATGCCTGAGTAGGTAAGAGGTGTTCAATAGTTGTTTTTTTTTCTCTGTACATGAGCTTTGGACAGAAGAAGAGAAAAAGAGATCGGTCAAGCATGCTGGACTGGCTTCCAGTCTTTCATAATTAACAGGCTGCTAAGACAAATTCTCCGCTGGCCATCTTGCTGTTGTAGAGGGCTTTTATTAGAAAAAATTTGCTGGCTTGCTGAGTTGCACTTGTTGATGATAATAATGCAATCATGACAAATGCACAGCCACATCTTTACGACGTGGGGGCCAAGTCGCAAAATGCACAAATTGCTGCTTAATCAGTGCTGCCAACTCCTGCCTCTCCAGCCTTGCTCTGCTCAGCTGTCTGAATGCTCGGCTACAAGGTCGTCGTGATCGGCTGTTCCACCTGAACGTGCATCGCAGTGCCTTATTGTTGCAAGCGTTTTGTTCGGTGAGCCTTGACCCATCTGAAGTTGTCAAAAAAAAACAATACAAATCAAAACGACAAAACACTAGAGGAAGCGAAGAGCATGAGAAAAAGCGTGTGGGTGCAAGAGCATGAGAACTATGTCAAATCTATGAGTCTCAGCCTCAATGTACTAGAGTTGGCAGCCCCTTGCATAATGTTGCTGTAACATAAACCACAGACTGTCCCCGACCCTCAACCAAAGTCCTTTCGTTGCCCAAACACAACCACAAATCCTGGTCTCCGGAGTGAGAGTCCTGGGTGTTTTATTCCTATGTGTGGTACAGAAATGTAGCACTTTCTCTATTCAAACACAATGTCCTTCATCACAACACAATTGGAAAAAGACTTTATAACAGTGTAAACATGATTTCTAAGAGGAGGCTGTTTTCCCAAGAGGAATAGAAGCATCAGTAGATTCAACAAGACCCAACAGCACTGTGTATGTGTAAAACATGTGCTGTTGTGTTTAAATGACTCAACCCTCAAGGTCCTCAGTAATTATGATGGCAGCAAAGGAGGAAGTCAGGTGGTTGGAGTGACCACATATGGTGGAAATTGGGGGTGGGTGAATGAGTCAACATAAGGTTTGACTTCAGCAGCAGAAAACCACTGCTAATTTTTGTGTTTTTAGAGAACAGTCAGTGTTTTTTCAAAAATTACCACAATTGTTTCTTAACCACAGATATAAGACTGTAACAATGATCCCTGAAGCTTAATGGAGGAGTAAGTTTAACCGAAGCCAACCCCCCCCCCCCCTAATATTAACACATTTATTTGAATTATTTTCACACAAACCAGATTCTTTTCCTAAACATAGGTGATTTTTTTATGTGTCTGAACATAACAAAGCTTTAATCATAGAGTTGTTACATCATAAAAGAAGTTTTAAAAGGCACAGACAAATGATGTTGTCCCGCCAAAAGGGCTGTCAGTTGTAAGTCCTGCTGAGGGCAGATCAGATGAATACTTTAGAGAATTTAATGAACAAACCAGTACAGATTTCAAAGGAAAACTTCTTATGTTTTTTTATACAAACTGTGCCTGATGAGTCAGTCACAGCTGCAATGTATTTTAAATGACACATCAAGGTAAAGAATGCGACCAGTCTTGGAAATTATTTGTCAGTGAATAGCTATAAATAATAATTTGGACTGAAGGATTTAAGGATATTAGAGGAACTAAAAAAAAAAATACCTCAAGAATGGTCAGTTTTACCGAACATGGACCCATAAGACTCAGCGGTGAAGGACAGCATGGCTTTCTCATCCTTGAAGACACCCTTGTTATATGGCTACTCTTGTGTAAAGGCAAAGCCCAGTGAGGTTGGTACAACCTTTCATGATCACAGGAGCAAATACAAGTCAATACAGTCAAGGTTGCTGCATTTAAGAGGACATAAGATAAAAAGTGTTTTTAAAAGGCTAATCAGGATTTTTCTAGCTGTTATATATACCTGGTGAAATGCCAGGTATTTCAGGCCAAAACTTGAGATTTTCCTAAGGCCAACCAAATGTTTTTCATGTGTAAACCCCATCAGACCATAACCATAAAAATGAAACATTTTAACATTAAAAATCTGATGCTTCAACATATATGTGGTTTGCAGAAACATACAATTACAACATTATGATAATAATGACTATAATTATAAAGAGTTAATGGTTTGAGTAATGTTTGAGACCCTAATTAGTTGTGTAATATTAACGACACAAATAAACAAGTCCCTTTTTCTCACCTGCGAGTTTAATGTCTGTGAACCAATTCAGAACAGATTAAATAAATGAATGCAAATTCTCGCAAAAAAGGACTCCACTGGGAGACACACACTTGTGATTTTGTGGTCAGGTGCAGTCTAATGGGCAGCAGACATCAGTTGATAAAGCAGTGGATAGGCAGAGTCAGATCTGACTGTGACAACTGTTTGCAATCCTTTTCTCTTCTTTTTTCGCTCGACATGTTTGATCAGCTGCCGGACATTATCCTACCCTCCTTCCACTCTACACTTTCTGGATTGCTCACCTAATTCCACTCAAACTGCAGGGAGGTATGAACCGTGCCATTTCCTGTGCCAGTGCTGAATTAATACAACCTGCCTTCCAAAGATAACTCTGCCCCTTTCTCTCACCCCGTCCATCCCATCACCAGGATGCTCCCACATGTCTTGCAAACTTAGAAGCTGGAGAGTTAAACTGTCACGGCTGTGAGCTATTTTGATGTCAGTTTCATGTTTTGGTGAGCTTCACAAGGAATATGGAAACCACAGAATCTGGGGAAATGGCTGTTTTGTCAGGATGAGGATTCATGGGAACTGACAGTGTCAAACAGATTAGAACCAGCAGTGAGGAAAGATGGACAGACCTGGAAAGAAACATGAAACATTTTATAGAGTTTTCTTAGCTTTCCATTTTTATATTTAGCTGTTATATGCTACTCTTTCAATGTATTATTGAATTTTTTTGTTTGATATATAAATTTATATGTAGTCATTATTATATTTCATGATACATAAAATAAAAATAGCTTCATTTTTATGTTTTTCAATATTTAATTTTTCAAATCTATGTTTTATTATTTTAATTGAAACTTTCAAAACTTTTGCTTGTTTGTTACCTCTTTTAACCATAATGGATAAAATTAAATTTAAGTTGTCATTGCATTATTTGTTTGTTTTCTGTTAATAAGAAGCCTATATTCAATATAAATATGATTTTAATATAATATAATATCTAATGTAGATATAAAATGATCTAATATCTAAAAAATGTATATCTAATTATATCTCATATAAATCTCAGCAAAACTTTTCCTTAAAACATTTTACATATTTGTTTGTGTGTGTTTGTGTGGTTTTTTTTTTACCAATGCAAGTAAACAAACTTTAACAAACTATTTTTACTCCAAAACCTTTTGTCTTATTGAAAGTTAAGACTCTATAGAGGACGCCATCTGTGCAATCTGCACAAAGTGTTTGCTGATCAGGGCAGTTACTCATTGTAAACACATACACAGTGCTGTCGGGGCTTTTGAGAAAGAAAAAACAAGGAGCACTGTAGCAGAACATGTGTAAATCACTCTGAAACCCGCTGAAATGAAATATGAAAACTCACAGAGAATAACAGGGGCGGCTGGTGCTGGAGGACAGGGTGTTCATCTCAGAAATACACAGCTGAGGAGGAGAAATATTATGTTTTGGGAAAGTATTGTTAATCTTCTTTATCTGGCCTATGCAAAAAATAATAGTCCCTACACACAAATCACGGATCCTTTGACTATTAAGTATTAGAAGGAGCTATTTAAGGATGGATTCTGATTAAAAAGATTAGCTGTATCACCCTTAATTTTGACAGGGGATATTAAGGATGTATTTATTTTGGAATGGTTAATAAGACCTCACAAGAAAAACAAGCAGACAGAGGAAGGATATATTTAAGGGAACATATTTTCAGACCCAACTCTCTGGAAAACTGCTCCTACTACATCCTCAGATAAGCCTGAACTGTGGCTGTTTGGGGACGAGTTTAGCAGAACTTTAGTCTTTGTAATGTTTAAGGATGTTTAAGGATCAACGTGAGTTTACAGAAATGAAAGATATGCAAATATTATTTGGTAAAGCACATCTTTTCTTCTTAAAAGAGTTGTATAATTCTCACTGTACTAGTCCCTGTGTTTACTTTCCATTTTATGTAAAAATTTTAAAGTCTTGAGCAGAAAAAATGGCTGTTTGCTCCTCTTCAGTCTTTTTTCTTATGCAGGACTTTTTTTTCTTAATGTATTTTTTAAATTGCAGTTTTAAGGAACAGAGCATTGGGGGATGAGAAGCTCCTTCCGCTACATTCGAATTTAATCTGCAAGGCAAACTTCATTCTCCTGAGGAAGACTAGCTGATACTCAGTGTGATAATGTGTGTGTGCTAAGCTGCTGTGTTAATATGTGTGTGCTTGTGAGGGAAAGGATCCAAGCACCATCTGTGAGGCTCCTGAGATGCTTTGTCACTTCTAAACATTGCAGGTCGCAGACATTTAACCTCAGGGCAGAACATTAATGCCATACATCCATACAGATATGGAGGTATCCAGAGATAACCAAGTGAGGCAGGGCATAAATAGTGGCCTGATTCTGTCTGCAATTGACTGGTCTTACTGTATCATATCTCAGCACTTCCATTACGGTGGCTTTGGTTCTCATGGCTCTTATGCTGCCTGGTGATGAAAGCCTCTTTCACAGCAGGGACCTCTTTAGAGCTGACAGAAACTCCAGTTAATGAAAGTCTAATCAAATTCTACAGTGAGCAATCACGTAGGCTGCTGAGATTTATTCCTTTATAAGCTTTAAAGGGATTAGACTTGCACATTATTTGGGCTATTTGTTTGGCTTGATGATGGGAAAACTAAAACTGAATTAGTGCACTGAATTCAGAGGTGATAAGAAGCAGGCATGAGCAGCAAGCAAAAAGCAACTGATTTATTTTTAGCCCCATAGCTGAACATGCTTTGATTAATCGTAACTTTACAAGTGAGAAAATAATTGCAAATGTACCTTTTATTGCTTTTTATACCATTATCTTTTAATTCTATTTATATTCCCTTTTTACACTCAGTTTTTTTTTTTTTTTTTTAACATATTCCTATTTTCTATTTTTATTAGTGGTGGGACTCGGTTAAAAAAACTTAATCTAATTAATTAGAGGCTTTGTAATTATTAATCTCAATTAATTGCATATCAATATTTGACACGAGAACCAACATTTTTTGTCATTTTGTTGTCTGTGCTAGCTGCTACATGTTTGGCACTGCGGTGGTAGCGGAGGTTGGAAGAGCTACAGATAGGCAAATTCTTTCTTGGATAATTTGTGCTCACATCCAGATTTCCACCCGGTAGTTATTTTCCACCCAACAAATCCAGGAACGACTTCTTGTTTTTTTTTTGGTTTTAATTTTAAATTTTATCTAAACACAGCAAATGATCCGAGGTGGAGTTGAACTCGCGTGGAGAACGAAGTTTCCGCACATGGGACGCCCTCCCCACCAAATGAGCTACGCCAGCAACTCGCGCAATGAGAAACGTTCTCAATGTTTGTAGTGCAAAAATAAATTGCGATTAATTGCGTTATTTTTTTTTGTTACGTTATTTTTTCTGTAATTAATTAATCGGAATTAACGCAATAAAGTCCCAGCCCTAATTTTTATATGCTGTATACCTTTTTTTTCCCTTTTTTTTTACTGTTTTTGTGTTTGGGGTTATCCAAGCCAGAGATCCCTCAAAGTAATAAAGACAGCTAAGTTTACTTCAACAAACACTGTCATTTAAAGACTTTTAAAATCAAATAACCAATCAGTATTCAAAGTCATACACACTCACTTACTGAACAGCAACCTAGATACTTGCCTGCACTGCCTCTTGATAACTGGAATATCCTTGCATTGGGCTAAACACTGAGTCTATAACAAAGAAAAACATGTTGAATTCTTGAAATGATGAGACATAATGACCATGTTCATAAAAGCTCTTACAAAAATCGAGGTTTGCTTTTGTGCGGCCAGTTCAGATAAATATCGTGTTCGTGGATGTATGATTGTCTAAAGGCGTGGTGTGAAGTAACAAATGGGGTTTTGTCGGTGCAGATGTAGTGTGCTTTGCCAAGGCGCCTCACCACTGCCTGCTGACGATTGATGAACTCCTGAAAGCCATCACAGCAACTCTTAATGTCCACTGGCACTGTCGGAGCTGCAGCGAGAAAGAAAACAGATGTGTGGTTACTCAGAGCATGTTGTAATAAACCAGGTTCTTATGTAAGAGGAGACTTGATGTCCCTTTTACTCTCGGGGCAAAAAAAAGGACTGCATCCCCTTCATCATCAGACACAGACAGACATCTTTGTTTTTTTTTTCCCTCTGATTCACCCCCAGGATCCCGCTTGTTTGCTTCTCTCGCTTCAACACATGCAAAGATGATGATAAGTGATGAGGCAGACATGACTTCAGCGTGGATGCAGAGTCATTAAGCATAGATGTGGTACTCAGGATATGCAGTGAGAGATGTGTTACTGGGGGGGCACAGCTGTTCTTGCTTCGCCCATTACCATATGCAGACTTCCTGTTGTTACATCCTCGCTCAGTTCTCTTGACATTACAGGCTCTGCTGGAAATACAAAGCAATTATTAGGTTCCTGTAAGTACCATTAAAGCATTAAGTACACCCTAACATCCATTTTATATGTTTTTATCAATGTAAGAGCAGAAACAATTAGTTTAGTAACTGCAATAGTTTCCTCCAAGTTATTCAGAGTATTAGATTTGTAGTCAATGCTAGCAGCATGGCACTATGGGTGGCAGTGGTGGTCTGTCTGTCATTTTTGGAAATAGCTTGACAGCTACTGGATAGAGATGGCGTGGAACTTGCTCCAAACCACTCAGTCCTCAGAGCATAACTCCAATCGTATTAGTTAAATCTCCTAATTTTTTTATTTATATGATTGCCTTATGCTTTGCTTAATGACCCGTAACATGCAAAACTAATGACATTCCCAGCAGCTTCAGCTGTGCTTTATCTCTGACACTTACGCCTAAATATATACATGATAAACTTAGCATGTTAGGATTGTCTTTGTGCGTATGTGAGAATGCTGATGTTAGCATTCAGGGCTTAATATTAAGGATTAGCCAACTTCCCAAGAAAAAGGCCATATTAGGTTAGTAAATTTAGCAACTCATTTACTGAATCGGACTTGAGGTAAAAAAAGGATTTAGCATATCATTTTGATACAGCCATTGCTAGTATATCTAGAAAACCATCCAACAAACTCCACCATGCTTGTTTGTGAGCCACCACCATCATTTCATACAAAAACAATCAAACAAAAACAAAACTATTAGGCCGCGTGATGTGTGGCCTGGTTCATCTATCCCATCCTTGGCCATGCGGTTTCCAATATGCTTTAAAGAACACAGATGTGCTATTACCACAATAATGACACATCATAGTTGAAGAGCAGTCTTCAGCAAATGAGTGTTCACACTGTGGGATAAAAACAGACAGAGCAGGTAGGGTTAATATAGAGAGAAGTGCTCCTGTATCCAGATGAAAATTGCAGGTGGGATCAGGGATAAAATAAGCAGTACATGTCTCAAATAAGCAGACTAATCTGTCTTCTTCCTCAGATTATAGAGGCTTGTAGGGGAACAGTTGATGTCGACCACAGAGAGGCTGAGCACCGAGAGAGGAGTCTGTGGTAAGAGGATGTGGCTTTGTGGTGAGGGGCGATAGCTTGTTTTGTAATCAGGGGTCTTATACCAGATGGATTGCACAGAGAATGAAAGGAACAACACAGAAATGAATTATTTTTTTTCCATTTTCATAGAATAAGCTCTTTCGATTTCCTTTGTTGGACAAAACACCTTTCTATCATGAAGGATGACATTTTGAGGAAAGAAATGCATTTTGTAAAGGCTGAATAAAGAGATTTGAACAACTAACAGCAAAGATGTTTTTCAATAAACGTAATGAGGGGCTGAGAAATGTTTGACCTCTGATAGCTTCTAGTTTTCTATTTTAGCTGCAAATCTTCAACAATTTACCATTTGTTTGGGTTTAGGACTTGAATGACTGGGAAAAAAAAACATTGTTAAACATTCTGTCACTTTAAATGAAGAGTTTCCTCAGGGCATCACTTCTTCTTCAACCCTTTTCATCCTGTTTTTTTTTTTTTCATTGCCTGATCTGTGACCGCCACTCAAGAGAGCAGAAAATAAATCCTGTTTGACCAGACACCAGTGAAACATCTGACTGAAATACATCATCACTGAATGCACTTGCTTAGAGCGTCTGAGGATTTGACTGCCTCTGCAGCGGGGGAGTTTGCACACTCTTTGACCTTGGTACATGTGATGAGGATTAATGAGCAGACGTGAATTCATAGCACAGTGATTAACTTGTTAGTTTGTTTATACCTCCTAATAAGAGAGGTTTGGTATTACAAAGTACATCAGGATTCGCTCAGCGGGCTGCTTGATAAATGGATGTGCAGAGAGCCGAGGAGACAGCCTTAATCTTTAGGATTTAGGCTTTAATCTCTTGGTAGCCTCTGTTCACTGGACCCTTTTCTTTCGGTGTGAAGCTGCAGCAGGTTGCAGAGCAGCATGGTGCTAATGTAACCTTTGCTTAACACTCAACAGTCTCACTAAGTACAACCAGGCAGGGTGGAAATCACATGTCATATGTTCTTGCAAACTCTATATATAGTAGGACCATCAAGGAGGTGATGAAACCATGAGCTGGAAGTTACATTTGGTCCTTCAGGCGAGGGATGGATCCACAGACGTGACACTGTAATAATAAGGTCACAGTCTGGTCAGAGAGTCCCATTAAGAAGGTCATACAGATGTCAAGCTGTCCACTTCTGGTCACGAGGCTTATCGATTTCAGCAGGCAGGAAAATCCATTTGATTCAGGCCTCAATTTTGGAAGTTTACCTCATAATGATCTGTACTTCCACATCCAATACAGAGCTTTTACCGATGTAAATCAGATAATAAAGAGCCAAGCTGTTTGATTCTGATAAGATATGATGCAGCGAAAAATTCAATACCCAACCATGATGATGTTTCTTTATTATGGTTTTAAACAGAGAGCATACATGCTACTCTCTTACATACTAAGAGTAAGATAACATTAATAACCACTTCTGCTACTATTCAATACTACAAATACTAACTCGAAAGTCTCATTCTGTACAAGATCTCAAATTGATGCAAACTAAAACATTTGGGTTAAAATTGTTCGGGTTTTGGTCCCATGTGGTAATATTACCACAGTACCAATGGGTGGAAAAAGCTAGACAGTGAGTTGTTTTGATCCAGTGTGACTATTATTTCTTATATTACTGACATATTATTTATTCATTCTAATATATGTTTATTTTGATCCCGAGTTAAACACAAAAAGTCCAAGTTCACCTGAAAACAGACAAACAAATTAACTGTTGATTGTGCAAGCAAATGTGCATGAGACTTTCAATACTGCAAAGAATATACATATTATCTTTAAAAATCAATAAAAATTAGTTACATGGAAGTTCAACAAGTGGTTAAAGATCATAAAAGTTCACCCCTGTGCCACCTACCAAACAGTATTAAGAAGTTCAATAGAAGGACCATTGAAATGTGAGTTAATAAAACAAATATTTTTCAGCTTTTTGATATTTTTTGACTTTTTAATTTCCTGTCATTTTTTATAATTTCAGTAACATCCTGATCCTTTTCTTCACTTAAAAGACACTTTGACAAGCTTTTATGCTCGTAGTTGTAAAGCCTCCTAAGAAAGCTCTGCGAGTTTCTCTGAAAAACCACATAATGGTCCATTTAAATGAGTAATTGACTGACCTCTAACTTTAACTTTCAGCTTAAAAAAAGGACGTCTCTCTCTGACAGTCCATTTCCACTGTTTTTGAACAGAAATAAGTGTTTTATGCAATTTATTTTAATCCACCAGTTACTGAAAGTTTATTACCACAGACATTTTATTTGTACATATAGTTTTATTGTAGTCAATATATCCGACAGAAAGCCATAAAATTAAATTTGTAGCCTTTAGGGGCTAAGAGGGAAATTAGTCTGTTCCAGTTATAAAACAGCGCAGGATACAGATTCAATAACTTGTCAAGCTCAGGAGAGATGGAGCGATATAAGGAAATGTGAGAACTGTACAAATCAGAGAAGCTGAAATGAAGAAGTTAATAGGAGTTTCATTGGCACATCCTGACATGAAGTCGTACAAGTCTTAGTTCAGTTGCCCAGGCGATCACGGCAACTGTCATTCCCAAGAGGAAACGTGGAAAACAGCAACATGACTTTGGCTTTCCAAACTTTTTGGGATGTTTTCCATTCCCCACAATAGCTAATTTCCTTAGAGAAAGGGCTTTCTAATACAGAGTAAAGCACGTAATAATAACTTCCCCGAAATCTGTCTTATTGAAATGTGGAGAAAGCCTTGACCACATTTGTTTTTCTTTGCTAGTGTTTTATGAAGTGTCTTGCCAAAATGAAAAGCAGAAAGTACCCGCAGACACTGTGTAGGTTAAAATAAATGATGTATCAAGTTTAAACCTCCTATTAGGCTTCTGGTTTCTTCCCAATCCTCCAAACAGATAGAAAAATCAGGGGAGGAATATAAAGAGTTAAGATAACATGAAATGATCAAGTGTTTGTGTACAGTATGTACAGTGAGTTGAACATTACTGAAAAAGCATGATGTAAAAAATCCTTTAATGTAAGTTTAAGATGAAGTTTAAATCAAGAAGAATTCCATAAATATTGGAAAACATTCCTCTTTTCTAATCCTGATGTAAAGGTCCTTCCTAAACTCACTGTGCAGCCTTCACTGAAACTCGGTATGGACAAGCCTGCAGCATGAGTTGCTGATTTAACATGGATGAAACACAACAGATGTGAAGGAGGGACCGAGTTCATCTGGGGTGAAGTTATGTACAGTAGAGTACCTCAGTCAGTGAAACCCTTGCAGTATCAGGAATCTTTACAGTCACTTCAAATTATGGAGATCCTTATCAGCAGCAATCCTCTGGGTATTCAGGATGTCCAGACCCCTCTGCACACGTCTCCCACTTTACTTTTCACTGGACAGATAAATTAGTTGTTGAAAATAAGTTTTTCCACTCTGGAGTTGTGTTTTGTCTTGTGGAATAATTTTTTTTACATTAAGTTTCTCACACTGATACTCACCATATCTCTAGTTCTTCATACGATAGCTATAACATCATACCTTACAATGCTACAAGACACATTTTAAAGAATGCGCAATTACACTATCACAATAAAAACGGTGCTTCTTAATGGCAAAAAAGTCGTGTTGAGTGTTGAATAAATTCTAAATCATTATCCACATTTTGTCAGGGTCCCTCATAGCCTTGTGCTGACCATTATTAATTTCTCTCATCCATTACGATGAGAGAATCAGTGAGTGACTGAAAAGATTTATTGCACTTCAGTTCACAAGCTGTCAAATTTATCAAGTCATTCAAAAACTGATTAACGATGGATTTGAATGGACTTTCAAAACATAATAGAAGGGAATTAGGCTCCTTTAAATGCAGGAGGAGTGAAACTGAAGGTACCACTTATAGAATATATAATAATGCCTGTCTGTCATCGCCAGGGCATATTTTAGGCTTCTACTATGGCATTAACATCCTAATTTGAGTAAATTAGTGTGAAGAGCTTGGCATTCAACTTTTCTTTTCATCTCCTCTGGAAACCATTGTGAAACAGAGTGCTGGGGGAAAAAAAAGTATCTCACAGCACTAAACTGACATGCCTACCTGAACTGAGCCTCACAGTTTTGAGATAGGGACTAACTTGGTCGCTTAATTAAATCTTTGTAGTTGTTTTGTGTATTGAACACTGAAACAGTTGTCATAAATGTGGAAAGAAATCAAAACCAGCTGGAAACATATAAGCTTTGCCGTAAAGTTGTGCTTTTTTAATTACAAGTGCCCAAAGGAATTCATTCTTTTTTTAACAGCCACTAGTGGCCATTTTAAGAACTGCAATTTTCTTTTCCTCCAGCTTCATTTTTGTAATGGGGCCATTAAATTCTTGGACTTTTCTGCTGGTTAACTGGTAACTTCTCATGAGCAAGAAATGGTCCAGCAGATTACCTTACATGAAATAGTAAACTGTAATTATTTCATATTTGAGATTTTGTGAAAGCTTTGAGCTGGGCCAGCAGTTTGCCCTTTTTTACACTTTATTTTGAGTTATACTGACCAGCAAATAAATGTACTATTTTCTAAGTTACCATTCAGGTTAGTGGTGACTTTTTCTCATCTAACTCAGTCAGTAAGAAAGTAAGCATATTTCCCAAAATGTCAGATTATTCAACTGTGAGAAGTTGGTAATGGACTTTTATTCCTTTGGCTATTTTAAACCATACTGCTGAACAAAATGGTCATGTGCACTAAAAATCTCTTCTTTTAATCTTCCTCTGAGAGAAGCTCTTGGTTATCAGACTCCTGTCCAGGCCAGTGAATTTACCCAGAGCCACGTCAGTCACTCTGCCTCAGCGCTTCCGCTCCAGCCACCACACTGTCTGAGATATTAGATTTATTCAACTTATTCTGTGTTTGATGGCGATAATCTGATTGCACATTTAGTTGATTTAATTTAGCGTGCTTGAGACCAGACTGTGTAGGGCTGTTGACTGACTATTAGGCCCTCGCAAGGGGAATCTCTCAGATGAGGCTGTGTGTATGTGTGTGTGTGTGTTTGTGTTATGAGTGTGTGTGCGTAAGCTGAGAGGGTCTTCTTCATATTACATGATGTAGTAGCTTAAGTAGATTGGTCTGCTTCGACCCAGAGTGTGTACCCAGGGGATTGGGCTCTGCTTGTGAGAGATGATAGCATGACCTCTCAAACACAACTAATGAGCTCTAACAACCCAACTGATGACGCTCATGCATTAACCAAACCAATGAATCTCTCTCTGTTTGCCTGCTGTCTCTCATCCTCTCCTTTACTCCTGTGAAACAGAGTAAATTATGCTAATTATAATGCTAACGCTTATTATGCCTATGCTGCTTCTTGCCAAGTCAAGTGTCCAGTTTCAAAGCCAGGAAAGAACATTTGTATTTATGTACAAAAAATATAAAATAAATAAAAACCCTTGTTGTCTCTAGTTTTGAAAAGGTAAAGATAAGAACTAACCATGGTTTCCAGGAGGAGAACCTGTTTTGCTGAAACAGCTAATGGGAATCCAAATAAACATCTGCTCGCTGGGTTAGAAGGTTTCTAACATTACGTTTGCGAGTCGGCACCCTCGGCATCACAGTCCAGCTATATGAGGAAATTACTTTTCATCTACGACTTCAGATTACCTCAAAAAACCCTTTCCTTTTGCAGATTAATGAGCCTACGTACTGTTTGTGCTTGCTTTAATTGAGTTGTTTTTGCACAGGGAGAATTTATATATAAACTTAAAATACAAAATGGGTAAATTGAAATCACCAATTTTCATTATAGGAATATATTATATAATATATTATCTTCACACAGCTGTTATCATACCAGAGGGCATAGTTGATCTGAAGTATATATTTTAGCTTGCGTAAGTTTTTTCCAGTTAAATCCTTAATAATCTGCAGTTACTTCTCAACTCTGGGAACACCATGGGACTGAGACTGAGGCCAGCGGTGCCAATGCTCTGCTCACTCAGTGTGGGTGTAGTGTTGTGATAAATGGGAGCTGCCTTGTATGGGGATTTATTAGACAGTAAAAGAGGCTGGTAATTGATGGTGCTGTAGACTTTAAAGTGATCAATAGCTGAACTGAGTTAGCAAAGAGCAGTTGAGATAAGAGTCCAACATATTTATTCTTTTCATTTGTTCTCAGTGATTGTTACAGAGCCACCAAAAATAAAGAAAGAATCTTTAAATTTATTTTTCATTATTCACTTTGTGATCTCTTGGGCATACAGAGATATGAGAAGATTGAGGCAGACTACACAAATATGAGAGGAAGATAACAGTGCAGAGAAAGAGAGAGAAAGCAGCAGGAAAAG
This sequence comes from Acanthurus leucopareius, assembly GCA_029814765.1. NCBI lineage: Eukaryota > Metazoa > Chordata > Actinopteri > Acanthuriformes > Acanthuridae > Acanthurus > Acanthurus leucopareius. Next base: position 8,897,605 of record JAQMCX010000021.1, on the reverse strand, counting down.
AAACAGCACTGTTGTAATATACGCATCCATGAGCAGCCTCTGTTTCATGCTGACCTTGTGATATCAGATATTTTATTGTGTTTTTCTGCTCTGGCAAAGTGATAACTGCACAACCGAGGCTTGTTAAGAAAAGCTTAAAATTGAGAGCTACTTGCTACCCATGAGACATTATGAAGAATATGACCCCACTGATATTACATGGTGACTCCATCTGCATTATTTCCTTGGTTTTTCGAATGGAAACTTTCAATCAGCAATTAGCAAAAGCAGTGATATGTGTTACAGCTCTAAATCCTTTTTGCTCTCTGCTCTCAACCTTGGGAGTTTCTATGTGGCAACATCATCATTCAGAAACCTTCATTAAGTCTTAAAGAAAAAACGAGTTTAGAAGGGTTTGGGGAGAAAAGCACTTTGACATTAAAACCCTGTTTGTTAGAGGTGGAAAATATATGGAACACTGCTAAAAAAACCCAACAATGATACTACTGCTTGTTTTCAATAAAACAAAGCTTATAATAGTTTATAATAGAGTGTTTTTTACCTGTGCATAAAGACAGTACTTTGTAATGGCCAAAATTTATGCTCAAAATGATTAAATAAGAAATGTAATGATAAAAATTATTAGCAAGATGTGAGGAAAGTGTAATTCTGATGCTCAGTTGAATGCTAACCCTGCCTGTCTTGTGCTTAATTGTCTTGTTAACTTATCATAAAACACTTTCTTTCAACTTGACAGAAAGATAAAACTATAAAACACAATCATCTTGGTTTGTCTTTTTCCTATTCAAGCAATCACCAGCTCTGTTTTGGTCTAAATAAATCCTTGTTTACTGAGCTACGTGTGAAAATTTCACATCTCTATGGATCCTACTGCTTTTCCTGGAAAGACTTGCCCCAACTCCCTCTCATTCACTGTACTCTGCATCTAATTGGTTTGCCCTGATATTCTTACCCTAACCCCAATAGTCTCACTCCTCATGCCTGAACCTAACCCCAACCGCCCAACCAACGAAGGCAACCAATTAAAGGCAGGAAGGAATTTTCAAGGGATCCATAACGACTCAAAAATCTCTGCTGGTGATGCCTGACCATCCTCTCGCTCCTCTTCTATTTCAGGCCTCTCCTGCTTCCTTGCTTTGTCTTCCTAGACCCCAGAGCCAGAGTCCCTAACCCTGTTATTTGGGCTACTGGCTGCATGGCAAACTTTGTTGTCAAGCTAATGGCTGCTTCAAGCTACAGCCAAGAAGGCTACAGTAAAGAGTATAACCTACTTAGGAGCACTTAGGAATTACTCTGGAAATATGCTGCCCCCTATCAATTTTCCACACTGCAACTTCAAATCAAAACACTATCGTAATCCCTTGTGATGTGATTATTTCTAATGGCCGAAAGCACATGTCACAGTTCACAGTGTTAACTTATTTAGTAATATATGCATGCATTGCATTAAGACATATAGAATAAAGGCAGCTTGGTGACTTGATGAGATATGTGGTTATTAAATATTCATCTACATTCATCTCCAGCTGTACCACACTAAGGATCCTGGGAACTGAGCATGGCATGGCAGCAACGCAGCTGCCCTGAAAGCCTGTCAGAGGACTGAGGTTGGAGAATTACAGTCATATTGCACACAATCTGTTTGTCCACATCAGTACCCAAGTGCAGTTCGCAGGCCTCAGGGAGACACCATACACACCATATCCGCTGACCTTTCCTCCACATTATATATAGGCTACTCCTCGTGCATTATGGAGGACTGAACAGATGCTGTTTCCACAGATTCCCATCCTTGTCCTTCCCAAAGGACGTTAAAATCCTCCATGCTGAAATATGCCCCTATGATCTTTTCTTGAAGGAAGCCAAACCTGCTAAACAACACTCTGTTCATAATTAGTTGATAAGGCAGACAAGGACAGATCTTTTTTTTTCCAATATATACTTTAGAGGGGTACATTTAGTTTTTCTCTTAAGGTTGTCATTACATCAGGAATTTGATCATTTTGATAATTACCACTGTCAATGATGGTCTCTCTCTTCGTTCCACACAGCTCTCTTACTCGGTTTAGGTATGCAGGAAAATGCTCAACCGCAATTTTGTCGGAATTCAAAAATCTCAATTTCCTGGGTTGATCACACTCTGCTGAAAAGTCACGCAGACTCCTTTGCAGATTTTGTTGGTAACAAAAGCCCAACACAAGAGTTTGTAGTGGTGGTATCACAGGTTTGAAATGGACTCCATGTAAATAATTTTACATGTTTTGATGTGGGCATTATTGCACCAAATGCCTGGTGATGCTGGACAGATATTTCAAAGCCAAAACCACAAAGTCTGAGAGCAGCACAGACGATGCAATTAACTGGGCTCACATTGTAAATAGTCTAGCCTGCTTCTGTGGTTGACATCAGAAATGCTGTGGAGATCAGAACTCACCAGTACTTGTGCTCAGTCTTCTGCATTTTTCAGCCCTTATAGCAGGTACATTAGTGTCCTTATCTACCCAATTACAGCATGTCAAGTATCTTCTAATGTTGTGAGAGCATTCATTTTAGTAATAAAAACATTTTTTGGACAGTTTGAAGCTTCTTTCATCATTTTTTTTTACTTCACTTTCATTTTTGATGAGTATGCATGGTAAGAATTTTTTTTGCTTCCTGTTCCTGGTGGGGTTGAACAGTTTATCTCTTCCTGTTTTAGCAAATTAACTGGTTGTTTGTCGGCATGTAGCTCGTTCTCAGGGAGTTTAGCTGATGGACATAGTAGGATGTAGTCAAAAACCCAATAATATCCTGCATCCCTTTATCTCTAACCTGAGGTATGATTATTAAAAAACAGCTACACAATTTTAAGGGGCTGGGCTCCTTTCATTTATTTTATAATAATAATAAAAAAGAAGATGCACTCTTAAAAATCAATCTTCCCTCTTTGACTATGACTTCTAAACTATTACAAATGACGTCCTGCTAAAATTAAGCACTTTTAGGTTATGAGGTAGTTCATTTTTTATAACTGTTTCCAACGATCACAGTTCACTGTACTTTCCCATAGTCTCTCCTGGAAGGCATCCATAGTGCTGCACTTGCTGTTGCTCCCTTTAAAAGTGAGAGAAATAGTTGTGTAACACATGATAACAAGTTCACACCTTAGCTTCTTTCTCACCTCTACATGCCTATCCAATCAAAGCATAAAGTGGGTGTCAGTGTCAGACTGACAGTTCAAGAGTTTGCAGAACTAGTTGGACACTGCCTTACTTCAGACGTCAGAGAGCTGGAGGAGGATGAGGGCTTCAAAACTGTTTGACCATCTGACAAGAAGGTCTGATGCTGTGTGCTGGCAGATTGAAACTCAGTGGTTGAAATTTATTGTGAACTGACTTATCCAGTAGCTTTTGGTCCCAGAGGAACAATGTGTGCTCTCAAACAGCATCTGACCCCGGGGGTAAGATCAATACTCACCTGCCTTATTAGCCAACATTGTATACAGCCAACCAGAAGGACGACCGACTGACCTCTGCAGCCTCCATCACCAGAAAACCAAAAAAATCGATATGCACGTGCTTTCTCCTTTTTTTATTTCATATGTTCACCGATACAAAAGACACAGCAGGTTAAAATCCTCTTCCACATACACTGTAATTTATTCTTTCACCATTTGGACAAAGTTTGATAAGCGGACACAATATATATTATGAACTGTATACACATGAACTCGCTCAGTTTTTTACTGCAAATATATTGTAAATAACCACCTGTAAGAGCAAATAAAAACCATCATACTGATTCGGGCCTCTTAAGGAAATACATTCAGACAGAACCACTTTGGTCCAGAAAGGGGAGTGACCCAAGCTGCTGGCTTCAAAAACACACATGGCTATGGTTACAGCTTAAAATACACGGATTAGTCTGAAATAAAATCAGCAATATACTTTTACCATACTTATATACTCTACTGAATACTATTTTACTCAAGATACACACAACAATGCTTCGTCACCGTCTGTATCAAAACATTTCTCCTGCTCTGCAAAACGAGAAAAACACTGCAAATTCACCTCTGAGCAACAGCAGCGCCAGCGTGTGCGTCATCGTCCCAGATTGTTTCTCAGTATTGGATATCTACCTGCTCTATTACAAACCTCAGCAGATGAGAAACGGCCTCAGCCTGCAATTTTTTTGAACCGACACAACGCCATCACAAGCACCTGGCTATTGTTGTGTTAATGTGCATCCTATTATCTGAATGATAAGCATGGTGTGCTGTAACTTAGCTCTGAACTATGAAATGACACTGAGGAATCACACTGAAAGTAGCTTCCATAGTAAAAACACAGAGCTGCGTCTTCCTTATGCCTTATATAGGCATGATTTCTAGGAATGTCATGTGGTGGTTTGCTGTAAATGCTAGTGTGGGACTGACTCATAACGGCCTTTGACCTCTGTGCTCTTTTCTTTTTTTTAAAGCCAGTTGCACTGGTTTATATCAGCCTGTCTCTTATCTGGCTGCAGTCAATGATTCATTCTACTGTAACACATCCACAAATCTGGAATACTGAAACCACAAACATTCATACTCACCTGAAAAAATACTTGTACACACATTCACACAGATATGTTATGAAATATATTGACAGGAATCAAACGAATCACCTGTATAAACACGTATATACACACAGTATTTACCAATTATAAATTAACATTGTGCAAATAGTCATACATACAAAGTCGAGTTAGTTCTGGCAAAACTTGAAGCAACTCAAAGATTAATGAATGCTCTGCAAGAGACTTCCCTTCTTTAAAAAATAAATGCAATGAATTCAGAAGCAGATGTACCACCACTAATTTAGCTTTCTTTCTCACTAGGTTGCTCACCAGAGAAGCTTTGTTCTACTTTTAGGTTATAGAGCTTTTTTGTTCCACAGCCCCTGCAGGAACAGGATGAGGTTCAATAATAAACACTGTCTGTCGAGTAACTGGATGCATGCAGTCATTAGCACAGAATTTATGACATTATGGCATTTGAACATTGGAGATACTGACGAGATGGCACTGCACGGTTCAAAACCCTCAGCAAATGATTCACACAACTTAAAAGTTAAGCTCACTAAATCTGCACAATCCGCATGCACGTCAGCCTGTATTTAACATGGCGATAAACACCCTTGTTCCGTGGTGACATTGTTATTTTAAGTCACAGTGTTGGACTCATGCTTTATGCATGTGTGGCTTTACAGTTTATGTCTGTAATTATTATTTTTATTCTTGATTTGTGTGCAGTTTTCCACTATCAGGGCTTGTCTCAAAGGTTGAGAACACTGCTGTGTAGAAGTTCATTTTAGCACACCAAGGCATGTGAGTCAGATGACATCTTAATGACCAGGGCAACAGAAAATACATTTAATGGCAGAGAGTTGCAACTACTTCCTTTGGAAACACACCTGGCACATTTACATAGTTACAACTGTAGCCCTCAGCAGTATCTAAGGTTTAGACCTATATAAAAACATTAATTTTTATTGTAAACAATTTAAAGCTGATTATTTTAGCTTATCTGAAATGTGTCCAATAGCATCTCTGCACCTCTCTTAATGTCTGTATGTGAGCCAGAAATGACCCAGTGAGAGCAGCTGCCAATTTCCAAAAGCCCCTGGATGGGAACATTTGAACAACACTGTGGTCGCCTTACTGTTTGAGGTACAGTCAACAGAATGTTTCTTCCTATGTACAATGTCATCGAAGTTCGGATGAAAAGGAAAGCAGTTACAGATATCAGAGCAAAGCAGAAAAGAAGAAGAAAAAACGTTTTCCTCTGTTATTTACCATCTTGTTTTGTGTCACTTGTTTGGTGTTTTTCTGTGTATGCAGTTCAACGTCCAGTTTGTTTTTAACCTCCAGTACCACAAAACACACATTTGATACACATCACAAATAAAAGCAGAGGCTCAAGCAAGGACCCTGTGTCTTTTTTTTAAAAAAAGTTGTTCTTTTGTCATGTTTGTTTCCAATGTTTCTATTTGAGGTGTCGGGGTTTTTTTCTCTCATTATCTTACATGGCTTTTCTGTCTTGAGATGCTGTTGTTGCATTGTTCAACACGCATCAGTTTCTTGCAGTTTCTGACAAACAGCCACAGAAATCCATTCACGAGGCTCACAGCATTCCCTCTCTCAGACCCTCAGCGTGGATGTCTACCATATTCACTCTCAGGCTGTGGAGATGGATGGGTGCTGCTCAGTCTCCCAGTGACACTGATCTCTGGGCAAAGACAGATGGCTCTATCAGCCCAGCCCTTCACAGCCACCTAGGGCAGTATGTCAGAGCTACGTGAGAACTCAGGGCCCTTTAACTTTCTTCCTCAAGTTCTCTTTCCAAGCGCCATTCACAGATGACTCTCCACGTTCTCTTTCTGACCCTCGTAACACTGCTGTTTTTCCGTGAGGTCGATGTCTTCCACTAGCGTGCAGTTGCTGATGGTCCCCTCGTGCAACGGGGAGGCACACGGGTCTGCCTCTTTGCTGTGCGCCATGCCGTTGTGGCATCCAGCCACGAGCATGTGCCTCTCCTCTGGTGTGCAGACCGGGGCAGAGGTTTTGGCGATATCTGGGAGGTGAGGCAGCCGCGGGACGTGATTCAGCAGGCTGCCTGTCTTCGAGTTGGGGGTATTGCTGTAGGTGTGGCGGTATTCCTCCTCGATGTTCCTCCCTAGCTTCCAGCGCTTCCATTTTTTCAGGATCTCAGACTGCACCTGAGGAAAAGACGGGGAAGAACCGGGATGAGGTAATGAGGTAATGATGAGGTAACAGAGAAGAAGAACCGGGTATGAAAGGTATTTTTTTCTTTTGTCATGCAACTTTGGAGACTTACCTCTTTGTTGACAAAGCAGTACAAGATGGCCACTAAAAGACCCTGAAGAGAGAGAAAACACTGATACAATAACTCGTGACAGCTACAATATTCACTCACACGTTACACTGAAAAACCAAAGCTTGAAGCTATGCAAACACGCCTCAGACTCCGTTTGTTCTTCTGCATCAACGTACACATCCTCCTGGTTAAGTGGTCCAGTTGTTTGTTGCTTTAAGACTAAACCAATAAGTGCACTCACATGCACATTAGTGTAGCCTCTGTCTTATCTCGAAAGGCTGCACTTGTCGCTTTTGACTTTGGCATAGTCACTGCATCCCCCCCCGGCCCGTGGTTCCCTCAGTCGTGGTTATTTTTCCCCCTGCTGGGTGGCTATAATCCTGACACACGTCACTTGTGCACCCGTGGCAAAAAGGTCACCATCATTACGGCACAGTGTGACACAGCTAGTTAGCAGCACAGGCAGCACGTTATGTTAATATAATCCCTCCTGACACAAAAGTAAATAAAGAACTTCTCAATTGTCTTCTGAGGGGAACTCAGCCTTCTGAAGAAATCACTGAACGAGCTCATGCGGAATGGATGAAAGAAAACTCTTTGCAGTTTGTTGTTGGTTTAGTGCAGCATGAATTTTTTGGATTTGAAGAGGAGATAAATGTTACTCCCAGCAGCAGCTGTGTGTCTTTCAGTTAATCTTGTTAAAGATAAGAATGAGTCAAATCTGAGAACAAAGACAGAACTTCAAACGTCCTGTTTCATCCTATTTAGGGCATGTCTTACCACTTTATCTCCTGTGTAGCTCCGTTCTCACATCTCACCCCAAAAGCACATTAAATGATTTACTCCTCATTTTTGTCTCACTACAGAATCAACAAGGGAATTATGGGATGCTTTATCAATGTCTCAGCTGTCTTGATTTCAGCTGACATTGTTAGCCACAAGCCAGGATGATGAGGCTGAGTTATTTCATTAAATGCTGTGATCTTTGTTCATGAATATATAATGCATCAGTCCAACCTGGAAGGAGGAGAAGAAGAGATCGATGAAGAGCTTGGTGAGACGAAGACTGATGGTGGCCTTGGTGGACTCGTCTGTCACAAAGATAAAGACCACCTGATGGATACCCAGCAGGGGGATCAGGGTCAGAGTCGACTTGGCCAGCCTGAGACAGAGGAGAGGCAAAGAAGGACAGAGCTGAAAGTAAGTGGAAAAAATAAAGTAATGTAAAGAGAAAAAACTGCTTAAATTATTTGAACTCACCTGAATTTGTAATCTGTGTATCTCATTTGGTGCGCTCGAAGTTTTGACACAAGGATTTTTATGATATGGATGAAGATAAGGAAGTTGATCTGTGGAGAACAAAACAGATGTTGAAGGGTCAGTTTAGCCAAAACACACATTCTCACTTACTAACAGTGATGTTCAGGAAGCAACTTGAATCCAAGACTGCTCAAATAATGAACAAAGCAAGAAATAAAATTTTTCCTGGCAACATATAAAAATGTTCAAAGAGACATCTGTGAGAATGATTATTTAAGAGGAAATCTAAGCTGAAATAATGTTGTGCAATTATCCTTTACAACGAGTGCGTTTCTACTTGTAGGTTTTTCTTCTTTTTTCTATAACATGTCGACATTCGATACCAATATGTTTGTTTCTAAGATGGAGCCTTGTGTGTGCTGCAGCCTTCTTAAACATTCAAATGATTAATTAGCATAGAATTTACATGGACCTATTTGTTTAACTTTGTAATTTTGTATCTCTGTAAAGTTACAGCTTATTTGTTTCAAAAATGTGTGAAACAAGGTTTATTCAATTCAATTCAATTAAATGAGTAGCAATTCAGACAGTTTGTACTTTCTGTGCCAAGGTTTTGAGACTCTGCCAGGCTGAAACTTCATCCAATGCTTCAAAATAAAACAGTGCAGGTGCATGAAATTTTTATTTTAAAAAAACTCAACAGCCAAAAGTCATTCCAGAAAAATAATAGCTTAATCTGCATAATTCATTAGAGAAGTGAAAAACTTTGAACATGGAACGAGAACACAGCAAAAGATAAAAAAAAAAACTTTAGATAAAACAAAGATTATCTCAGTGACAAAGGTAATTACAGGACATGTTCTCTGTGGCTTGAGTGAACCAACACTTAAGCATTATTATACATACACAGCAGAGGCACTTTGTTGGCAAGAAACCCTTTCACAGCAGCTGGCATTTTGAGAATCAGTGGGATTCCCCTAATGAAAATCACTTTATATGATGTGACCTTTTAAGTTCCTACTAGTAATTTGCAGGCGCTTAGATGTAGACAGTGAAGCTGGACCTAATTCACACATGCAGGCTTTGCATAATATTGGTAATTATGATAAAGCTGCACAATTCTGCAAACAGTGCAGCTTTGCAGTTTAAGTTCAGTAAAATAAATGTAATTGGTGAAAGGTACAAGCAAAAGAATGTGGTAATGGAGAAAAAACTGTGTACTTATTTTCAGCTCAGATGAGTAAGTCACTTTGAAAGCACTTTGAAAGTTTCAGGATGGATGGAACAGTATGGCTACATGTGAAGTTTGCTCCTTTTTTTTTACACTTCCTTAAATAAAACTTGTATCAGTATACAAAGGAATGAAACATAATGTGCTCCTCGGATTTAATAAAAAGAAAGTATATGTAGTATGTTAAGTATAACTGTAGATATAACATCCAAAATCAATTTAAATACTTCATATACTGTAAATAAACACACTGCGCTGTGTAAAATGTGTGTGGGTTAAGTTTCGTATGTGTTAAGACTTTGATCTTTGAGGAATTATCTCAAAAGTCAAATCACATGTTCTTGCAGGCTTTGTCACGTACACAAGTGTTTACCACTGCGTGTATATTCAACTCTCATGTGCAGCTTGAACATGGGGTCAGGATAAAGAGGGAAACGCTGAAATGGGAACTGGCCCACAGGTCGCCGCGTCGAATCAAACACAGGAATTCCTGTGGGATACAGGCCACTTAGCAGGACGATTAATGCATGGAAAATGCAGTAATGCCTGTGTAGAGGGCCTGACACGAGAGCTGTGACAAATCGTACTTATATAAAAAGCTCAGGACTGACCTTTGGAGAGCTTACCTACAATAAAGGGCCTGGTGGCAGTGTGGATAGGGATTAGCTTAAATGTATAATACATCACAGTGCAAGCAAAATAAGATTTCTTTAACCCAGAAACATTTGACTCTTAAGATGTTTCCTGCATGTTGGGCCAAGACATTTAGACTTCGTTGAATAAATAAGGTGTGCTGAATATTGTATGAACGGGAAAAGAATTGCTGGAATCCAAGAATGCTGGGTAAACGTTTGGATTTTGGGTTGAAACCTTTTTTTTTTTTTTTTTTAATCAATGTATTTTCAGTGAGAAATGATAAACAACTTTTATATCACTTTGGACTCATTTTTTTGAGGAAACAGCATATCATGATGTAAAGGGAGGGGACACAATGGTCATAAAAAAAAAAGCAGGAACAGCCACAGAATGAGACGAGGAAGTGAAAGTTACCACAACAGCCAGCAGAATTGGAGAACGGATAATCCACCAGTAATTCATGTTTATATTTTGCTCCCAGCACCTGAAAAAAAAAAGAACAGAAAAACATCAGGGGAAAGATCAGTGAGAGACAACCAGAAATATCTCACACCCTCTCAAACACAACTCACTCTGTGACACATTTTATACACTGTTTTACAACTCCTACAGGAGCAGGAAGCTTTGCGCTCCCTGGCAGATGAAATGTGAGAGACTGATGACCAAACTGCTCACCAGATGCTTTACATAACAGCACAATGTGTCGACTCTTTTTGAAAAGCCCTGCCTTAAAACCCTTTTCACTCCCCATTTGAGAACCCGGAGAGATTGCATAATAACGTTTGGGTGGAGAAGTTATCATAAAATATTTACACTACAACTGCTGTTCAGACATGGTTTCTATATTTGGCGTCCTGCAGAAGGTAAAACGTGTCTGGGTGAAAATTTTAATTGCAGGCAGTTCCCAGTGCAGTAATTATGTGTTAAATTGACCATAAGCTCAGTGTCAACATTTCTATTTTTAGGAGAAAGACAAATGGCCAGCTTTTTTTTTTTTTATGAGTGGTGCTATTATAAGCGTGGAATCAACATGATTGAGATAAACTGTAAAATGTTTGGCAGGAGTCAATAGAGGCTTCAGATCCACAAGTGAGTGAGAGAGTTGGAGAGAAAGAGTGCTGTGGAAACTTACTCTTCATTTTCATACAGGTATTTAGCGACCACCCAGGGCACGAGGAGTATTAACGGGGTGCCTGTAAAGAAATGAGAGTTGTCTAAATGCAAAACAGTTATTCTGTACACCAGTGTAACAGCTTTTTTAAGTTATCTGCTCCAACTTAATTACCTTTCATGCAAAACTTATCATATAGCATATAATTACCTTTCATCCACTGACTCATCAAGACACCCACACACAAACACACAGTCGCACTCACACACACGCACACACACACACACACTCACACACACACACACACGCACACACACCCAGCAGCCTAGCTCACCCCAGCCAATGCACAGGTAGATTTTGAAGTAGTTCCTCTCTGTGAACACAGTGATGACCAGGAGATTATGGAGGTAGATGCCTTCCACCAGCAGCCAGTAGCTGTTGGCCATGATGCTGTACTGCATCATCACCAAGGCGATGCGACAGCTAACCGTCGTCTGCAAGAGAGAAGTGATGCTTACTGCACAAACGATAAAAACATCAGGCTGGCCAACGTTAGACGGGATTCAGCTGTGAGTGGTGAATGTGGTTAGATCAGGGCTGCAGCAGATGGGGGCTCCTTCTGCCGCTGCTGGGACTCGGGCTTTACGCCGGCAGCCATTAAATTGTACAGCAGCAGCAACCTTAACCCCTTGTCTCAGCCAGCTGTGATTCCCAACGCAAACACACAAACACAAGCCCTCAACACATCAACCCACATCCCCGACTCTCACCCCTTTGCGGACCATTAGCTGCTGCAATTATTTTTGTGTTTACCATGACCCTTTCACAAGATTCCCATGATTATTTTCTATACATACAACTATGTTTACTTTAACCACATATTTATATTGTACTTAAATCATAATAAGAGCTGTGCAAACTTTGATAGACCTCATGTATGTATTAATGTTTTATTTTATGTTATTAAGACGTCATGGGTGCATCAGCATGATAATGAACACTCTCCTCAAGACCTCCGTCCAGTTGCAGGCTGAAGAAGTGTAAACATCTTCCATTATTTAAGTGGCATATTTGCAGGACTGTACAGCTGTGGTTTTGTTCTGTCTGGCACTGTGATTTTTGTGTGCGTGTGTGTGTTAGTTTGTTTTTATAAACTATGGTGTGGAGTGAAGTTAATTTCACATTTAAGTTTTCAAAACTTTTAAAAATTCTCCTCCAGGGAAATAAATGCACATACCCCCCCACTAAATGCCTTGACATATAATTCTTGGTCTGTAAAACTTATTCCATTATTGATAAACAACAATACAACATTAAAGTCATTGTGATCTTATCTAATGTAATCTAAACTTAAAATACTTGTTAAACAATGCACATAGCAAATTAATAAAAAGACTGAATATGTTGTTAGAAGCCAATCTAATATGACAAAATTAACCTTTTAAAACTTTTGCATGGAGAAAGTGAAAGAATTGATACAATGTTGTGATAAAATTATCTTCCTGAAACAGAAACAGAATTGCTGTCCTCTGCATACAGTATGACCCAACTATACCTAACTAGATTTACAACTATTTGACTCCTTTTTCTTAATTAATCTGGCAATTAAACACTGAAATCTAAATTTCTCTACTTTCGCAAATTAAACAGACCTTCCCTTTGGCAAAAAGAAAAAGTACACTGCCCTCCCTCTCTTATAATTTGTGTACAGTCCTTTAACGATCACTGTCAGACACTGCCCTTTACAGCCTGTTGTTGAGCTGCAGATCGTGACTGACCTCATTGTTGACCAGCAGCTCGACAGGAGGCATGGACGCCCGGGGGAATCCCTGCTCCTGGTCTCTGCTGAGGTCCTGTGACGTGATGTTGGTGGCCTCCAACAGAGCGTCTTTGATGAGGATAGACAGCGCTCGCAGGATGAAGGAGGCGAACAGATTCATGTGGATGTTGTTCCGCATGCAGTGCAGTTTCCTAAAAATGAGAAGCAGAACAGGGTCTACAAAAAAGTCTTTTTTTATAGAGCTCATTCACAGATAGAGTGCAACAATAATACAACTTTGAGATTTTGTGATACATGGTCATTTACTTTAGTGGTGCAATTTACATGAGCACGTTCAAACCACTCTCATGTCTGTATCGTAAATATGAAACAACAGCCAGCAGCTGGTTAGCTTAGCTTAGCTTAGCTTAGCATAGAGACTGGAAACAGGTGACCAGCTGGTCAGACTTTGACCTGCAGTAACACCAGCACCTCCAAAGCCCTAAAGCTGACTATTGAAAATGTTGCTTGTTGTTTGGTCAATTTGCTGCTTTAAGGGAGGTTACGTGCAGGACTATTCCTTGGTTGGGAGCTGTTGCCATGCAACCAGCCAATTTCCATGCAATTACTTCACAGATCCAAGAAATAGTTCAGCCAGAGACATTATATGAGAGGAGACAAACCACTTAAAAGATTTTTCGACAGATAAACCCAAAAAGTCAGAGAAGACAGTTGTATGAAAAAAAGTATCCAACCTTTTGCCCCAAAAGCCAATCAACAGGTGAAAAAATATGAAAAATATCCAACAAATCATGTTGGAGCTCCCAATTAAGCCATAAAAGAAGTTAGTGCACTGAAACCTTGCACATACCAGTTTGAAATTATTTGTGGTCAAAAAAGAGACTTTTTTAAACCTTATTTTGGGTTAAAGTCACCAAACCTTTAAAACATCTTTTTTTTTTTAGCATATTTGACTTATTATTCTATGCATACAGTTTTAATGTCCCTGTGATTGTGATGTGATGAGACTTAAGTGCAGCACATGAAACAGAGTAAAATGACATTTTTTGAGTGTTAAATTTGTTAATTGCTGACCTTTAGAGGTGTAGTTGGCAGATTTTGTTAGCTGTAAATAGAGTAAGGGCAGCTGTTTTTACATACTTCCGGTCTTTATGCTAAGCTAAGCTAACCTCTTGCTGTTTGTAGCCTTATATTTAAAAAGATTAAAAGACAGATATGAAAGTTACTAAATATTCTTTAAATTTAATTTCTTGATCCTCCTGCTGTGTTTAGGGCAGAATCTGTTGTAGCAGTTGATAAAATTGCTTCCTTACACTGTCTTTCATTTTCTAGAAAAATTCTTATTACCTGAAGAAGATGAGGATGCCAAGCGCCAACACCAAAGCCACCAGTGATAAGGAATACCCCACTGTGTACATGATTCGAATATGGCCATAATACTGCTGTAAATAACAACAAATATAAAAACATGGACTTTAGATGTCATTCCTTTATATGAGATAAGCAATACGTGACACATCTATGTTTAGTTTCAGTTTTTACTTTACATCTACATGCTGTTTTAATGCAGATAAAGCTTTAATATCTTCTTGTTTGTTTGTCTTACAAAACAAATAACAGAGAGACATATTTCTTACCAGACTTGGATCATTAGAGTCACACTCGCTGGTGTTCTTCACAGTCACCCACTGGCCGTTTGCATCACATTCCTGATACACCATGCCATGCTGAACTACACATTTCCACAGACACAAACACACACACACATACATACACACAAACACACAGACATTTTGTCATTGTGATGATCTTGTCACTGACAGGGTAGTTAATCTGCATCAACATGACATGATATCAACTAACGGACATCTCTCATACCTTTATGGTGCCAGGGGAGATACCACGGACAGGACACGCTGACAGTGGTATTGGGGAGTCCGTCAGGCCAGCAGGCATAGTTGTCAAAAGTCCTGTTGCACACAAGGCCTGAGGATTAAAAAAAAAAACAAAAAAAACATGAAATATAAGAGAGATTTCTCCATATTTCCACATCCCTTTCACCTTAAATATATATGTCCCTAAGTGATCTAAGTGCTGGGATACAGTAACATGTCTTAAAAGTGATGGTGGCCATTATGGCATCTGTACATATGACTTTCATCTTGACTTTAGAGTAAAGTCCTCCATCGCTTTCCTTCTACTTTAATGTCTTTCATCTTCTCAACAAAGGATCCAAACAGTGCTGGTTGGCAGCACACGGACAGGTGGATGTTCAGGTGTAGTAACCTGTCCCATGTCTGTTTCCTTGATAAAATTTCTCTTACACTCATGCCATTAAGCTACAGGACAGGAAGTGTATATGAGTGATAAGATTTTGTGTGCAGTGTGGAAAGTAGCCATTTTTAAAGTCGGGGTTCCCTGTCTCTACTCCATAAGTTGACAGACCATAATGCAGCTGAAGGGCAGAATTTCCTGTGTAGTTAAACATGCTGTTGATGGAGCAAACTCCAGCTCTGTCAGTGTGAGCAGAAAGCAGAGAATGTGGTGCAGTAAATAGAAAAGCAGGAGCGCCTGCAAGCACTGTGATTATACAAAAGGGTTGAGCAGTAGCGGAAATTGCTGTCGCTGCACAGTCTGGTGACCATGCAACCTAACCATTACCTGCTCTACTGCTTTAGATAGATTGCCACAGCAACACAAGGTGAGACTAAATAACGATTTTCTATCCATCCAATGTGAATGCAAAATAATATATATAAAAATGTCTCTTTCGCATTTACCTTTTAAGAAACTGTGCTAGATTGCCAATAAAGATTTAAGAATCAGCTCATCAGAATGCTTTTGCATGAACCTTATTATCAGGTGATTTTACACTCCTGAAAACTTAACTATGTTTATTTTATTCCATTTCTGTCACCACATCTCATACATTTATTTTTTTATATTTGGTGCATTGTCTTGGTTTTACAGTCTGCAACTTTACTGCTCCAGTTTATTCTCATTGCTCTGTTGGCCTCATTGTTGGCCATATCAGGCATCATTTGATACCCACTGTTAGCTACTTGCTCAGTGACGAGCAGCAGACAGGCACAGTGAGTGACTAGCCTTTGAGCACAGTGAAGCATTTAGGAGCCAAAGAGACTGATATGTCTCTGTGAAGTTGGTGGAGACTGAAATGAAGCTAAAAGTAGAGTAAGTATGGACAAAAGTTCATCAGCTACTTATATTGCACTGTATTTGCAGGATGTGTAAACTGGCAACCGCGTGCTAAGTTTTCCAGATCATTCATAAAAATGCCTGTAATTTTGTGTAAGACTTGTTTTAGCTGCTCCCAAGTGACCAAAATGGTTACTCATCAAAAATTCAAATACTGAAAGGGAATTACAGTTTGTTCAGCTCACCGGTGCTCGGTGGTTCTCGGCTGTTGTTGTGATCACACTCCATCATGTACAATTTCCAGCTCTCCTTCAGCTTATCCAGAGTAGCAGCAGGAGACACCTAGGGATCCGGAGGAGCAGGAAGAAAATGTAAACAGAAGAAAAATGTCCAGTTCTGTTCCAGGTCTGATATTTTTGTGGAATAATTGATGAGCTGTGGTGTAAGCAGATGGGCAAGAAAAATGTTGAGTACGTAAAGGGCTTCAACATGAAGACAAAATGGGTGCATTAGTTGAACTGACATTAATTTGTTTTATTTCACTCCTTATATACAGCAGCTATAAACAAAACCATCCTCAAGATTTGAATAAAATCCATCAAGTCGATGTTGTGTCCCATTCTAAAGTGTTGTCTTTATGTTGGGGGGGAGGGCTTGTGCTACTGTTTTGGACAAGTTTATAAATTTTGCACCGTAACACTTGTGCAACTCAAACCACAGGGACAGACAGTCTGTTTAGGCTTCCCTGCCACGACTCTCTGGCTTGATTCAGACGGCAGCAGAGCTAAAGAAACATCACCCACCCACACACTGTGGAGGTTAGAGAATTATGGTAGTTCGTAGACTTGCAGGAAGGCTGTTAAACTCTGGGGGAAAGAAAAAAAAAGTGTGTATACAGTGTGTTTGTGTGAGTACATGTGTGCATACTCTTGGCACCTACCTGGATGCTGCAGTAGACAATGAGCATTGCAAAAAGGAGGAACAGCCGTGACATCCCTTATTCCTGCTGTTGGTGCTGGAAGGGGATACTGCGGGACGGGGAAGGGTTTTCACCTCATATGGGGGCTTATCTACGCTCGCCACACTGCCTGGATGACACAGAAACACACAATCCATCAAAGCTCACGGCAAAAACACTTATTACCTCGGTTCAGCTTGGCCGTGCAAAACAAGAGAACCAAAACAGGAAAAGGCTGGGTCATTTATCACAATACAATTACACAGAGATCTAAAGGCATGCAGAAGAAGCAAAAGTGAATTAAGTCAATGTGTCAGTGTAAGTTGTATCCTACAGGCTCAGCTAAAGGGGGGGTTATCCATTTTGAGCATGAAGGGTCCCATTTCCATCATGGCCATTCATTCACACCAAGCATAGCCGCGGTTTGAAAGTTGAAAGATACACAGCTGAATGATGCAGCAGGATGGACTACCAAGAATAAGACTGTCCAGAACATTAAGCGCAGGGCGAAAAAACCTCCAGGAAATGCTGTTTGTCCCATCAGTGAGACAGCTGCGGCTCAGCAGAGCTGCACTCACTCACTGACTCACAGTTGGCTGCTGTCCACCTTCATCTTCATGCCTGTCATGTGTCTGATTTGGCGTGTGTGCCAGAGGTCACTCACCTGTGTGCCGTTGGACGCCACAAACTCCCTGGAGAGATTTGGTCGAAGCCGGAGAACGGAACGAAATCTGAAACGTTTCTGCAAAAAACACCTTGACCATGGAAACATTTTTGGCTAAAACGTTTCAAATTCCATTCTGTTCTAGTCTCGTGGCAGGGAGGAGGACGGGTTCGTGTTGATGTGTTTGGAATTTGTTTACTGTGGGTACGGTGTTTGTCCAAGAGATAAGAGGACAATGCGTCATGACAGACGAACAGAATCTAATGTATGTGCTCAAAAAAAAACAAAACAAAAAAAAAACCTGCAATACCACTCAGTGAGTTTTTCAATCTGCGTTTTTGACTGAACATGTCAACAAACATCTACAGTCTGGATTGCATTAGTCGCCTGGAGTCAAAATGTCAAGGTCCGCCCCAATATTTTACAAAGCTCTACTAAAAGTCAGACTTCAGATAATATCTACACTAAAGAGGTCTACTTTCTAAATGGCCTGTTCAGTGTAATGACCACAGGATGCAGTTAGCATTAGCTGCACTACAGACTGACTGATTGCCCGAGGCTCCAGAGGGATCAGAGTTACTCTTGTTTGACATCAGGTCAGGCCCTGTCCAGCTGAGATCACGGCACTGACTCTTGTGCAGTTGACACCATCTGATGTATCACAGTACTGATTTTAAAACAAACAATGATACAAAGAACAAGGAAAAAAGAAGCAAAGAAAAAAAAAGAAGCACTTCTGGTATGAGATATCTCTGTCGGATGTCGGCTTTGAATCAAAAATATCAGGATGTTGAAACCAGCTTATCATTTTTGTAAAAACTGATGTTTTACGTCAACAGAGTGAATAAAATAATGGTGGCTCACTGCTCTGGGCTTTAAGCTCTGCTATGCCAAACATCTGTACTTAAAGTGTGACGGATAAATGCAATCTTTTACTAGAGAAGAGTGATCGTACATCATCATGTGAGTGCATCAGACATTTGTCTGGGTAAAAGCAGAGAGGCTGACACGCTCATGGTGGAGCACATGCTCTGAGTTACAGCATGAGTGTTTTGCCAGGATGTGACAGTTTTTTAAGTGTTTCCCTCCTTCATGCTCCCTTTCTTTCTTTCTTTCCCCACAAACACATGAAGAGACTTATTTACCAGCACATCGGCCTGCCTGCCTGCACTGCTGTACTTTTTGCAATTTAGTACCAAGAAGGTGCAATGATTGACTAGACTTGGTGCTCTGTAGAGTCCTGCAGGAGGAAAGATGAAAGAGAGAGAAAGAAACAGAGGGTGTCCTGAAGTAAAAGAGCAGGGCAGAGAGAAAAATCAGTGTTTTAACAGACTGGATCCCTGAGATCATTTCTATGTCCTGATAGGCATGACACTGACCATTACATGCATGCATATGTGGCAATTCGTTTCAAAGCATGCATGGAAAGAGCTCCTCATATGAGTATAACCATGTAAGTTTCATTTTAGATAACAACGGTGACCCAGCGTCTTACAATCCAGCCATCATGTAACAGTTCTAGGTCAACCTTTACACTTTCCTTCTTTTATCCTCCTTCAAAGTTTGATCAAGTTTCATCAGTCTCACATGCCAGATGTTGAACTTTTTTGCCTTGATTCATATTGTTTCTGCGTATTTTCATATGTAACATCACTTAAATGCCCCCAGGCGAACATAAAATAAGGCTTTCTCTTAACTCAGCATTCACTGCTTATAATGCTCACAGCAGGAAAAAAAAGGCATATCCAAAGCAAGAGAGGATATTTAAAGACACACCCTGAAGACATGCAAGGCCCAAGACTCTGAAGTTTTTTCTGTGCAGATTTGTTGCGTACAGCACGTCTGCTCAGATGCCTTCGATGCAGGCTGATAGGAATCACATTGACCATTTGGTGGGAGCTGGAGTGGAACTAAGGTGTGAGGCTAATTAGGCTTGTGTTGTCTGCTGTTATGATATCCTGCTGGAGCTATGAGCCACTGAGGATCCAGCCCAATCAAGGTCCTCTGGAACATGTGTTGTTTTAGCCCCATTAGCTCTCTGTTCCAGGAAATGACCTGGAGCTTTTATCACTATTGTTGCACATCTGATTTAAGAGGTGGATCGACAGCTGAGGGTTGCACAGGCAGAGCCAGAGGGACCTCTTGGGTTGTCTGGGCCTGTTTCCTGCCTAAGTTACCCTTGCCAAAATGTTACGCCTCTGCCTGGGGATGTGTCCAATGTGTGAAAATTGATGTGATACTATTTTTTCTGCTAACCCAATATGGATGGACTTGTTTAGTGATGCTTAGCCAATACACTCACCCAAACAGATGCAGTTTTAACAGAAATACTGAAGCAGTGAAACTCAAAATAAGGCCTGTGGGTCAAATTGGCCTTAAAGTTTTCTATTTCACACTGAGAATAAATGGTTTCTTGCTACAAATTTTTGAATTCATTTACACAAGTTTTGCTAGCCCTGCGTATTAACATGTACACGTATGCATCTGTTTAAAAGGCTGTTCATAATACTCTTGCACTTTTTGTCCTGTTCTGCTCTGTGTATATGTCCTGTTAGTGCAGCATGAAGGACAAAATATTTTCATTTCATCATGCAACCCCATGCTACACCAGGACGAATACAATACCCTGATTCCTTAATATTTTGCATAATGAGATACATGTTTCTGTTATACACAGGGAAAAGGCTGATCTTTACATGTTTCTCAGGCTGTGCTAAGTGCAGCAAGATCAGACAGTGAGCTGTGAGGGGAGACAATCATTAGCTGGAGCAAAAGTCACACAGCAATGATGACAATTCCCATCCCACTACTGCATATTTTTTAAAACTAAAATAGTTAGTTTCATATCTGTTCATTCTGTCCGTGCTCATGTTTATTAATCATTCCAATATTTGCACGACAGAAGGAGTTCCAGCTATTTTTAATGTTGCATAAAACCCTTAAAATACAACCAACGCATTTACAATTAAAATACAGTTCCATAAATGCTGTAGTGCTGCAACGAATTTATTAGATAGGTGGGTTAGTTTTAAAAAAAAAGACAAATAATTTTTTAGAAAGGCATAATATGAACCTTTTAATGTTTTTTTTTATCTGATGAATATTATTAATGCTTGTTTATTAACTCGCCCCACGCCGCCTGTTATTATTATAGCCAGCAGGCGAGGCATGTTGAGTTTCCTCGTATTGAAGGTCATCACTCCCTTTGATTAAAGGACAGGCAGCTATTTGTTTAAATAATGCCTGGTCAGTTATTGATATCTGTGTAAAAGAGAAACAAAAAAAACATTATAATCACAAATGAATGACGCAGATTCTCTGAATGTCCCAAAAACATTAAAACCGCTCTGTGTTCAAGTGCATGTTGGATGAGTCAATACAATGGCCACTAACAATTACTGTTGTTTGTTCGAGAGTACTTAGCTTTCATTTGATTACAGTGTCTAACGAATAAAATTACAAAAGGGGAGTCTGTGTACATGAATGCGGGCAGGGGGGGGCAGCAAGGATTGAAAACAAACCTCTTGGAAAACACAATAACTGTCCGGTTCAGAAAAATGCCCTGAGCAACAATCTATCATGCGGCTTTTCAAATGCGAGAGCGTCCTGCATCTCCCATCTTACACAACTTTCCTTGTTATTGATGAGACCTACGTGCATTTATTAATACTGATGTAACATTCACTGACCTCACTTTGTGTCTCAAACATTTAACAGAAGAATCAATTGAATAGATGATAACTAGAGCAAAACTGCAGCACAACTTTAAAAGCTACCTCATTGTGTATTCTTTCCGCTTCCTGTGCATTGACTAAATGAGCTGAGGCAAAGCATGCCCCGCTCATACCTTTAGGGCTGCAGATGTTACACTGAGCATGACAGTGCTGGATGAGAGCCCCACTATCTGATAATGGGGTGAGGCAGAGTTCAGAAGAGACGGAGCATCATGCCACGACACGCTTTGTGACTTGACTGCTTCAAGGAAGATGTGACATCACTTAAATCGCCCCCTGCATGACTAACCTGATTTTGGATGAGATAGCACAGTTATCTGTTGCCGTGCAAATGCTCCATCAACCTCAGCTATGTCACTTTTTTCTTTCTTACTCCAGAGCTGCAGGGGTGTGTGTGTGTGTTCTATGCAATCGTTGAGTGATAGATAATTTTCTGTGCAGCAGACGAACTAACGTCTTTACTCAGTCTTCAGCATGGTCACTCTCTCTTTCACACAAGAGCAGCCAAAAAGTTTTTATTAAGAATCAAAGCCTCACAGTTTTTTACTTTTCCTAAAACCATGTATTTTACCATTCTTATGATAGTCCTTTATCTGCAGTGCTATAACCACCACTTAGTAAAATTAACCTCTTTATAAATATACATTTATTTTTGCAGCATTTATGTTTAGACAATCTAAGTTGCTAAGCAACAGCATTCATACAGTGTGGGATCATGTCATTCACAACAGTTTACAATGGATTAGAAACAGCTTTATGAATGTAAAACAGGTATTACAGTTACTAAATGTGCCAAGAATCTGCTGCCGTTTTGTTTACAGCCAAAAGCATCTTAAAATGCCATTTCAGTGTTCAGTAGCGAGGGTTGTCACAACTTGTTTTATTTCTGTGTTTCAGTTGTTGGCAAGTGATATTATTCAGGGTTTGGCACTCATAGTAATCCTAAAACCACAGGCCCCTCAGTAATATAACCGATGTATATATTTATCATCACGGCTCATTATTGTCCATAAAGGAAGCTGCGTGTGTCTCTCTTTAAGTTTTTGATATCATTAACCCCACTGAGATATGCAAAGCACACTGCCAAAATTCTCATTTTCAATGGGGTATTTCTTGAAAACAAAATACATTTTGAATGCAAAAGAGATAAAAAAAAAGAGAAATCTCCCAGTGATTTACTTTATTTTGCAGTTAACATACCACACTTTCACATTACAAAAGATACAGGACAAGGAGCTTTTTGTA
>JAQMCX010000021.1:8845690-8873190 GCA_029814765.1 Acanthurus leucopareius | reverse complement strand
GACCCAGTTACGATGTGATAGAGCAGAGAGCGACCAATCCCGCTGTCACAGCTCCAGTGACCCTGCAGCTGGATGCATAAAGCCTCCTCTGTGCGCCGCTTATCCTCCTGTTTTGATGAGCATTCACCTTACCTATGCAGAGGTCACATCTGATGCACGTGGGTGGAAAACAATGAGAAACACTTGAATAATGTTTGAGGTGTACCTGTATTGTGTGAGTGTATGAGACCTTTTGTGTTGTAAACGGCCGTGTGTGTGGGTAGCGCTGTTTCATACACTCTTTTGTGAGGTGTGCAGGACCTGTAATCTGTGACTACTGCAAAGGCAACAGCGGCCCTATGGGGAGATTGTGATTATCAGTTACCGTGTTCACCATCCTACACTGCTCCTGCTACATTTGTTGAATTATGTAGTAAAGACTGCAATAAGAAAGCTAAACTGAAAAATTATCCCTGCTGTCCAAGTGCCTTATTACACACATGTCTGCAGTATGTATGTATTTTTTCTAAATCATTTATCAGTATTAGTGTCAAAATCCAGGGTTGGTTGGATTATAGTATAAAACAATGTGTGGCACAGATAAATAAACTGTATATTATACTTGTTTCTTGGTTATTTAGATAAATAAATTGTCAAAATAATTAGTGAAGCCACAAGAACATAGAAACAATGACTTTATCCTCTTATTTGTTGCATGGCTTTTGGCTTTACAGGCTGTTTAATTGGATTATTTTCTTCTCTTTGCCATCTGTGTATTTTTTTGCAACTGCATCTGCTTTTACCTATGAAGACATCCTAGTAACACTGCAGGCCAAATCAATTCCAGAGTAACTCATTACAAATAACCAATATGAGTAAAAAAAAAGTAGCTTTTTTCAGAAACGAACATTTCTCATGCCCTTTTATAAAACTGTTCTTTTACTTGAGTATATTTTTTGACTCAGTATCTGCCTGTCACCGCCTTAAATGTTCCAAATACCTCTGTTGCACCTCGTCTGCCCTATACACAGGGATTGAGTATGTGGGGGTGCGAGTGTGAGGAGCACCTCTACTGCAGACATCAAGTTTCCAGCTGCCTGAATGAAAAAGAGGTACCCCCTTACTTTTAAACACAATGCAATAATGATGGAGCACAACTCAGAACAAGAGGCAGCTTCCAGCAACAACCTCTGCCCACATCTGGCAACACTCTTTATTGCAAAATCTAATTGAATACAGTTGCATGACAAAAGGCTCACATCTTTATTCAATTCAGAAGCGTTACATTTTGGATGACACACTGGACATGTATGACACTGTGTCATTTACTGAGTAAAATTTCTGTTGATCCAAGAAGAAGTTAAAAAAAAACATCAGCTGCCTTAAGCTGCTTATGTCAGTGATTTAAATTCAAGAGGTGATTTGTCAGCCCCTGCACAAAGGCTCCAGTGTCCTCCCAGGAGAGTCAGCTCTACGGTGGACAGGACCAGGGCTCAACTCTTCATCATGAAAACTGTCAAAATTTCCATTACACAGGGCGCACTGCTGTTATAGAAAGGTTTATTGATCATGGTACAAAAGCAGCCCAATCACACCTCCTGAAGCAACAAGCCAACATTTTCTAACTGTGCTTCTTCCCTTTAGCACAAAATGAACAATGATTAGTTGCCTGAGATTCAAACCTGATGTTGAGACACTGCTGCCAGTTTCAGCGAAAAGCAAGACCCCCATCCTGCACACTTGCAGAGCTTTGCGGGAACAAACCGGTACACTTTTCAAACAAACATCTGTATCAAGCGTATTTGTCTCTGCTTTTGCAATTGTAGTATTTACTGACCTAGCTGGCACAGGGATGCAGGGAAAAAAGGACACGAGGAAATATATGCATAGTTTGTATTGCTTGTATCTGTGCTCGGTGTTTCTGTGGTTCAGTTTAAATTTTGATGTCAATACATGACTTCACAGTAGAATAGCAAAAATAATATTTAGAGAATCTAAACCAGCATTGAATCTGAACCAGAATTAGACTGTACAAAAAGCCCATTCTCTACAATCTGTGTAGGAATCACACAAGTTCTGACTTAGATGCAGTGCGTGTGCCAATTTTGCATGCAGGAGATACACCGATCCTTCCTGTTGACATCTGTAGAAAGCTGATGCATCAAAATATCACACACATCAGAATGCCAGTCGATGAAGTGAAATGTTTGCACAGCGCTGATTTAACAAATAGGTCAAACAAACACAGG
Source organism: Acanthurus leucopareius (assembly GCA_029814765.1). Taxonomy (NCBI): domain Eukaryota; kingdom Metazoa; phylum Chordata; class Actinopteri; order Acanthuriformes; family Acanthuridae; genus Acanthurus; species Acanthurus leucopareius. Next base: position 8,870,962 of record JAQMCX010000021.1, on the reverse strand, counting down.
ACTTTAACCCAGGAGGGTGCTGCTTGTGCACGAGTGAAAACACTTGTGTGGATGCACTTTAGATGTTCAAATAAAAACTTTTTGCTCATTTTTTAAATTATGATGGATTATATTTGTTGTTACCTCAATATATTGGAAGTAATATTGGTAATTTTTTTGAATGCAGGAATTTTTTGCTGCTTTTTTAAGTAACACACTTAGATGCTTCTTCCACAACTGCAACTACAATCACCAGCCATCAGTGACCTCAGTGTCATGATGCTGAGTCCACCTGAGCACCAAGTTGAGAGATCATATATCAAATCATTTCATGAATCAGTTCAGCTTCTAACAACTTAAATCCAGTCAAAAGCAGAATTCATGAGGGAAACGAATGCAAACCAGTGAGTTGTAACTGTTTTTTTAATATATCTGCAAAAAAAAAACAGCATACAAAGCACAAAAATACAGTAGGAAAGCATTTCAGAGTTGTCTCTTGAGAAAAGAGGGTGCTTTGTCACAGCAATAAATCTCCCAGTGACATTCACACAAATTGCTTGAGATTTTGTCTAAATAAGCGAGTGAGGAGGGAAGCGGAGAGTTCTTTTTCACCTGTCAACAGCTGCAGGCAGCATGACAAGTTCAACTGTCTGTGAATAAAAAACAGTCCTTACTGTGACATTTACTGGAAGAGTTATCTGTGCCAAAAGAGAACTGTAAAGCCTATGGTGTCAACAGCCTTTCAAGCAAAAGGCTTTTATGTGGCTTGATAAACAACAAAAATGATGACTATTTTAACACTACTAAGTGATTCAATGATGCTGATTTTATTCCATTAAAGTAAAAGTCAGGATTGGGACTAAGAAAAGACTGTATGGGCTGCCTCTTTCTTTAAACACACTGTCTTTACATGCTGCTTTGACAATGTACAACTTGGCTTAGTCCTAATAAGGGTTTGGGTTCAGGGACAGAAGTCACCGTTTGACAAACAAACACTGTTATCACTACGAGACCACATGATAAACTTCCCTAATTAAGTCCAATGGGAACTAAATCCGTAAAGGGATATAAACAAATACAGAGCTTAAAGAGAGGCAGAAAAAAAAATCCCTTTCACTGTCTTCGGATACAGTTTCTCACCAAGCAAAAATATACTTACTATGCATGTAAAGTCACACCAGGAAGAGTAAAAGACATCTTGGCAGAGTCACAAAGCAGATCTGACAACTTCAAAGGGCATAATCAACACTTAAAGTAGATATAAGGACCTTGGATAGGCAGATTGGCATCGACTCATTACTCATTACACTAACGAGACTGCTCTTGGTAGATGATGTATGTACTGTGAGACTGATAGAGTTGGAAGAAACACCCTAAACAGAAATGAGGAAATGACAAATGAGGCTTCACAACAAAACAAACAACAAAGAGGAGACAGATAGATAAAGATACAAAGGATGTGCAGCTTGACTTTCTTGACTTCCTTTCACTCACAGCCTCATGCAGAGCTGTTCCCTAGAACAACCCAGTGTGTTTGACCAACATATGATTAATATAATTGTTCAGCTGAGAGAGTCCCACAGGCACCTCCTATAGCGTTCTCTGTAATATTTAATGTTTATACCTTTTGAATTATGAATGAGCTTGGGTGATCCCTACAACATGTCTCCTCCGGCTCGTACTCACATGCAGCTCTTATGGATGCTGGCAGGCAGTGTTTATGTGCACTAATCCCTTGTAATATACAACGACAGAGCTGTACTCTATACATAGATACACTAAACCTCTTTTACCTTATTTAGCAAGGTGGCTTAACACGACAAATAAAAGAGAAAAAAGAAAAAAATGCAAAAAAAAATGCAAAATGCTTGCTGAGAAGAAGCTGCTAAAAAAACAAGAACCAGGTACAGAGACATTTGAAAAGAGATAATTAACTCTGACCTTGGGTGTTTTTGTTGCTCAGTGGGCATTTTTGTAAAAAAACCCATCAGATCATGCAAAGAAGGTCAAGTAAACAATAAATACAGACACCGCGGATGATAACTTCATGTTTCTGCTGCTGATTGTTATGTTGATGTTGAAACCAGCTGCTGGTTTTGCTTTCAGAAACATGTGACACATCTCTGTCTGTGCAGCAGAAAAGAAGGGTATTACAACCCCTTACAACCCCTGCAGAAGCTGTGAACCGCGGATGTAAAAGCACTTATGAAGTGGTTGCGGGTTTAATCACTGCTGTAATAGAGAGGAAAATATTATTATGTTTTTATTATCATCGCCAAGTCCCCCGAGGAGACCATAACCAACAATGAATTTATCCCACTAACAAGCAGTGTCTGTGCAGCCGTCAGCCTGATGTGTTCTTGGAAAGTTTCCCCTCTGTGCCAAAACTTGATACCTCCAAAAAAAGAAGCGGCAAGTTCGTCGCACTGGATGACAAACTACCTCGATGCAATGACGACGATGTATAAAGTTTATTCTGAAACAGCTCCATGGCTTCATTTTTAATCACACACGCTGAGAGAAATAAACAACAGCGGCCATGTTCCTTATCATACAGTAGTGAAAAAGTAAATACACTCAAGTACTTTACTGAAAGATCCCTACCAGATATGTTTGAACACAATATAGTCTAAATTTATAACTTGCGTCTGATAGGTTTTCCTCTAGAAGGTCAAGTAGGAAGTTTAAAATTCTATATTTTACATCCACTCCTCTTTTTTTCTTGACTGAAACATCCCAAGGTCTTCTGCCCCACTGAAAAGTCCATCAGGTCAACAGCATTTGAAGTACTTCATATGAGCTGCACCTTAAACAACACACAACATTTAAATGCAGCTTCCCATTAATATATCAATATAAAATCAATTGGGCTATACTGTAGAATGGATTTGATACTTTAAACACATTTTGTCACCAATACTTATACATTGTTACCTCAGTACAAATTTCAATATGCACTATCACACTGTTACATACATTGAATTCAATTAGGATTTTCTCTTAGTTTAATTTTGAGATAATAAAACACATAAATCTGCAAAATCTATGATATAGTCATTTTCAGATATTTTACTGCAGAAATGTTTCATATTGTAAGTTTAAATAAATGGTCTAAATACCACTTTTATCCCCACATATGTCTTTTGTTGTTTATGTGTTTTTATATAACTTGTACTCTGGAAGTCCAAGAGGGAGGCAGAACATAACCTACTGTTTATGAGGCCTTGACTTAACACACTGTACTTGTCTAGTTTTTTGATGGGATTTTTTTGATGATAACAAAAAAGATAACGAAACAACACTCTCCTATCATTTAATTGTCAGATAAAGGGTGTGAATTATTACTTTGTCCAATAGGAGACATTTTATAGTCTCATTTATTTACTGTGGGTGTATGTGTGTTCATGTGTGTTTGCAGCAGGTCCTCAAAATAACTAGTAAGGTTGAGATTCGTCACAGTTGACAGTAATTTTATTCCAGGCAGTGAAAAAGGAGAATCTCATTAAATCCCTTAAAAATTCATCACTGTACTGAGAGCATTTCAGCAGATATTGATGATGAATTATTGAACTTTAACCTGACCTTAAGCAGATGTCTGAGCGGTTTAAACTTGAACATCTTAATGTGTGCATTCCTGCAATGATATATAAAGTAAAACGACTTGACTGGTCTTGATTTCACGGCACTCCCAGGGTCCATCTTTTTCTTAATTGCTCATAATCCCTTATCTGTGTTATCTCACTCCATTTCCCCCTCTTAGCATCTGTATCCTCCTTAATCTAAATGAACTCGACTCCTTATGACCACTTTCCAGAGAAAGCAAAGAAACTTGTCTGCCGCTGCATCGTCTCAGTTATACACGCAGTACGCTCTGCCACTCTCTCTCACTAATCTTTCAAACACACCCACACAAAAATACACTTACAGCAGATGCTTCAGGCCATCATTGTGTAAACACTGTGCCTCAAGAGCTCTGTAATGCTCCCAAATTAAATTCTGAGTGCCAGAGGTGTTTAATCTGTGTTTTTTCATGCATAGCGAAGATTCTTTTCTGCTGTTGACTTCAGTTGTTTGTTAGCAACAAGAAAACAAAAGGTAGTTTCGGCGAAGTTAATCTTTAAGGTCATCTGTGCTGCAAAAAACCTGCTTGAGACATGTGAGGCAGATATGCCAACGCTTTTCCTCTGTCGTGTGCTGCAGAGGTACCTCAATAGGGCTCAAGTGTCCTTTATTCTCCCATGTGGAGCTATGGGTTCGCTTGTTAGAACTGACCCCACTCATGAATGAATTAACCACACATACAGTTGAGGGGGCAGGAACAGACGTTATCTATAAACACAAATTAGCGTACTTAGCCTGAAACATGAGGGGTGATTGGTAAGTTTGTGGCCTTAGATGGAAGGTGATGAATTTTAAAGCTCCTCTTGTCTGCAAGTGCAGTTCAGCTCTTTTAATAGCTGTGTTAAATTAATAACTTTCATGGTATTTCTGTTTCAAGTCATTGAAAAGTGCAAGTCAATCCTACCAGTACCACTCTATTCAACTGATTTGGCAGCCTCATACTACTACCTGTTCCCAAAAATGAACTGAATGAGCTCAGAAGCTGCAACTTTGACAGTGATGATGACATTATTGCTTTTTTAGGACACTTTCATCTATAAAGCAGGGATTTAAATGCTACACGACGGCTGGGTGAACTGTGTAAATGTAGGAGGGGACTATACTGATGAAAAAAATGTGCTAAGTTTTATCAAACTGACTCCTAACCTTAAGGCCATGAACTTATTAATCACCTTGTACAGTAAAAAGCAAAACAGAGTGCTAATCTTTAATAGTGGACTGTGTGTTGTCAGCTGGCTGGATTTGTTTTCAGTCATTTAATTAGGCGTACAAGACCTACAGCCTTATCGTTTCCCATGTCTGTGCACTGGAGACGCAGTTTATGGACTTTAGAATAACATATCCTGCCTCTCATCACTGAGGAGGACTGACATTATGCACTGTGCAGCATCAACATCTTCAGTCACTCATGAGAAAGCGCAGTGCGAGGCAAACAAGATATTAACATGTCACGCTACAGCAAGCAGCAGAGTGAGCAAAGGAAGGAAAGCAGCTCGGTAGCTGCAGATGTATTACTAGTGTGAGGATATTATAAGTAAATTTAAAGCCTTCTACAGTCTCCACATTTCATCTGGAGGTGTCTGTGCTGATATCATACAGACAAGGCAATGTGAGTTTGTAGGTTTTACAGTATGTAGTTAGGACTAGGGCAGCAACAGACATTTGTTTTGGATTATCAATTCATCTTTTTGTCTGTAAAACCTAAGTAAATACATTAATTTATTAGACCAATATATATTCATAGGAAAAATATGTACACAGCATATTTGTAAGGCATGTTTGTTCGTATCTGTTTCTATGCATGAATCTCTCTATTGCTGGGTGTGAAAAAAAAAACATTTTTCTGATTCCAATTCAACTTCATGGTGCATCAGTCTTAAACTTAGTAATCTGTGATTGAACAACCACAAGAAAAGTTTCTATTTTTTCTTATTTTCCTTTGTTGAAATGCCTCCATCTGTCAACACTTTCTTGCTTTTTCACTACAGCATTTTCAATAATTAGATGCTAACATAGTCTGTTTGTTTGCGTGTGTAGCTATGGATAAAATAGGAATTGGAATATCCGCTGATAGATTGACTGCTAAGTATTATTACTAGCAAAGGATCTTCATACACCAGGTCTACAGTATTGAGCCCTAAGCTTTGGTGCTGTGTTTTGCTCAATGCATTTTTTTGAACGGAGACTTAAGATTTCCACTTGTTTTGGATGTTAAAGAAATGAGAAAAATCTATTTAAGAAGAGGGTCTGGGTAAAATACAGACAATTTTGATGCAAATCAAACATTAAACAAATGAATTGTGTGTTACGTTCAGTTTCTTAAAAATACTCAGTTTTCTCTCATTACTTTCTTTGCTTTCTCTCATCATATTCTGACCCGGGCTTGAACCCTGTTTACTCTGAGAGGGAAGCAAATAAAATTTGAATTAGTGAGAGCCATAAAACCTGAGATGTTTAAGATAAAGATGACATGATGAGCCTCGGCTGAAGACAGTGAGTATAATGTTATGCAGTCGTGTCACAGCCGCAGTTATGTCACCCTGCAAATAGGAGCTATGTAATGCAGGTAATGTAACAAGCAAACAGAGACTAATTAGGCAGTAAAACAGATGAGCGCACACATATGCACATGCACACACACACACACAAATCCTCGTATGTCTATCCTTATGAGGACCCTCCGCTGCCTACATCTACGCCCAGTCCATTAACCATTTAGTGCTTCACAAGTACTCTTTACATTCAAAGAGCTCTCACTTTACATACAAACATCACCCCTGCTCTATCAAAAGTATCTTCTAGAATAAATTCAAGATTGATAACTAACCAGAAATGAACTGCGTCTGCAAGAAATATATTTACTCTGCAAGTATAAAAACATGGTTGGTTCTGACAAAGATGGAAAAACTTAAGCACATATGGCGCTACAGTGGCACTGCTGCAGATGGATTTATCTACTTCACAGCTTCTTTTAAATGCTACATTTTGTAGTGATGATAACCGAACATACCGGGCATAGAGAGAGAAGTGGGATTATATACAAGTTTGATTAAATATAAATGCCTGTGGTTCTCATGTGTTTGCATATTAGATGTGTGCTGAAAGAGTTGTTGGACGGATGTTGTGGTGGGAGGCCTGGATGCTGTCTTGAGCTCTGCAGACTTTTGTTGCAACAGTCTGCGGAGGGCATGAGTAGTACTTCATAGCAGCGGTGTTCTAGTGTGTAATGAATATTTGATACATTTAGTTTATGACAACACAGCTCAGTGAGGGGAGGGGAGGGGAGGGGAGGGGACGGGAGCAGAGTTAATGGCAGCTCTTTAAAGGTGAGGAGGGGATGAGGTTTGACAGGCGAGGGCTGCAGAGGTGAGACTGGCAGGCATGAATTACCACACAGAGAAAAAGAAGTCAGAGACTCAGAGAGTGAGCTACAAGACAGGTGAGGGGGGTTCATAAAAGAAAAATAAATGTCCTGTCACTGCTAATTTTTCAATGAAATACCAGCAGGCGAGACTTCAGAGGGAATTATCTCTGTTTTTTTTTTATATAAATCCTCACCAGGAAAGTTTGTTCTCAGCACAGAGCAAATTTTAAAGAAAGCTCAATTATATTGAACAGAAACACTTTCAACAGCTGATTTGACATGGCTGCTTATAAACGGATTCATTTATCTGGATAATATGACGGCTTAGCAGCTGAACAATAATCTAGTTTAATAGACTACAAAATATTTAATGATTCTAATACAAAGGGAACTTCCTGCTGCTTACTTGAGATGATGGTAAAACCTTTGCTCTCCCAGTTTTTCCCACACAGAAGAGAACAGTGTGTGTACATGTGCATTAAGTGACATACTGTACAGTTACATGACAGTGTGTTTTTGGGGTTTTTTTGTACATCTATTTTTAATGCATCGTGGTTGGAAAAAAGTTGCAGACTTCCTTCTGTCTGAAAATACTCTTATTTATATATTATATCTTTCCAGCCATGGCTTTGGGGATGTAAAAGCAAAGTAGGGAATTCTGGCACAGTCTCATCTACTTTCAAGGTGCATGTTTTGGAGAAATAGTCTGAAAAGGTCAAGTCCCCAGAAACACTTGTAGAACAATTTCCCAAACATGTTGAAACAGTTTTTTTTTTACTTTTGGTCTTTGATCAAGGACACAAGCTAAAACATGTTTCTCTGAATGTAAAATGTTATTCAGTGTTGTGTTTCTGTGTTGTTGGACTTTTGAACTCCTCAGACAGAGTCAGAATTTCAATTTGTTCAATATTTTGGTTTATTACTATGTTGGCCCACCTGTGAAACTACTGAGATTCCCAACAGTCTGTGCTGTACTTGATTTGCTATTTAGTGTTTCCTACTGAATAACAAATCTTACCATGCAGCACACTAAACTGAAATGGTGACTATATTCAAAATGTTTTTTTTCCTGCTTAACATTAGCATTAACATTTGAGTTTTGAGCATATTAGCATGATTGCAGTGGAAGTCTGTATCACATCCAATCAAATATTCCTCCACTCACCTTCCAAGCCTGTAGGATAAGCTAAGCTGGCTTTGAAGCTCATGAAAAATGCAATGGGCTCTCGTTAGAGACAGCGTTTGGTTTGTCCATTATGGACAACTGTAGAAACATGGGGGACTCATGCTCTCTTCAGGTTTGTATTTCTTTCTCTGACCTTACAAGGCAGCCGGACTGCTACGATCTCAGGTCTGAAATTTCGCAGGCCCATCTTGAAAAGCTCCAACTCAATTGATTTGTGTCCAGTCAGGATATGACCTGACCAATTAGTGTCCTTTGCAGAGAAAGAGCAAAGGGACACTTGTTAACAATGGCAGTCGCAGAAAAAATTAGCATGGGTACTGCAATAGTGGCGGTTTTATCAGAACTGGACAACATTTACTCATTAAAAGAAGACTAAAGAACGGCACTGAGGGCTTTACTTTATGAAAAAGAAATCTATGTTCTTCTCCCAACATGCTTCGGCAAGAGTATAATGCTGTCTATGGGCTGTTTCCCAGATGGACATGTGAAATATATCCTATGGATTTGTGGAACATTCCATCTAGCAAGTCAGGATATTTGACAACGGTCACTTCGCTTGCTCTTTGAATGTGGAACAGCTGTAAACACATAAGACTTCTGATGATTTCTGACAACATGTCATATGAACTGCTTCTTCTCAAAAATAAGCTAACCTTGTTTTTCTATGACAGGGTTTGATGAAGTCACTTAAACCAACACTAAGCCTTGTGGGTGTTTCCTGTGTTCTTGTGACAGCCGTCTGCAGGGAGTGTTAGTGTGCGGTAAATGTGGATGGAGGTCAATGTCTCTTACTGTGTACACAGCATTTGGAGGCCCATATCCAATCTCCCCACCCCCCTACCCCCGTCAAAAACACATTGGCATCAGCAATCTCTTCAGTGACGCAGGAGGACATGTTGTTTTTCAACTCCCACTTACAATCAACCCCACAGAAAAACTTTAGAGAAAGCTTTAATTCATTTAAAAGGGACGCCGACATAAACGCTGCACTTTTTAAATCTCTTAATTTATGTCTGGCCCTTCTCCAAACCATTTATCTGTTACAGCACTAACAAGCAGCACTGCAGCAGTGTTGACTACTGCAATTAGTCACTTTACAGATGCCAGAGAAGTAAAAAACATTAAATAATATCATTTTATAAAATCACACAGACAGTTCAAGGCTAAAACTCATTAAGTTTTTATTTTAAAAAAAGCATTATGCATTTGATCGACTTTATAGGGCTATTTGGAAATTCAGGGAAATATTCTTTTTCATTTTCATACTCTTATCAAGAATCATTAATTAAGTAAGTACCTTTTACAATCTTTTCATGCAACTAAAGTAACAGTTAAACAGCATGCAACACAGTGAAATAGGACCTGCTCCCTCTGTAGATAGTAAAGGTTCATTTAATGTTAATTAAATTTTATTCTATGGTGATTAAAACACAACAAGGTTTGTTTTTGGGTAATTATGAGCTCATGAAAACACACTTACAATGTTATGTTCCTCTTCTGCCGATAGACCCTGCTAATTGTGCGACAGTGGTCCTTTAATATAATTACAGCTTTTTATGTCACTTAAGGTCATTTAAGAAGACAAGTAAGAGTATTTTTTATTTATTTTATGTCATCAAACACACACTCTTTTCTTCCTCTTGTATTTGAAAGGCAAATTTTTCTTTCAGATTCAGTCGTCTTATATATTCTTGTTGAATTCTTTTGAGAGCATTATCCCAAAGCTGTACTCTGTATTGTGAATATTAGCTTCAGAAACGACACCATATCCCCTGTAGCCCCTCCAAAGCTGGTGGAAATGTAAGCCGAGACTCCCTCTGTGGCTTCATTGTTTTTAAGGGAATACAAGCACATTTGGTTCTAGTCAAATGATCATCTAAAGCTCTCTGTAAACCCATAACAAATATAGCTTATGCATTTTATTAGTAATGGTTTAGTTGATAGTTTGGTCTTACACATGTGAAGTAAGTGTTTAAAAGTGAAGAGGAAATACACTTAAACAGCTGTATACCCTTGTGATTGTTTGAGATCACCAAACTGTGTAGCAATTACCCTCTTTAGACCTTTTTTAAATCTCCTCTTACATTTTATGTGAAAGCTTTGGCAAATGATAAGACTAAAGGCCTTGAGATTTTTTTGCTTTAGGATCTTATTTACAGCCAACTACACTAATTTAATTTTTCCATTCAAATGGAAACACAACAACATTCAGATGCCTGGGGTCATGAAATCTGTCAATCTGCCACTTAAAATCATTATAACCTGAGAAACAGTGTTCTTAATCAATCATTTTTAGATGAATCCATTGTTTTTGCTTTCATTTGCTTTTAAATTCATTTGTAATTTTTTAATCTAGTGAAGGATTTAGAGTTTAGGAGTTGTGTGACAAAAGCACTTGATGTTTTATTCAGACTTTAAAAAAGGCTTTGTCTTGTATCCTTGTTTAATTTCCACTGAAAAAATGAGCACTACACCAAAATTTACAGATCATTTATTTGTGGCTTGAGAAAGTTTCCTTTAGCCCATGGCAGAGGCAGCGCTGCGACAGTTTCCAGCTGAGCAGTTGTCGAGATAAAGCGACCGCTGTTTGTTCTCTGTACTGTGATAATAGGCTGTGTTGGGGAGCAAAAGCAGCTACACTTGACCCTCGACCCACACGTTGCAAGGGAGGAGGGGGGGTATTTTTAGTGCCTCACCAATGTAGATCTGTACAAACAGAAAACAGCTCAATACCGTTACCTCCTCCGGGGTTTCAAACTCAGGTCAGAGAAAAGCAAAACCTTGTTGTGTTCTTTCATCTTTTCAAATCCCTTACTGCACCTATGCTGGTATTGATTTAGATAAATCTCTTTATTCTAGTCCCCACCCTGCATGGAAATGCCTCTATGTGCACTGAAGAGGAATTTACTTCCCAAAGGACTGGCGGGTTAACTCCCCCCACTGAATGAGCTGTGACCAAGACATAAACACACCTACTACCTTTTCAAACTCTTAAATCTGATCCACAACGTGACCAATAGTGACCCCTGAGCAGCCACGTGCATGTGGCCCCTGTTCATTCCATGTTTGAGTGTGTAGGTTGATCATTAGTGAGTAATCATATAAGCCACGCTGAGCCTGATTGTGTGATTCATCTCAGAGAAAGACAAGTGATGTGCTTCCATCATCGCAACCCACTGACATCTCTCAGGCCAGCATGACTTATCTGAGTCCTGACGGATAATCTCAGTCATGACCTTCTGAGTATGAGGCTACATATCTCCGTCCATCTGCAAAACATAAGCTGTGATTAACTTTAATGGACAGATTGATTGCCTGTAGAAAGCTATTTACCAGGGAACGAAGAGATTTAAGTATTAACATATGGGAGGGAAGACTAAATTATTACTGGTCCACATCTGTTGTGCTTAAAAATATCAGAGAATGTTCAGTCCACCTTCATTTCCATTCCATGTTCATTTTGTATTATCTGTGATGTTGACATTTTAAAATATGACACTTCAAAATATGGTTTGAATTTTTAGAAAGACCAAATCTATGACTTGGTTGAAAAAAAAAGTTCTTCCTTAAATGAATTAGCTAGAATTTTGAGGTACATTTTCCCGCCTCGATTTCAATAAGCTGCAGGAAAGGTTACTTTTAGCCTTACAATTAAATGAAAATGTAAATATAATATATTAAAAATAAACATGTTGCATCCCAACCTCTATAATTGGTCTCTTGTCCTCCATATTGACCGCAGACTGGAGGGAAAAGTAAATGTTAAGGATGTCAGCATTGTTTTGATGGATTTCAATCAATTTTAGAATGTTTGGATGCAGAGCAAGTGTGTGAAATTTTGCAAACTTTTCTTTCAAACATGCATCACATCAGATTACCTGTTTGCCGATGCATGGAGGCTGCTACAACATCCTTGTTCGAAAAAGCTGAAAAAATCTGATGCTCTCTCACTTATTCACATCTCTTCCAGTGACAAACATGGGAAAGAGCTATCAAAAGGATTGAATCTTGGATGCTGCTTCCACAACTATGCATTTTGTGCATTTTAGGTTACTAACATGAAGAATGAGGGATTTTAAAAAGCCATCACTAATGACACCGCCCTTCACAGCAAGCAGGTATTGATGGAAAATAATTGATTAATAATCTACTTTACTTAACAGCGGCAGATCCAATAATCAGACATTTGGGAGGGAGATGATTTAAGTCTGTCTGTGTCTGGCTGATAACTAGAGGGAATGTGGTGAGTCCTTTTGCTGTGAGGCTGAAATAGCGACGCTCTTATAGAAGCAAGGATGAAAAGATGCATTTGGTTTCTGCAGAGCATGGCATCTCTGGGATTTTTCTATACAGTGTTTGAAGAGTTTTCCATGTATTGTGTGTGTGTGAAAGTGAAAAAGAAAAGATGCAATGTTGTCTACCTGTAAAAGGACACTTACTGAAACACAAATATATAAGCAACACTTTAAAAAACACTTTTTATCTCCTTCATTTTTTCAAAGCTGCTGCAAAAAACAATTCAGCCTGTTCACCATCATTGACCAAGATTCCTTTGGCATGTCAAATTGATTAACCTTCTCTGTCGTTTTCCCACAGCAGAGCACCGAACATCAATACACTGTCTGGATTTGTTCACAGGGACAGGAAGGTAAGCTGCTGGCAGCCACTCAGAACAGCTACAGTAAGTGTTGGTATGTGCTGCACTTCATATCTGATTCTGGTCCTGGTACTGAGCAGAGAGCATGGAGGAAAGGCATCAGAACAAAGCTCAGATGGGCCGAGAGGGAAATTGTTATATCAGCTAAAGAGCAAGAACGCTATCTGCTCCACACTGTGGCCTCAATGAAGGGAACCGAAGATGTTAATGACAAGCAGCCACGGCCAAAATACAAGTGAGGAAGTAATGACATGTTCAGCCTTGTTTGTGATTTATTTTCATGAAATGATTGCATCGCTCGTCCTCCGCTTTCACCGGCAGTTAGTTATTTTCTGTTGCTAAAAAGAGTGCATCTGTTTATTGTTATATAAAGAAATAAATAAGTAATCGGATTTTCCTCCACAGCTTAAGAGCTTGTTTTGAAGAGGTTTCATTAAAGGATCTGACACTTGTTCTACACTGGTACACTGTTGAGTGTACTTGGAAGATTTAATAAACTCCAAACTTATCAGTTTAGCCCAGCACGTGCCTGAAAGTTGGAAAGCAAAATCGCCCATCAAATTGTGGCTTCTAGCAACATTGGAGTCGATGTCTATTCAATAAGCAGTGGATGTTTCCTGCCGTTAACAGGAAAAGGTTGTTTCTAATCCTTCCTGTTCAGTTGTGTAAATAAACAATCTGTATCTGTACATAGATATCATACACATGTGTGTTTGCGCATATTTAATTTAGTTTAGTGGAGTGTGTAGTTTAAGCTCTGCAAAAAATTACTTTAATAACAACTCTTTAATATCAACTCTTTCTCCAATTGGGTCATGAAATTCTGTGTTGTTTTATTTCATTTGATTTTTATTGGAAACAAAGGTAAATAAAGCCAGTTTTACACTTTTTTCCTTAAATGCATCTACATGAAAAATGCACCTGATAGTATTATAATGGGAAGTGTTATATCTTTTATACAGCAGATGGTTGTTCACAAAACAAATGGGAATAATGCATCACTGCTTTGTTTTTGTTTTTCTTTTCAAACTTGCTGCTTTAAGTCTCAAAAGCGATTTCTTGATCACCTGGGTTTTTCTGTCGTTACTCATGTACGTGTATGTGTATGCAGATATTTAAGCACAAACAAGGTGTTATGAGCTGGATGGCACACAGGGCTAAGTGGAGCCTGCCGGCAGTATCCACACGGACCCTTACAATCCAGAGTGACAGCTCTTTGTAGTGGAGGCTATTCTTAGCCCTCCCATGTCCATCGTGGGGGCCGGTTTGAATGGGAGCCTGTAGAGCCATATTCGACGTCGGTGGTCACTCGAAGGGTGCTGACATCTATACCCGTCCTCACACCTGTCCCACACACCACCAGAGGCCATCATCCAGCAGAGGATCCTCTGATTAGCTCTCTCTAAGCTCTATTCTCTGCACTGGAGACAAACAACTCTATCTCTAATCTCATCTATCCCTCCGTCTCACACTCTCATCTTGTTAAATGGCTCATTCTCGGGAAACCACATGAGCCAGAGATATGTTAACGCTGGCCTCCTCTCTCTCTCCCTTCTCAAGTGTTTCTTTCTTTCAAGTCTCTGTGACATCAATCCTGCCGCTCGTCAATTATGCACCGCACTATACCATCACGTACCACCTGAACGCATCCATTGTGTGCATTCGAGCAGTAGATCAAAACGTTTCTTCCTCCTTTCAGAATTAAATATCTGACAGCCTACTATAAAAACATCGAAAAGGTCAAAGCAATCGGTATCAAATACTTCTAACAGAGACCATCAACTGTGAAGATAACATGCACTCAAGTCCCGGGAATCGATTCATCTTTGCTATGTGTCCTCCCTGTCTTTGATTGATCTCTCACTGAAAGTCTTTGATATATTTCTCCAGCAGTCAGTTACCACAGACAGACAGCTGACTGTTTTACAGACAGGAAAACTCTTGTCGTTAAATACTCAACTAAGCAAGTTATAGATCAGAGCAAAATGTTTGTGAACAAGAAAAGCCCATAGTGCTTTGTAGCCAGCACTGTGATACGTCTGTTTGACCTGGATGCATGGCTGAGTGTAGCTTCGATAAAAGACATCTCTATCTTTTTATTTTTTTCAGTCTTACTTGGTTATTAAGATTTTTACTGTCATTTCTAGACAAATTAATGAACGACTACACGACTCATTAAGACAGTTAGACATTAATGTAAAGTTGTTCTCTATCATGATGCTCCACACATTTAAGTCAGCTGTAATCACTACCTGCCATCCCTGCTAACCACAGGAACACATTTATTTTGCTTTGAGACCAAAAAGCCTGCCCACGACAAAGAGCAAATCCACAGCACAGCATTAAATCATAGCACGGGGTTTACAAATGTGATGAAACATCAAAGGTGACACAAATTTGCAGCAAAATGCTCTTACACATTACACTTTGTAATACAGATACTCAAAGCACAAATTACACAGGCAAAGAGAGGAAGGAGAGTGGAGTGATTTGAATATCAATGCATCTATTTTCACATGAACTCTCGTTAAAAAGATGCTTATCCAAAGTTTATAAAGCCATGAAACAGTGGAACAGCCTTCATTTGACAGACATCAGGGAAACTGCCTCGCATGTACTGGCATACAGTTCTCCTGGGATGCTGGAGGAGGGAAGAGATCAGGAAGCATTTGCTCATTTTAGTTTTAGCCCTGTGAGACTAAATAACAACCCGAGTTATCTAGCTGGTGAGCTATATTTGAATGCACAATGTGCATCAAGCGTGTGAGGATCAAATATATGTGTAATCCATCAACTAATGCAACACCATGTATCACCATCAAGCCTTTTCACTATGTACATTGAAGGAGTCACACCTGTGTATGTCCACCCTGCTGACTGTTAAGCATTTCAAAAGCAGTAGAAAACTTCAAGCATCTCAAAGCTGCACTCATATGAATTCTGTATGCATTGGACCACTTGTGCCACACAACTAAGGATTGCAAATTGCCACTAAAGACAGCATACAGGAGGCATCATTCATCATCATCCATCTAGTGCACCTATATGTACAGGGATGATGCAGACGTTTCAGCAAGAAGCTCTTATATCACTGCAACAGATGTCTTGTTTAGTTATGTGAGAGGTGTTTACTTGACAGTAGGCTCATTTAATAGCCACTCTCTGTGCAGTGGAATATGAGACTCATAAGGGACTAAGAGCCCACATGTTGATCTCTCACAAGTGTGATGCTGCTCAAGTGGGTCTAATTATGATAAATCACTCCCAGACAATAAGTTCCCCTATCAATTAGATTATTGTGTATTTGCTGTTAAAGTGCATGAGGGAGGCACTAATGTGTTCATTTTGTTGGTACATGATTAGATACATTTTCTCTCATACACAGAACGGAACGTCCACAGCTGCTGTCAAAGTCAAATTGTAAAAATAAATCATGAATGAATACATTTTTTTAAAATGAACACATGTAAAATATGTTTGCTTAAAATTTTACGTTTGGTCTCAGTTGTTTTAGTCTTGAATGCTTTATAATGCTATTTCAGAAATGCACAAAAAGGGCAGAATATTTGATCAAGTCAGTCAAAATGTATGACTGTTTTTTACAATATCCTAATTTAGGTCTAAGAAGTCCGTTATTCTGGTGCAAATTCTGTCTGATCTTGGACTTGGTTCGGTTATGTGAGGTGGTAGTAGGTCGAGTAAAAAAAACACAAATTACCACAGAATGCAATGTAACTATAATTAATTAATGAATTTATGATTCATTCATTAATTCAATGTCACATCCAATCATCTTTGCTCCTAATTTAGCGACTACATAACTGTGTAATACAGCAGGTTTCACACAGGCAAATATGAGCCTAAACCTTTGTTTAATAAAAAAAAAGAGAGAGAGAGAGAGATGTAATTCTTTTTTGCAAAAAATAATTGATCTGGTCATTTTAAGAGTTTGCTGGGTCCCACTAGGGATTCAAAGCAATCAAGGGTAAGAAGAAAAAAAAGCAATCTAAACTCTAGCGTGACAAACAGACTAATGACACTACAGTAGTGTATTTGTAAACGGGGCACATTTACCTTGACACTCATCTAAGTAAAACACAGTTTGGGTCTGGCTGAACGGGCAGCAGACCAAGTGCAGATTCCAGATAGAGGATGGCTGAGATAACACGGCATTTGAACAGGAGCGATAACACTGACTGACTGACTGACTGCTGGAACTCTGCAAACGATTCCAGACATTAAACTGTGTCCCAACATGAAACCTCACGAAAAAACAACAGCCTCTAAACACAACTACTGTGGTGCTCTATGAAGAATATGTAAGTCACTTGAAAAACACATTTACAATCTCACTCTGAAGTTATTTTATACATACTTGTGCTGTGATCTTGTAAGATTCCCTACATTATGTAATTACTTTTACCGTGTAACTTAAGTATGACATTTCCAAAATGGATGATATTGATATGAAAGAAATTACCGTTGACAGCCCGGGATTCTGCTTATTTTCCCCAGTCTGTAGTTCACTGCTGCTCATCTTCTGAGCAGCATCTGGCACACAATATTTCCTCTCAGTTCAAGTGGCTCCGCTGTAATCCAACTTTTAAAATAAATTAGGCTTCCGCTCAGTTTCGGAAAGAAGTCCTCTAATATGTCAGCGACTGCAGTTAAGTTGAGAGTGTCTGTTTATTCAAATAAAAAGAAATAAGACGGAAATGCATTTAGAAAAAAAAGTAAAGTAGACGGTTTTGGTCTGTGGTGTGCACCGGTGGCTGAGTGAGCGCGAGCTGCACCGTTTCTCCTTGTACACGTGTGACGTATCTAACTCTGGACGCGCGAGGGTGGGTGGGGGTATAAGCAGCATGTGTTTGACACTTTTCTGACCGTCGTGGTCTGTTAAAAGAGGAATCAGCCATTGTCTGACCAGACATCTGGTTTCAATAATCCTATCCATTGTATGTCTATTTATATATTTGTATAATATTATATATATATATTTGTTTGTTTTGTTTTAAATGTTTGTTTTCATGTATTTTAATAACCTATAGACAATACACATGAAGACTGAATCAATAAATGTGATGCACATCTTTAAATCTTTATATTATACTAAAAAAACATTACAATTCAAGATCCAATATGTACAAAAATGTACATTTGGCCTACATATAAAGGTTAATGCCTAATTATAAATGTAAATGAGCTTGTGAACTTTAGTTCCCTCCACATTGCTCTTCTTTTCTTGACTTTAAGCGAGCAATCACTCGCAAATTTCTTACCCTTCCTCTGTTTTCTGTAACAATACACCAAAATGTGTAAGACAGATACAGAAAATATATCATCACATTTGTTTCACATAGAGAATGATATACCTACTATTTGCATTAAGTGACTTCATGAAACTATAATATTCAATTAACATTTTCATTAAAAAAAATCATTAATATTTTAGGACTATGTAATATAATATCTGTGTGCATTGAGAGACCGTTGTTTCCACGCTTACACTGCAATTTCATCAATAGTTTATTGGCTGAGTGAACTTTGTCCTTCTACCTCTGAACACCTTATAGTTCTGGTGTGCTCTCAGCTGTCATTTAGGAAAACTGCTTTTTTATCCTCAGCAAGGTCATTCCATTTTCTATACTGAGCAGAACTAATAGGTTTATTAAGGGAATTTGGGACAGGAATAGTTTTTTACTGCAAATGAGAGTTGAATTTGGCATGATCGCCACTGAAATGCCAAGCCAACATAATAAATGCCTTCCATAATAATATCACCTTTGACTGAACCTCAATTTATGTTGTAGGCACGGAATCCATCACACAAGAAATGTGGACTGTGTTGAAGTATAAGTTCAGACTAATGTTTCACAAAGGACAAGACTGCAAATGAGCTACTGGAAATGTATTGGTAGTACTGTCAGCATTTCAGAATTAATTGGAAAATCTTAGTTTTTCCACTGTAGAGTCTTACAGTATATTAACACTCACAATCTGGGGACTGTCAAGCAGGTTTAACCAACAAATAAATTATTTACCTCTTGCATTGACTTGGACTGCATATGAAACTTTACAAAAAAAATCCTCCAATGATAATAATATAAGAAGGACGTTGTATGCTGTTGCAATCTCAAAACACTGTGTCTCTTTTTGCAAAACACACACATACACACATAATGTTTTTCATGAACTTTGCCCATATAAACAGGGTTCAAGGACCTTTTGCATGTGTCAATAAGCTCTGCAGAGCTGAAGCAATGATCTACTAGACACAGTTGTTGTTTAAATATAATATTGTAAAAGACAAAACACTTCTACTATTGATATACATTCATTGAATTGCAAAAGTGAAGCTTGGTGCCATCAAACATTATATTCCACTCGATTATTCTGACATTTCTCTTTTGTATTGCATTTAAAGTGTTGGTCTTGACCTATTAACCTTTTAATCATACTTTTATTTGTTAAATAGTCTTTTTTTTATCTCATTTAATCTGCAGATGAAAAAGCAATCAGTTCCCACTTGCAGTGAATAGTGTCAGCAACCATCAAACTTCTCCACCTGCACATTTTCTATCAGATGTGTTGTAAGAGCTAAAGTTGAAGACACCTGACTTTGAACAGGGTGAGATAGTGATTCAGTGACTTTTGTCCTTTTGATGTAAAAACATAAGATATGCGAGAATATGACTTGACTAAGAAGTAAACAGCCTCTACCTATCTGATGCTGTGTTGTTATGATGTTGTGATGACATCTGTGAGGTGAATTTAACAGAAAGTTCCGTCAAGAGCCAAATCTTTACCTTACATACCCCGAGATGTTATAAATAACAGCATTATAATTAGCTTGTTGGCAGAGTTGTGGGCTTTATTTGGCTTGAAATAACAAAGGTGGCTTACTTAACAGTTATTTGATCATGGAACTAACATCTTTTTTATAGAAGCACTCCATAAACTATAAAAAGAGAAAGGTTCGATGTTATAATACCATCAAGTGAGACATATTTCTTTTATTTATTTTTTTAAACATACCCCCAGAGCACAAATGGGAACCACTTCAAGTCTAATTACATATGCAAGAGTGTTCTGGCTGAAAATAGCAAAAGCCATATAGTATTAAGCAAATGATGGAGAAAGTGTGTGTGTGTGTGTGCGTGTGAATGTGAATGTGTGCCGGCTGGGTTGGGAGAGGGTATGAAAGGTGAGGGTAGCAGTCCCTATACCAACCAATAGAGGGAGCCAGTGTAAAAAAACACAGTGGAATTAATATTGATAATGAGACATATAACATAGTCAAATATTGAATTATGGCCTTCGATGCATAAAAAGACACACATACACACAGATAATGTTCTAATTGTTCTGTTGTCTTCCTCTCAAACTTGCTCCCTCTCTCTTTCTCTGCTGTCTCTCTCTCCATATTTCCTGTTCACATTAAAGCACGCACATCTGTCAGCAACTGCAAGAATGTCAATATTTGTCAAGAAATTAGTTCCACTGTAAAAGGTAATGTAAACACTGAAAGTATAGTTGAAATAATTTTACTTTTTTTCTGGTTTGCGAACATGATGAGGTTACAGAAGCAAACTCTGTAGCCTGGATAAAAGAGCAGGTTTTACATAAGTGGAATTAAATCAAAGTCATATATAAAAGTGTGATACTGTCCTCAGTGTCCTGTGGAATTTAAAGACAGGAAGATAAAGTAACTTACCAAGGTGTTTTACTTTTACATCTGAATAGAAACTCAGTTTTACTAAAAGTTATTAAATCTCTGTGCACATTGTTTACTACTATTAAAACTTCACTGTCATGACGAACAGTCGGTGCTGAGGTAAAAAGGTCTAAAAAAGCAAGCTGGCAGTGAAAATAAACAGGTGAGAGTGGCGTATGTAGTGAGTTGTGTATTTGGGTCAGCTGTGGCTTGGCATGTGGTCCCTCTGGGCCCTCGGAGCTTGTTTTCAGAGTCTGGTCACGCTCTTTGAGTCTGGCCATTCAACTTGCATTTGGCAGGACTGTTTTTTCCATGACAGACAATGAGATCAGTGCACTGCAGCACAAAAAAAACATTCTTTCATAGTTTTAAGCCTGATTGGATGCGTTCGATATAACAACTTGTTTTCATAATTTACAGTGATTGGACAGAAACGTTGGGATTCATTTCAGGGCAATTACATTAGGGTCGCATAAGGTCTCAATAAATACTATTCTATAGATGTTTTCATGCTTCACTTCGGCATTGTCTGCATCATTACCTTCCATTCAAGAAGTTAAGGACTTAATAGAGTGAGCATCACTTAGCGCTTTGTCAAAGACTCAGTTCAGAAGCTGGGGGACTCGTCAATGGTGCGAGTAAGTTTGCTCTTCTTAGCAATGAAACAGTGGTTGTTATGAATATCTCAAACTTTTAATTAATTTGCTCTAACTTGATATGGCATAATGTTTTTTAAATTTCCCATTGAGACATATACTCTGCTATGATTAATGATTTTTAAAAATAAAATAAAATTTAAAAAGCTCTAAAATGGAGTTGGAAACACATCTTTTCTGTATCTGTCATTAAGAAACTCTGGATCAGTCGTACACCTTGTGTGTCATCTACCACCTTTCTTGTTTTAGGTCAGTGATCCCAAACATATCCTGACTCTGAGTCATTTGCATTATCAACAGAGTGGACAGATGTCTCCACAAAAAAGGAGAGATTTTAAGTTTCTGTTCCTGCAATTGACTTTGAATATGTGATTTACTAAATAGAGTACCTGGTAAATGTTTGAATTAAAGAGTTAAGGGAAGTGCACAGGGACCTTTACCTTTGGTAAACTAATTTAGAATCACCCCTAAAGTGACAAACTTTGCACTGATACAGATTAATATAGCCACGGTCAGACATTCCAGAGGCTATAATTATAAGAAAAGCATATTTTTTAGTCTCTGTTCTTGGAGTTAATTTGGCATGGATGTCAGACTTCAATTTTCTCTCCTTGAAAATTTCGCCAATTTTAAAATAGGTGTGAAGTTTATATTGTAAATGGACCCACAGCCCGTGAAATGTACAATATATTGGGAGTATGATGCTTCACAAAGTACAGTTTTGAAGATAATATGCTGTATATTTTCTTCAAATCCAATAAAAGCTCAGTTCAGGTCCTTTGGTTTGGAACACTTATGGCTCAAGTTCTCACTTTGACTTTTTTAAAGTCATATTACCTCTTCCCTTTTTTTACAGTCTCACTCATTTAGTAGCTTTGTGAGAGAGAATATAAGCTTTGGAGACAAATTAAGTAACTTTGACCAGTTTGACTTCGAAAAGAAAAGGGGTCCAAAATGGCAACACTTGACTTACTGTAATTGCAAAAGGTGAGTGATTAGAGTGATGTGAGCAACACATAATGGAATACACATACACGTTCCCAAACCAGGCAACTTCAGGCAACATTTGAACAATGTATATGCAAGTGTATGTTTCCATTCAAGCCTTTACATATGCTCATTTAATCGCCTGAGTGTTCTTCAGCCAGATCTCCGTCAGCAGTAATGGCAGGGTGCACAGAGAGAAGCTGTACAGTCATGCTGAAAGACTCTTTTCTCACTCTGCTACCTCTGGCAGCCAGCTGGACACAATGTGGATCTCTCCTGGGGAGCAACAGAGACGGGAGTGGGCCATACCTCCTATCAGACATCAACTCCCCTACAGGACAGGCAGGAATTCATGGCACCCAGAAGGGCTTTTATTAATAATAGAAAGACATCAGCAGCTTCATTTCATATCCATCATTGAGTTGTGCATATGTACACTGTTATATAAGTCAAACTTAAGCTTTACCCAATGGTATTATCATTTATAAGCAATTTATTAACATATAAAAACCATTTATTTAGTTTATATAGTTTATACAGTTTATAGCAGTTTATAATTTATTGTAAACAGTTATGAGTTTTGTTGATGTGCAACCTATTTTATCACAATAATTCAATTGAAAAGACATTAATCTACAGGTTTTTTTGGCTGTATTAGATTTTAATTTTTATTTGAATATATGTTTATTCAGGAGTTAAGACACTGAAAAAAACAAAATGTTCTCAACACAGTATTATAACGTGTTGACTTCTTATTGAATGTGTTCATACTACTGAATAATGCTTGTTAGTAGGGATAGAAATTAAAATTAAAATTTTAACTTTGAAGCTTCAAAGGGTAAAATAAGGAACATTTTCATGGATCTCATAAGGTTTTTAATGGTTTCATAAGTCCAAGGGCTTGATCCATAAAATATTACTAAATAGCTTAACTAAATAGTTTTTTTAGCACATGAACTTCATAAGACACTGCTTTGCATCGGGGTCAGTTGAGAACAACTTTATGCAAGTTTGCAGCTCCTGTAAGCTTTTTAAAATTTCATAAGAGATAAACATTGACAAAGTAAGCTAATCTACCTGCTTAGGATTAAGTTGTTAGTTCATAACAACATTTTATTGACAGTGACTCTAAAACATCAGCAAACAGCCAGAGACAAATATTTAAACTTGTCACAAATTTCACAAGGGTAACTATATTGTAGTTATAGTTTTATAAGCACGGGTGGAGCCCTCTGCTGGACTCTATTTTTAAAACTCCCCAGCAATAGAAAAAAACCAGGACAGAATATACAGTTCTGGCTTTAACGGGAAAAGATGTTTATGTAGGATTACACAGTAAACAGCTGATTGATCAAATGTATTAAGGAGTCCTTTAAAGCTCAGTGTAACCCAGTTATTAGCCTAAAAAATAAAGTAAATGTTGGCAAACTAGTTTAACGACCTAATGCATTGGAGAGCATTGTTCTGTAAATAACCTCCACATCCCTATGGATGAAAGCTAAAGACAAGTGTGTATAATTATTCTGAGACCGGCAGCAGGTGTTTATTCCTGGGGACTACCAACGTACAATAGAAGAGTTGAATAGTTGGACCTTGTCCCAAAGCGTAAAAATAGCCATTTGGCGGATGGTGTTATCTCCCCATTCACACAACTGCTGACCAACAAAGATATGCTTTTTGTTTTTGTCCCTCCTTCATGCTGCAAACTTTAAACCATGCAAACTCTATTCTCTATTGAACACATTGCAGACTTCTCTGGATCCTCAGAAATGCTAAGGCAAAGTGATAAAGAATGCATACCAAAGAAATATCTCTCTTCAAAGAAATGAATAGTAGTTAGGTAGTTTATTATTTTTTTTAATTAGTTTTGTTTTCACAAAGATCCTAAAATTAAAGTTTTCAGTCTTTTCCACACACTCTGACAGTCTGTCACTTATCAGCTGCAAAGACAGTAGCTATGTCACATTATTTTACAATGTCTGTGTTACCTATTTTGCAGAGTGGAGCCAAATGCAGAACAACGACACAGAGGTAAGGTGAAGTGGTGATATTCATTATAAAATAGTGGAGAATGGAGATGAAGTGGAGCATGGCAGGTTTAAGAGGTGAGAAGATTAAAGGCAGCAGAAAGGCAGGGAGGCACGGAGAATAACACTGAACGGTAGACTAACTGCGACTAGAAGCTGTGAGATTTTGTATTGACCTCCATAACCCACTCTGACACCTCTGTTCCCCAATATAATTACAGAGTGACTGTGCATTAATGTGTTACGATGCAAAAAGCTCTGTAAGCGATGATAACATCTCCATTTTATTGCCTCATGTAAACTAAAGAGATGTACTATGATGCAATGGTGCACAATCTGCCGTCACATATCACCTCTGCAAGTTGAGTTTATGAATATATTTATTCATAAACAACATTCTGGGCAGAGTTTTTCTAAATGCTGTTCAGAAAAAACACATCAGCACATCTTATTAGCATTTTTTAACATTTTTGACTCACAAAAATTCTGCCTGTCTGCAGAAATGGATCCATAATTGTACAGATTATGGAAGATAATAAGATTGTTGGATGGACAAACATATTTGTATATTTGAAAGGTAAAACTCCCACTGTGCTGTGCTGCCCAAACCATCAAATCATTTTGCAAACAGTCGCAAACAGCTATTTGAATTGTATATTCTGTCATCACGGCAAAATGAAAACAATCAAATGCTCAGTTAACAGAGAAAATTCTCTGTCAGCGCATTTTCAAAATTAAACCACAACTTTTGTAGTGACTCAAATCATAAACATCTACTCTGTTATTCAAAATGGCAATTAACCTCAGTGTCATCACACACCTGAACACATCTTAGCTTAACTGAACCACAGCTTAACTTAATGGAATTACTGAGAATGTAATTATGTATGAGTGGTGGAAAGTGCAGATAAAGACACAAACAAACTGAAATTTAGGATTTCAGATATCAACTTTAGAATAAACTGATAACACCGTCCTTCAAAAAAAAAAGGGCATGTCAGAAGTGTGTGTGTGTGTGTTTGTGTGTGTGTGTGTGTGTGTGTGTGTGTGTGTGTGTGTGTGTGTGTGTGTGTGTGTATGT
>JAQMCX010000021.1:8784734-8845590 GCA_029814765.1 Acanthurus leucopareius | reverse complement strand
TGTGTGTGTGTGTGTGTGTGTGTGTGTGTGTGTGTGTGTGTGTGTGTGTGTGTGTGTGTGTGTGTGTGCGTGTGTATTGGTGACTGTGTTGGTTTTTTTTGTTTTGTTTTGGGGTTTTTTTGGTTTTTTGGGGGTTTTTTTTGGTTTTTTTTGTTGAGAATGGGGTTGGGATTATGATTGTTTTCCTTTTTGTTACCACAAATCTGTTAATAAAAAAAAAAGGCCATGCTAAACCAGAAAATAAAATACACACATGGAGTGAAATGATAAAAAAACAACAACTTTACTTAACAACATTTGGATTCCACACAGAGCTGATGTGATAAAACTTGAAGAACTTTGATTGTGATTAAAGTATCTCAACAGTTCTGCTCTAAAATAGCAGATATAGTCTCTGGATTCTTTAAGGTCCCTGCGTGCTACAACCAGCTCTTTTAACGAGTTTTTAACAACTCTATTCCTCTTACATGAGTCGACTAACTGGATTTAGGTTTTAATGATCTTGAAACACCTGTTCTGTCAGGCTGAGTCAAATGTACAAGCTCATCCTGTGCTGAAGCGCTATTTGCATTTTAGAAACTGGAAAAAAAAAAAATGGTTAATTACATTCTGTTGTCTGATCCCATAATGAATTCCATTAAGAAATGATTGCTAAATGAAACTGTGGGTTGTTTGCTTGTTGGTTAACCCCCCCAAGACTAAGGGACCATAATTATGGTGATGACTGCATATTTAGAGTTGCATAATTGTAATAATGGGTGGAAAGCTGGTGGGATGCCCTTTCTTCTTCCCGCTTTGTCTACAGGCGATTCAGTTAGTACCAGTGTATTTGGCAAAATCCCATTAAAAGGAGTCAGCGTAGTAGCTGCTCACCCCACAAAAATGCCTATCTATCCTCTGGTGCACAGCAGAAGCAGTTAATACTGACAGATTTATTAGCATAATATTTAAAACAACTGCTGCACCGAGACAATCTGCTCTAAATATAAGACAATGGTAGGAGGGGTTTTATTTTTTTGCTCTCCTGTCCATTTTTGTTTCTTATGTCTCTTTTTCTCTGCTGCTTCTCTCTCTGCTTCAGCTCTATATTTTCACACATCTGAGACAGCAGGATTTTTGATTGATGACGGTTTCTCTGGGGTGTGTGCCCTCACAGAAAAGTTTCAGTCCTGGTTCTCATTCCAGTCTTCTCTCTCTCCCAAATGCTATGACGCACGTAGGTTTGAGTCACCGCCCGCTTCACCTCTCACGATCATTACGCAGAAAAAGGGAGCTTAAAAACACAGTAGGGTTCTGTTATATTGTTTGCATGTTTATATTTGGCCATATGAGATAATTTATCTACTCCTTTCCACCTGTTTTGTCTTTGGATTCCTTTCCGCTTGGCATATAATTTAAACAAACACTGGACAACATATTTTGGCTCCATGAACAATATGCATACTGTCCAACAGAAATGCTCTGTCCTTTCCCTTCAGGCTGTGTTCACTCTCACAGTGTTTCAGGACAAAACTTTTTTTTTAGAGGAAAAAAAAAAGTCATAATCATAAAAACAGCAATAATTCAATCTGTAATGAACTGATAACAAGACTGAGAGTCTATCCATGCATGACAGCTTCTCTGTGATGCTGCAGTTAGTCACAGCGCTGTTTTCAGCTAAATGCTCCAAGCATCACTGCACAACAGCGGATAGGCCTATAATATTTGTTTGCATAATGTTTGAATAACAGCCTCACCTCAGCTACGAGTCATTGACCTGTTAGCTGTGTTTGTGTTGGTGCCGTTTGAAGAATCTTCTAGCAAATGAAACAAAACAGACTGTCCAAGAAGTCTGTGCTCCACCCACGCTTCAAATCTTTGCCCATTTTTAGATTAGCCAGGAGTGATTTGGAGTCAAAATGGCACCTTCACAACTGCTTTTTAAACTTCTGTAGGTAACAACACGGAGACTATGCCCCTGTTTTATACAGTTCATGGTTGTTAAACACTTTTCAACATGCTTACAATATCATTGGTACATTTTAATTAAAAGTGTGTGTGGGTGGTTTCTACACTCTGTCAAAAACAACTGGTAATACAAATTTGGTCTTGAAATCTTGCCTGCAGGGAAATAAACACCAGAGGACTGTATGGATCCCTTTTGATAACATTAATGCATCTGAGAAGAGAAAGTAGAGAAAGAGGGAGAGATAACAGCATGATTTTACAATGTGTTTATGTAAGACGTGACTCAACTCTGCTACAATTATACGAAGCGCTGGAGCAGCTCAGAATATGTCCTGTCTTCCAGTGCCTATATATAGAAACAGATTGTTCTAGATTTAACCAGTTTAAAGTATATTGTCCAAGATTTCAGAAGTTTTGTGGAGTTTGTCACATGATTCTTCACACCACAGTCTCCACTGGATATGTAATTATTTTACTTCAAACTGTGTTATGTGCTGCCCCCATTTGCCCTGTCAGCACTGACACTGTTGGCAAAGCCAGAAAAATATGATAAGCTGAAAAATACAATAAGGACAGGGGAATGAGGGGGGAAAATGCTCAAAAAATTCTCAGGAAAATGGTTAAATACTTAACAAAACCTACAATGACTGAGTAAAAGAGAGCTGTTCACATAAACTAAAGGTACAGATAGCAATAATTTCTGGGTCCACAGCTTTCACAGCTAATAACTCAAGGCATGTGCTTAATCCAAAATACTAAACATGTTCAGATTAAATGTTACATCTGGCTGCAGTTCCACGAGAAGTTAGGTTAAGTGTTTATTAAATAAGAAACCTGACAAATATCATACTGTCCTGAGGACTTTAATATAGTGTAAATAGAACAGAAGGGAACAGAATAAATAGACAGTCATGTCTGCAAAAGCTACAACTTCTTTTGGTGAAAACCTGCTGTCTTCATCAAATATCTTGCATAAAGTGCAGACCACTACTGCCCCCCTAGACCAAAAAGAGGTATAGCAACCATAATAGTCTAACCTGTTCCTTGAGTCTCTCTCTCTCTCCTTTCAATCAAGAAGACAGCAGATCATTTTTGGTTTTGTCCTAATGTTCACATGGTGACAGAACTTTGGGTTCATTTCATCAAAGCAGCAGTCAAAATCTCATTAACCACTCTGAGTACACTCAGGCAAATACTGACACACAGGCTTTAAAAATTTACAGTGTCTTCTTTCGTCACCACATGTTTGGTGATAAACATGCTTGAGAGAGTCATCTAACTTGGATGTTTTTTAGCACTTAAACAGAGCAATAATACTTTTTATTTCACATCACAGTAATAGACACAAATGGCAGCATGAACATGTGCTAATAGCTCATGCTCATATGCTATAGATACTGTTTGTGTGCACCTGTGCTTAGCAGCTCATGTAACGACACATATCGCTTCAGGAAACCGACGGCATTATGAATATTAAAACAGCAATACTGAAATACAGCAAATAGAATAATAAATTCTCAGACATGCCTTCTTTTTTTACTATGGCTGAAAACACTGGGGGCCTCCTTGTCTTGAAGCATCACTATTCCCTGATGATATCAGGAACTCCAGGAGATCCTCCTTCCTGGCCCTCATCAAATCCACGGCTCTCCAGAGAAGTTATAAATAAATCATGAAAACACATGCTTGACACACACTTTCTCATACTTGCAACACTGCAAAGAAGAAAATCCGAAACTGGTGAGTATGAATATCATACTGTTTGAACTACTTAAAAAAAGCTCCAAAGGTCAATTAAATGTTACACCTTGTTTTTCGTTCCCAAAGTTTGTTTCTAATCAAAGCAACAAGAGGCAAATTTCAATAGGGCATTTCGACTGAAGTTCCATGAGTCCATAATTATTTACTGAGCTTAAAACAGTACACTAACTGTATTAGATTGAGAGGCTCTTGACTCTATTTTCCAAATAACTCTGGCAAAAAATCATGTGGATAAACAGAGTACTGAGTGTGAGTTCAGGACCCACTTAAACTTAATTCATCTCAATTGATTGTGACCTAACACTTACACCCGTATATGTATATTATATAACTGAAATTTTGATTATTTAATTCGCCTTCAGTGTCTTACAATTCCTTTTCGTTTCAAATCTTTGTCAAGAAAACCATTTTAAATCTGAAAAAACGCCAGCATGTAAAATTCATAAATTACGAATAAGACTGTGACAACTTAATTTGTTTTTACTGTTACTCAAAGTGCTGAATGATTTAAATCACAAAGAAAACTTTTTTCTTTTGCATTTTTACAATTTTGCACGTAAGAAGTTATATGTTTCACTTTGATTGATCATTGTTCATGATTGCAGTCACAGAAATGTGAGAACAAATTATTTCGAGCTCTCAATAACTTATCCTTTTACTTTTATAACAAAATATGCATAATATCTGCTATGAACTTAGTTGTTTTTAATGAAGACATGTAAACCAGATAATTATACTATAGGGTATTCAGCACCTTTTTAAATACTCCAAAACAATGTTTAATATTCTGCTTTGTTTATTTTGTTTCAGTGGATATGCCTGAAGAAAAACACAATTGATTGAGTCTTCCATCTCTAAGGACGAGCATCCTGGCAAAGAGCTTCACTTCTCTGTCAGAGTGATTAGTCCCACAGGAGTGTGTGTGTGGCCTGCGGTAGAGTCGACAGCAGAGGGAGGTGAGAAACACCATCCACTGAAGGAGAAGAGGGGAGAAAGATCCACATTTAACCAGAATAGGCCCCTTGATGGCTGTACAAAGAACAATCACAGCCTCTGGCTCTAATAGTCCATTCAGTGGAGGGAGTTCAGGTGTAATACACGTGAAGACTCTCTGTTGTAAAGAGTTTGTGCAAATCAGCCTGACTGAGAGCTTCTGTAAATAGTCCCAGAGCCCAAAACAAAACATGACATTTAGGACCTTTTTTTTTTTTTTTTTTTTTCTTCTTCTCTAAAAGCCTTCATTTGTGGTGACTTATGGGCCAAAGACAGAAACACAGACACCTTTAATGGTTTGTTTCCTGACTAACTTCAGTTATCATTCTATCAATCCAACCATTATTGCATTTATTTCATTTATTTTCCAAGTTACCATCCTTCTCTGGTTGGAAATTAGCTTTAAGAATAGCTAAATGTCAGAAACAGGCTTTTAAGAGCTTCAGGAAATAACTAGATTTCCACTGCCCTAGCTAACAATGGTATTAAGCAGTTTTCTATGTGCAGAATATGAACCTTGCCATTTTAATTTGGGAATGTTTGCCCTTTTATTCTGCTGTGAAAGGGTGGTGCTTTGAGTGTGAGTGCCTTAAGTGGGTTAAATGTCCCTGCATACAAGGAGTCATGGTTCCCAGAGGAAGGTCCACTCAAACACAATAACAAGATTAGCGCCTGAGGAGAAGCCCTGACACTGTTTGTAACATGTTTTTGCTCTCTGGGAACTGTCTGGGTTTACTCTAGGGCTGCTTTAATGCTACTGAGAATAAATTTCTCAGCAGATTACAAAGAAGGATTCTAATGAATAACAATATATTTGACACAACACTGAGCTGGAAAACAAGCTAAGTTTAAACCTGTTGATAAAAACCTGGCTCAAACGAGAAAAAACCTGGGTTTCATGGGAAATTTTTATCTTTGTTGCACAGTGAGTGAGTTGCTGTCCTGGTAAATATGTTAACAATGATCACTGCTATTGTTATTCTTATTCCTTTACAGTTCTTGGTTTTGGAATTGCAAAATCATGGAGAGAAATTTCCCCTCACCTCTCAACTCAACCGCTTTCCCGACTCTATTCCCTCTCAATACCACCGCTGACATCAATGTCACAGTAAAACCTTTCAATGTGTTTGAGGGGTGTGAAAAACTGGTGGAGGGGATTCTTTTTGACCTGACCCTGCAGTCCATCAACGTAGTTGTGGGAATCCCTGCCAATGTATTAGTCATTGCAATCCTCATCTCCAAATACAAAGAGCCCTCCACTTCAGACATCTTCCTGGGATGTCTGGCATCCATGGACGTCTACTTTAGTGCCATGCCCCCCATCAGCTTCCTGAACTTTTACCATTGGCGCAGCAAGGGGGTGTGGTCTGCTCTTAAGTTCTCCTATGGTGTGAAAGACACCAGCGGCCCGTTGTTTCTCTCCTGTATCTGCCTAGATCGCTTTGTGGCTGTGCTCTTTCCGGTTACATTTGGGCAGCTTAAACACATCAAGTACAGGTTGTGCCTCTCATTGCTGGTATTCTGCCTCACCTTTGCCTACTCAGCAGCCAAGACCGTAGGAGGGCTCCCTAACTTTGAGAAAGTGTTCACTGGTGAGATCCTGACAACTTTCGCATGGATGATTGTGTGCAATGTATGCATCCTGTGGGCCCTGAAGAAGTCCCGTGGTGCAGGGAAAGATGAGATGCACCCCATGAAGAAGAAAGCCTTCAAGACAGTGCTCTATATCCTTTGTATCATTGTGTCTAACTACCTGCCCTCTGTAGCTCTGTTTCCCTTTGAAGACCATTACTCCCCTGATGTGTTTCGCTGCTACGTGCAGCCAGTGGGCTTCGCTTTCCTCAACATCAGCAGCACCATCCAGCCACTTGTCTACCTAGTTCGTCTGGACAAGGTGCCTTTTCTCTCAGACACCTGCCTCAAGAAATGCTGTGCTTGTGTCTCTGCAGAGAGTAACAAAAGCACACCTGCACAAAACCCACCTGCTTAGGGTTAATAAGATAATAAATATGTTTAACCTCATGGATGCTCAGAAAAAATAGCTGTGAGGGAAACAACTGAATGCTGGTTTGACAAGGTTTGGTTAAAATAAAGTGCTCTTTAATTCCATTCTTTTTTCTATCTTCCAAAATATGTGGTACAATGGAGCATGTTCGTATGCAAAGTGAAAAAAGCAATCCCTAAAAGGAGGCATTTGTAAACATCTGACTTAAAAATATGCATCAATAATGAATTGACAACAACAACATTTTAATTGTTATGTTCATAAACCAATAATTTTCTGGAAGATTCTCTTATACAAACAGCATGAGGTTTATGTGCTAAAACTGTGAAGTTCATTGCAATAAAATCCTTCAAATATTTGTTTGACTTTGGCGCCATCATGTGTACAAAAGAGACCAATAAACAGCCCAGCACAGTATAATCTATCAACTGATGTGTGCATTGAACTTTTACCCTTCTTATCCACTCAAATTTACAAGTACACAATGATGAGTGTGTGTGTGTGTGTGTGTGTGTGTGTGTGTGTGTGTGTGTGTGTGTGTGTGTGTGTTTTGTGTATCTTAGTGCTCAGTGCAACAAAACATGGTTTTATCAACAGAAGGATCATGTACTACCTGCAGCAGTATCATTCTTTCTGACTAGGTGAAGACACTCTAGAAGAATAAGACATAAAAACAAGAGAGGGCTCACCAAACAACCAATTCAATAACGGACTAACCTAAATTTTTTTTCTTTTACAAACAGTTTCATCAAATGTAAATATTCTCTCCTTCACCAAAAAGAGCCAGTTAGGGATTTAGTTATTTTGCAGTTTAGGAACCATCCCTGAATTTTATGCTTGAGTATTTAATTGTGAAGCATTTTTATTTTGATACCTTTGGACATAGGAAGGCTAGTTTTCTCCCTCTGTTGTCTTTATGCTAAGCTATGCTGAGCAGCTCTTGGCAGTTGCCTAGCTTCACATTTATTGTCCAGACTTGAGCTTCAGCATTCTTTTTATTTAACCCAGCAAAAAAAAAAAAAGTGAACAAGTGTATTTTCTCATCAGACTGTTCCTTTATGGAAAAGAAGAAACCTGGCAAAAAAACATGATAACATGTTTTTGTTGCTGCAAAATTACTTTGATGAAGAATATGTTGCATGTCCTTGCTGGAAGATAATACGATTGTAGCTGTAATAATTCCACTTTGTACTTTTTCTGACACTGATCTCATCCATCAAAACAGGATTGGAGTCCCATTTTCTTACACAATTATAATAAATCATTTATCCAGTTATTGACGCAGCATTGTAACAAGTACCTTCTCTGGCATTATTCTCAAAGGATGACTGTCCTGTGTGTAAAAATATGGAAGTAAAGTCTCTGTGAATGTGTGTGTGAATTCATAGAGGAGTGTGTCATCAGCGGGGTCAAGAAAAGACAACATGCCTTTGTTATAATCCAGCTGAACTCTGACTTCTTCGAGTGGTTTTGCAATGGTCAGTGGGGTGGGTGGAGAGGTCATTGCCCTGAGCTCTCCGTCCCGGAAACACAAAGTCCAGAAACCGTTCTCAGGCCGAGCGGTGATCTCAGCGTCTCTAGACACTAACAAAGAGGCCACACCTAGGAGCCAATCCTGATTACTTCCTGTTTCCACCATCCAGTGATGACTTCCTGAACCTAGAGCGGTCATGCCCACCACCTCAGCACTGATGTGGAAGCGCTCTGGGTTGTCGGGGCAACAGCTGGACTGCTTTGAATAGTGGAGGGAAGTGAGGTCGTCAGACAGGATGAGACAGGGGTGTGCTGTGTTTGGGTCCAAAGTCACTGGAGCTAAAAGACAGGAAATTAGCCATGCAGAAAGACTGATATGTTAAACAAGGTTTGGGTTGCACAATTCTTGTCTTTCAGCGTCTGGACCCAAAAAAAATAACAATTAAGTGTACTCACTAAAGTCAATATGGTCCAGCATTTTCTCCCAGACTCTGTACTTGAGGTTGCTGAGATGCTTGGTCACGTCAATCAGTGACCCAGACATGTTGTCTGAACCAAGTGCAATACTTTTCCCTCTGTGATAAAAACAGCTATCTTACACTAACAGTAACACATCACAGGATGAAAGGGTGTAAATCCATGACTTTGTTGACCTACCTGTCTTGAGTGGCTTTGAAGTTCTGGAAAATAGAAAAAAATCACCGTCAAAGTGGGTCATTTTGGTGAACAGTGACTGAAAGTTGATGTGTAGTGCGAGCACAGACCTTCAACAAGACCATTTCATCGCCTTTCAGCTGCTCCTGTATGACTATGATGGTCTCTTTGAGGGACAGTACTTCAGCTGAAAGTTCTTTAATCTTATCCTTCATTCCTGCAATCTTCTCTTCTTCCTCCTTTTTCACAGCAGCTATTCTGGCTGACTCCTCTTGGTAGATGATTTGATGAAGCTCCTCAAACTGGCTCTTAATTATTCTCTGTGTTGCCAGAGACTGATTCTGTGGATTATTGCAAATTCTGCTTTAGTGACTCAATTTTATTATTCAAAATAAATGATTAGATATCTCATCACAGGTTACCGAGATGTACTCGAGCATGTCTGTTGATGTTAGGTGAATTCTTTTGAGGCTCTCCAGTTTATCTTGTAAGCACTTGAGGGATGAAGAAAGTTCATCCTGAAAATCGAGCAAGCATCAGTCAGAAGAGATCAGAAAGCTTAATAAATGGTATTTTAGTGCACTTAATATTTTGGACCTGGTTTTGCCACTGGGAGGTGACAGATGACAATCAGGGCAGACTTGTGGGACAGCATTCTACCTTTAGGTGTTACCTTATTCTTGAGTTCAACAAAAACTGCGGGGTCAGTTTAGCAGGCTGCATTACAGTTCAGATAGGAGACACACTGACATATTCATTCCTCTTACCTTGCAATCCAACACTGCCTCGTCTAAAGGCAAGCAGTCATGATTCTTGTGCAGTTTGGAAGCCTGACACACCACACAGATGGGTTGGTTGTCAACCTGGCAGAAAAGTTTAAGTTTCTCCCTGTGCAGACTACACTTAATCTTCTCTTCCTCCTGTAGTGAACTCTGTCTCCTGACCTGCAAAACAGCTTCGCACACATTTTTCAGAGCCAAATTGGAGGGAGCACTGGACTTGGAGGCTCTTTTCCTACATACTGGACACTCTCGTAACCCTGTGTCCCGACAGCGCTTCAGACAGCTCCTACAGAAGCTGTGGCTACATGACAGCAAAACAGGGTCTGTAAAGATGTCACAGCATATTGGGCACGTAAGATCCTCCTCTGGAAGTGACATGATCATTAGATTGTCATGTATAAAATAGGTCAATCCGCAGTTCAAAACAGAACAAGTCCTCAGGTTTAGGTCCTTAATGACGCTATGTTGTCAACGCCAACTTAATTTAGCGTGTCTGGTTAAACTCGTCTGCCAAGAGCCTCAGAGCACACTAACTGCCTGGCTATTGTTCTTGTAATGAAGTAGCAAATGCTCTTGGTTTTCCTGTGCATGACTTCTGTGGGAGTAACTTAAATCATGCAGCAGTGGGAAAAAACTGTATATAGCAGTGCTGGGAAACAGGAAATGAAACCCTATTGGCCAGTTGTTGGGGAGCTTTAAACTGGTTGGTGATGTGTCGCATGTTTGGAATGTCATCGTGCAGGATATGAGTGACAATGTTTCAGTGTTGACATCCATGTTCACAGCCCAAGGCTAAATGAAAGCAACATTTTTTTCACCTCGTTTTGAATTCAAGGTTTTGACTGACCACTTCAATGGGGCTAATCTGACCAAAAAAGCTACAATTTCAAACACATGAGAATTGTTGTTATTGTAGCATTTTTGCACATGCTGTGTTCACAGAATGGTTTCTATCTTTTAGCTGGTTAGTTTTGATACAAACTGGCCAAAGTAGCTCAGCTCAGTCATGATGATGTTTACCCCACAGGATTTCACCATACAAAGCAACAAATCATATTCAAAACTTAGAAAAAACTTTTTAAATTCTATACTATGGCATATATAAGATAAACCTGGTTGTTAAGTATATACTGCATGCTTAATGTTTGTGCATAACACCTATGTGTTTTAAACAAGAGTGTTTGTCTTGAAGCCCAACATTTTTGTTGCAAGTCAATTTTCCTCATGTATTAGGGGAGATTTTTTTTCTTCCTTTTTCTATGAAACTGGTGGCAGCCAGAAATAGATTGAACTACACAGTTAACATCTAATCAAAAAGCCTGCTTTTGATAAGTCTGAGGAGGTGCAGCATTGCATTTACACATGTGAGTGCATGCTATTATTCTAAGTGACAGATTTTTGGAATAATCTAATTTTAGACATGTCCTCGATTCTGAATAGAAAAACCCAATAGTGTTCAGCATGTGTGTGGTTTCTAGGCCTGAAGGGAAAAAACATTTAGTTTTCACATTCAATGTTAAATTTGATGTCAGTAAAACAGATTTTCATGATAAATACAACACAAACCAAAACTGGTTCAACATTGAGAACTGGCTGGAGGACCAAAAGGCTTTTTCACAATTTAAAAATGTGTCATAAAACACTAATCAAAGTTCCCTTTTTAGTTTTCCCTGGACAATTTTCAAGCAGTTGAAGCATAGTGATTAAAAACAGGGAAATTTGTAGGCCTACAAAATAGTCTTATAAATAAGAAAGAAGACTAGGAAGGAACTGCGGTTTGATTTTTTAGTATTTTTTAATATATAATGCAAGTAGAATTTGGGTCTGACCTGATCTCTCTCTTTTATAAGGATCAAGCATCCAGTCTTGAATGCCTAACTGTTGGAGGAGCATTTTATGTCTTATTCGATATTTATTGTGGAATTTTGTCTTCCATCACTAACACTGGAAGCACCTTAGGAACGGACCTTTAAATGCCCTGTATGAACATTATAGAAAAAAGCATCCAGTTCCATGTTCATGTGGGCACCTGACTATTGTTGTTAAAGACAGAGTTAAAAATGTCTAAACCTATTCATTAATGGACTAATGGAATAACAGTGAGTAGATTTATTGCCCCATTTTGTATTAATATTTTATTTGATGAACACCGGTTATTTATGAAATCACATTAATGATTGACGTGTATCTGCCTGTCCATGCATCTGACATGTTTTGTGTTGTTTTTTTTTTGTAACCATGTGTAGCAAATATATCAGTGTTTTTCTCTTTGTCCTATTTTCATTTTAAAATGGGCTGCTGTGATTAAAAGCACGTAAGGAAATAAAGCACACTTCGGCTCTTCTAGGCTTTAAATGCTGAATCATTTTACCAACTTTTTGTCCTGTTTGAGAATTTAAACTCCTCTTGCTGTATTAATCCAAACCCTCGGCCAACAAATCTATGAGTTTTTTTTATAAATATTGCTCTCACATTTATAATCCATGCTCTCGGTTTAGCAACCTGTGGATACAGTCCTTGGACACAGACTGCAAAACACTGGGGACGGAAAGCTAATCTGCAGCCACGAGAGAAAAAGAGAGAAATGTTTATAACATCTTGTGCACGGAGCAGTAAACCGAGTGTACACTGCACACATGGTCCTTTTTTCCCATTTTCTTGAATAATTGCACAACAATCCACATTGTGAATCTATGAGCACAATCCTTGAGGGCAAATTGCCAAACTGTGGGTTGGGATAGTCAACTGCTGACACCAGGGGTCTCCGTAATCCATGTGTGTGGATTCACAATCCGTGCACGCAGTTATGAATCCATCCATGCATGGCCGTGGATTGATCAACTGCACACATGTGAACCTGAAGTATATGGATTTGACTATATGACTCTATTTTCTCTCCATCGAGGGGAAACTTCATAGAGAGATCTTGTGCATTTAACTTTAAAACCATGAACTCGTGATGCGTTACAGTTTGTAACATTGTTAAAACTGCACAACAACAACCTGGATGCTAATTTTTGTAGATTAATTAGGTCGTAGTCACTGTCTGCTGTGTGCGTGTGTGAGTGTGTGTGTGTGTTTTGAGGGTGTGGTGGGTGCACTCAGTTCATGACAATAATAGGAGTCTTATTGATGACTGATGCAGCTCCATACATCCTATCCGCCATTTCCACGGTTCTCGGTTCCTCCCTCTCTCCTCCGGTCTTTGGTTGCCATGGCGATGACGTAAAGTTGCACCACCGATTCAGCCCAGTAGACGGTCTTAGAGGCGGTGCCATAAATCCCGGACACTCGACCGTAGGATCCGTCATCCTGTGAATCTCTGCTGCTCGGGCTGATTTCTCCTACTCGTCTATCTTCGTATCCATCTGTCCAAAATGCGCGAAATTGTGCATTTGCAAGCCGGTCAGTGCGGAAACCAGATCGGAGCCAAGGTGAAATTCAGATTTTTCATACATTTCTTTACTCTGTGTTCAGTTTTGCAATCCGATGAGAAGCTTGCAGGCTTTCATGCCTCGATTGCACTAACAGGGGGCACTTAATCCATGCTCTTAGAATTTTCTAGAATAAACCAGATGTGATGTTTTAATAGAAGCTTCATGCAATGAATTAAAGTTGACATCATAGACGATTTTCCCATTGAAGAAAACGTTGGAATCGAGATTGGTGCTTTGATTGCGTTAGTTATGTAACATACTAAACAATCCGCTTAAATAATTGCATGCAGAATTAGACAGAAGGTTTGCTGCCTTTTTTTCAAGGATTGCAATCATTTGTATGAATGAGTGACGATAGAAACCTTATTGCCACTGTGGCTGCAGCTTCCCCTCCCCCTCCTTATTTATGACCTATTTTACCAATGACTCTCTTGAAGCTAATTGCTTTTGAAACAACTCAAATTTTACCTGTCCAGAATGATATTTTTTCATTTTAACAGTGGCATGATTACATCTGTAGTGTTTTTTAAGCTTGTTGATCTTTTATAGTACAGTTTGTTCTTACAGCATCGAAGACACTTTTACTTAGGAGATTATTGCAATCTGCTTGATTGCTCCTGAGACAGTCTGAAATTCAGACTAATAGAGTAGACTTTTAAACTGCTTTCAACTGGAGAATTAAAGAGTCCTTAAGCTTTGCATATCTAAAAATAGATTCCCATAAAGCACATATATCCTGTAATCCAAGCCAGGGTACTGTTGCTCATTTTTGGCATATTTGCACTCACATTTTAGAAATATTCTATTCTATTCTATTTTAGTAATCTAGGCTATATTAACATCTGTCTCTCCGTCCTCTCCTTCCACACCTGTTTTTTTCTCAGTTCTGGGAGGTGATCAGTGATGAGCATGGCATTGATCCCACTGGTACATACCATGGCGACAGCGATCTGCAGCTAGACAGGATCAGCGTCTATTATAATGAGGCCACAGGTAAGCAACAAAGTCAGGTAAAATCTCAACAGAGCAAACTGAGCAAACTCAGTTTCCCTTTCCTTCCCTCAAACATTACAGCTCTCCTACTATGCAAAATTATTTTCGCATCTGCTCATCAAGCATGGAAGATTTTATGAGGATTAAAACTTTGTCCATTTTATTTGATTTCAGGGGGAAAGTATGTGCCCCGAGCCATCCTGGTGGATCTGGAGCCTGGTACAATGGATTCAGTTAGGTCCGGTCCCTTCGGGCAGATCTTCAGACCCGACAACTTTGTCTTTGGTAAGCTATGTGAATTAATTAAATATGCATTTACCTTTAATCACATTAGAAATAACTGTGTTTCATTTTGCTATGTTCTTCTGTAAGAATAGTTTGCCTGTTTCTTATGTCATCAAACTGTGATACTCTTGACTACAGGTCAGAGTGGAGCTGGAAACAACTGGGCCAAGGGCCACTACACTGAGGGAGCCGAGCTGGTTGACTCCGTCCTGGATGTAGTGAGGAAAGAGGCTGAGAGCTGTGATTGCCTCCAGGGCTTCCAGCTCACTCACTCTCTGGGAGGTGGCACTGGCTCTGGCATGGGCACCCTGCTCATCAGCAAGATCCGTGAGGAATACCCCGACCGCATCATGAACACCTTCAGCGTGGTGCCTTCTCCCAAGGTGTCTGACACTGTGGTGGAGCCCTACAACGCCACTCTCTCTGTCCACCAGCTGGTAGAGAACACAGACGAGACCTACTGCATTGACAATGAAGCTCTCTATGATATCTGCTTCCGCACACTCAAACTCACAACCCCAACTTATGGAGATCTCAACCATTTGGTGTCCGCCACCATGAGCGGGGTGACCACCTGTCTGCGTTTCCCCGGCCAGCTCAACGCTGATCTCCGTAAACTGGCTGTCAACATGGTTCCTTTCCCCCGTCTGCACTTCTTCATGCCAGGCTTTGCCCCCCTCACAAGCAGGGGCAGCCAGCAGTATCGCTCACTGTCTGTGCCCGAGCTCACTCAACAGATGTTCGACGCTAAGAACATGATGGCTGCCTGCGACCCACGTCACGGCCGCTACCTCACCGTGGCTGCAGTGTTCAGGGGCCGCATGTCCATGAAGGAGGTGGATGAGCAGATGCTGAATGTCCAGAACAAGAACAGCAGCTACTTTGTCGAATGGATCCCAAACAATGTGAAGACCGCTGTCTGCGACATCCCACCCCGTGGCCTCAAGATGGCTGCCACTTTTATCGGCAACAGCACGGCCATCCAGGAGCTGTTCAAGCGCATCTCAGAGCAGTTCACCGCCATGTTCCGCCGTAAGGCCTTCCTCCACTGGTACACCGGTGAAGGCATGGATGAGATGGAGTTCACCGAGGCCGAGAGCAACATGAACGACCTGGTGTCTGAGTACCAGCAGTACCAGGATGCCACCGCTGAGGAAGGCGAGTTTGAGGAAGAGGGAGAGGAGGAAGTCGCCTAAAAGCTTCGCCTATTCAGCTGCCAAACCTCATTCCACCTCACCCATCCCCCTCACCTCCATCCCTCTTCATTGTGAATTGAATGGTTCACCACAAACTGTTACCTTCTAGATATTTGTTGCTCTAGTGTTAGACTTCGATGTAAACTGATACTAGTGAAGTTTTTGGTTAAACTGTTTTTGTATGTTGTGAATGCACTGAATCATTGACATCCTTGCATCCGTCCTGTTTGCCTTGCAGAAATCAAAAGCAAGCGTTTTCAACTGTGAAGCCTTGAAATTGGAGGAAGATTAAAATCTGATTAAAAGGCCATTTTTACTGAATCTGTGTTTTTATTGATTGACCTTACTGCTCTTGAATGTCTGTCCTGCAACATGCTGAAAAGGGAGTAGTTCTTAACATGAGGGTCGAGGTCTCCCAAGAGGGTCATATGATTTACGGGGTAAATTAAAAAATGTTTTAAATTCACAATGTAATTTTTTATTCAAATACTAACTTACTTCAAATACTACTAATATTTAGTAGCTTATACGCTGTCAACCTGGACAATGAATCTAAGAAGGAAAAAAAACTGAGTGTAGAAAATAAGAAAACAGGTTTGTAGTGAGAGAAAAGCCAAGAGTAGACCTAATACTAAACTTGACCTGATAATCAAAGTGGTAGTAGAGAAAAGATATGAAATAATAAGAATATCAAACTTAAGTCCTATTTGACTCATATATTATGGCTTAACATTTGGGAACATTTGATCCAAGAGCAACAAATACTATGATTATTAAAAAATGGGTGTAAGATTTACCAGTGTAAAGAAACAGGAAACGGACTTTGCTAATGTTAAATAAATGAAACACTGTACAGCTGGAACAATTAATCTTTGTGAAAATATATCAAGAAGGCACAAAGAAAGTTCTGGTAATTTTCATAAAAAGACTCCTGTGAATACAGTCTGGCTTGTTTTTAACCAGCTCTACCTTTTCTGCACTGCTTATCAGCTGAATTGTTGATAGGCTCTTCTTATCAGTTGGATGTCTCAATGACTATCAAGTATAATTTCTTCAGAACTCTGAGTTAGTCACTGGCATTCCATAATTATGAGGGCGTGGATTGCAGAAAAAAAAAACAGCTTTCATATTTATGTATTTCCTGTCCATGTATTGTCTAATTGTCTATTTAACATCTACCACTGACAGCACAAATGACTGAGAATTTGAAAATGTGTGTATATTTTTTGAGTGGTAAATTATGTTGGCCACCTTTCCTCCAGTTTCCAAATATTTTGTTTCTAAGGTAACAGCACATAAAAGATTAGAGTTTCTCCACAATTTATCATCAGATTATAGATAAACTTTTTTTAAGAGAGACTCACAATAGCTTCAGTGTTTCAGTGAGTTTTTCAGGCTAAGCAGTTGTGACAGAAGCTGAACTCGGTGACCATAATTTCCTTATCTGCCAAAATGTTTTATCACCCTACAATAAAGATTAGTGTACAAAAACATTAGTCAAAATAATCATTCTTTTACTTACTGTGTATTTCTAAGAAAACTCTTCAGTTAGAACACAATATCCTTAGATATGCTTAAAATTGTTTTGGTGCTTTGTCCGGTTTAATTCTTCAAATATTTAGCATTTATTTGACAAAAGCAGAAAACAGCCTGACATTGTAAAACATATTTTCCTAGTTATGATGTACAGTACAGTTCTAGTTTGATCAGTTGAAATGTTTTTTTTTTTTAAATAATGTGAGATTCATTTGATTGTTTTAGGAGCACAAAGTGTAAACAACTGCTTGTTTTTGATTATATATAATTTCTTATATAATATCTCAGTATAAACTCACTTTTTACATACAGCAGTCTTTCTGAAATCAAGAGATTTGGGGCTGTGATAAGATGTTTAGTTACACTAAAAAACATCTGTCTCAAATATTTAAATGTAATGGACTCATCAAAGCAAAAGTATGAGGTA
Source organism: Acanthurus leucopareius (assembly GCA_029814765.1). Classification (NCBI taxonomy): domain Eukaryota; kingdom Metazoa; phylum Chordata; class Actinopteri; order Acanthuriformes; family Acanthuridae; genus Acanthurus; species Acanthurus leucopareius. The sequence continues at coordinate 8,828,101 of JAQMCX010000021.1, read as the reverse complement.
AAAGATCTGTATCATTTTTTCCACTGACAGTAATTCATAGCAGACTGAATCATATCCAGTACAGGTATAAGATAAATGTTATATTATGGCAAGTGAAAGAAAAACATCTTTAAACTAAAGTGATTTGTGTGAAAAAATACTGCAGCCTTTGTTTCATTTGTGCAGAGAAAATGCTCAAAATCTTCTTGAAATGTTAAACTGTTCTAGAGTTCCACTAGCTACATACATCCAGGTGCTTTTCTTCATAGTGTCATGCCATTAAATGACTGCTGGAAAACCTGGGGAAATGTTCATCGACCACCTCAGGGCAAAGAGCCTTGTCACAGAGTAAAGCTGGCATGCACACGTCTGCAGCCTGTGTCCTTGCAGGATTTTGTACAAAAGCTCCAAATCTCAAATGAGTCTTTCTTCCTTTGGTAACTTAAGCACATCGGGTGCCACTACGCTGCTTGCACCAGTCTGCTCCTCAGCACTGGGTCTATATGTCCCTTCAGTCTGTCTCTTCTTTTTCACCACACAGAGGAGCCAAGCGAGAACAGCCAGGGCTATGACGAGAACACCCAGGATGACTGTGGGAGCTACAATAGCTGCAATGTTGGTCCCCTGCACAAAGGAAAAACACAGGACAGTGATCAGTCTGGTGACACTGGGTATTTTGAGATATCATTTGCTGGTCATGATAAAGTTTTTCACTTACAGTAGTGTTAGTGGGATGGCTGGCATTTCTAAGAGAAGGATACATGTACTGCCCTGTAAAAAGAGAAGAAATGTCAGGCACACTGTAGTAACCATGCAAACGAAGGCTAGTTTTCACTGCTAGCCTATGTATACAACATGCTGGTAACCTATTGGGGCTGTACATTAACTAAAAAAAATCTTTGTTAACTAATAATCTGTAGGACTAATTGTTTTAAGAAGTGAGCGCATGTAAACTTGGGTTTTTGAGTAACCAAGTTACTGCATACTAGCACATGTATTAGGGTAGTGGGGTAATATGGCATCTTTTAATAATCTAGTTGACTTTAAATTAATAGTTTGACACTTTCTGAAACAAACTGGATGGCTGGATCAAATTCTATACAGCCAGTAGAGACTCAAGAAAGCTGGTCTTAAGTACAAATCCAGTACATTATCCCTTGTAAAAAGGCAAATTGTTGTTTTTACATTTTGGTTTTAGAGTCCTTTACAAAGGTAGTTCTTTGGCGTACCCCCCCTTCAGGAGCCAAAAAAGCAAGCTGCTTCCACTTGTTTTTAATCTTATTGCTAAGCTAAGCCAACCGGCATCTGGCTTTAGAAACATATTTACCATAGGGACTTGACGATGGTATCAGCAAATTAGCGCATGTCTTTCCTTTAAGGTCTTATAAACAAAATAATGCCACTAGAGGCAGATCTTCATAGTCTGGCTGTACGACAGAATGAAAACTGTAACTGCACTTTATTATGTTGGATGTGACTGTCATGCTGCACCAATTACTAAAGGCCCAAAGGTCAATGTGCACGAGACAAAGACATAAAAAATTTGAAACTGATAGGAATCTTTTTTTTCTTGTAGCCCAGTAAAGTGAGTAAAAGGAGGCACCTCTAAACCTGATATGACCTTTACAACTGTGATTTATTCACATCGTAGTTAAACTCACTTTTTAATATAGTGCTAACATCATTTTATAAAAAAACAAAAAAATAGGAAACAACAGCATAGCAGAAGTTGTTTCAAACCTTATGCAAGCATTCGTGCCAACAAACACAAAGTCTATTGCTGTTTCTAGCCCTGTTATTCATGACTAGCCATGTGATTCCTCAGGGACATCACTAAACTACATAGAAACTACTTGACCAGGAGGAGGAGAAGCTCAGGAATGCAGAGCGCACTGCAGCTATACAGTCAGCTAGGTCATACAACACACCTGATTAAACTATGTAAAATATGTAAAAGTGACTCAAATCTATCGTTGTTTCATCTACATTAAGCACTTAAGAATAACTTCAATGGAAAGGTTTTATTTTCAAAACTTAGATCCTCCCATATCTCTGTCTGAGTCAATCATTTACTTGGGTAAATAGTAAACTTTGCAAGGACCCAAGTACAACTTGATAACAAAAAGCAGGGGTTACAAGAGAGGGCAGTCATGCTAAAATGAGAAAGTTCAATGCAAGGCAAAATCAAATTCTTTTGTATGTGTACCTACCGATAAGATGAAATGGGATGTGAATATCTCCATCTCCACACGGCAGAGTGCGTCTCTTAAATCATGTCTTGGTAAATGTTCTTGCAACATGCTGACAAGCCGCTGCGTGTTTTATATTTGCTCTGGAATGTCCCCAGTGTTTTTGTTTTTTATTTATCAGTGCGGGATTGAATGCTGCGTATGTATATGTGTGTGTAGGTGTGGTAAAGGATGTCTCATTTGTGAGGGAGTACTGAGGATAAAGGGATAGTGACTCACCCCACACAGGATTACTGCTCAGTACCAGCAGTAAAACACTCCCAACCACAACTCCAGGTATGGTGAGCACATCCGGACACGCTGCCATCTCTACCCGTGACCAGCAGGGCCAAGCAAGGGCAGACTGGGACTTTGGGGCATCAACTCGGGTCCATTTCATTAGGTCCAACATTCAGTGTGTGCATCTATTGCCCTCCTTCAACAGCTGAAGGCTTGACTATCAATAAAGACAAATGTCACTTTTTTAAAAATATTGAGCTCAGTTTGACACTCTATTTAAACTCCTTAAATCTGAGGCTGCCTGGGGAAGCTAACAACATGCAACCACTGAGTCACACACAGTCAGCCTGATGTTGAATCACCATCAACCTTCTCAGACCACAGGAAAATAATAATCTATTAATAACACACGTATTAAAAACTAAGCACAGGTTTAAAACTCAATCTTTTCTCACCTGCAACAATTTTAATTTTTTTACCACTAATGAGGAAGTCAATATATTGTAGCCTGAAATTAATTTTAAGACACATACCCTCGATCAGGCTGTTCTCAGGTGATCGAAGCAAAACGGGAACCATCGAGCAGGTTGATCCTTCACGTATGAACCATGTCGCTTCCGCCTCACCTTGTCAAATGTGAAACTGCATCAAATGGTTTGGTCCAATATCAATTCCAGGTAACTTCAAAGCAAAGAAAGAGTTTTAACGTGTTGCTGAAATACTTGAATGGATCCAAACAGTACCGGATTACATCTTCGACTGCACCACCACCAGTTGCTGTTTTTATGTAAAGCAGTTTTTTTTACCGTCTACTCTCTCGATCGCCATTGGTCACATGGTTCAGTTTCATGTTACATTACCTGAGCGCGGTTATCCACCTGCAGCAGAGCGAACAGATACTCCTTTGTACAAACTCGAAGAAAAGCGCAGTCTACTGAATCCGAGCAGAGCCGATATCTTCCTTTGCCATTCAAGAAAATTCCTAAAAAAAACTAGACTGTTTGTCAATCGAAAATGTACTTAAATAACGTGTATCACTTTTGACGTATTTCCCCACAGCTCATTACAACTGAACTTTTTTTTAAGTCTCTGTGACGCAAAGTGTCTCCCACTTGCTCTAACCTGCCAGAGTACAATGTTTGACTGTAGTCGGTGCCCCTACCTAGTAACCTGGCTGATGATGGTGGTGATGGCATGAAATAGCGCCTCCATTAGGTTTCATGTTACCCAACATGAGAAAGGATATCAACATTCCTGAGATATTTTAAGGATGAATTTGGCGGCCAGCTGGTCCAATGGGCTCTAATCCTCTCCTAATCCCCCCTTCTTAGACTCAGACGGGCATAGAAAATGAAGGCTACTTCAGGCCGAAATCTGTGGTGGTCAGATAGTTTCATTTGGACACTGTGTGAGGGCAGTGAGTCGTTTTGAAAAGCAGAGAACTGCTGTGGAAAATTACTCCTGTATCACAGCAGTCATTATAGAGAGATGCCCCCACATCATAACCAAACTACTTTTTCTGTCATCTGTCTTACACAGTATTTCAGTCAAAATATGTTGTGAAATCATAATTTCATTCATGCCAGTATCAATAAGGCATAGTGAGCACCTTTTAATGTCTTTAAACTGTAGGCCACTGCTGTGTATTTTCTGTTTATGTATTTGTTTGTTTGCATGTTAGAGGTAGTCCTCTTTATCAGCCACTGTTTAATCAGATGATGTCATATATTTGTAGACTGGAAGACAGTTTTCCAGTCAAGCCTGTCCATGTATGATCTACAATTGTCATTCTTCTCCCTGTTATACATAAGTGTCCTGTCAGTTGCATCAAGCAATGATGGTGGTTTTAGATGGTCTGTTTTAGTCTGTTTTCCCAAATACTACAACTGTAGGCACTGGATGGTTTACACTGGATTTCAAAATATAACACATACATCAATTGACATTAATTAAATTTAAATTTAAATTAACATAAATTAAAATGAATTGAATTAAAATGTATGAATATTACCTTCTCAGAGCTGAAACATATTATTTTTTGGTTCAGTAAAGAGTTGTTTCAGTTATATTTTTAAATATTGCAATTTTAATTTATGTATTTGATTGCATTGGAGTACATGTTGTGAAATGTGCTGATGGTCTGGCCTATCTGGGTGGGACACCGAAATGTATCTCATACCTCCACCCTAGATATTTGCCCAAATTTAATTGTTGATTAACAACACAGAAGTAAACTACCTGCATCGTATAGATTGACCATAAAATTTGTACATCAAAGGTTTAAGTTATGTCACAATAATGTTTTCAATGTGATTTAGTTCTTTGGTCCCTCGGGAAAGGGCTTATTAATGATTAAAATAATTATAGTCGGTAATGTACGGACTGAGCAATTAGTTTTTGTCAGGCCTCCATTACCGTGTCACTGGGGGGCGATAGAGGCACTTTGCCTTCCCTCGATGGAGACAGCTTCTCCGTCACACACGCAGCGCTTGCCGTAGACGCGGTGAAACCTGGGTAGGATACTGAAAGCGGCGGGAGAGAGGCATATTTATCCTCAAATTTAATCAAATCTGCAGCACCTAACATAAATTACGTGAGTAGTAGGGTGTTAGGCTTGTATTTAAGGGTTTAGTTCCGTAAAATCAAAGGTGTCAGGCTGATAATATTACTGACTCTGTCAACAGCTTGCGTTGTAGTTTTGCTTTTAATCATATCCCGGGAAACTGGTTTGAACATTTGTGTTTGGTTGTCCCGTTTTTAGCGCTTCACTAACAATGGCGAAGGTACAGGTGCTGAATGTGGCTGTCCTAGATAACCCGAGTCCCTTCGGAAACCCTTTTCAATTTGAAATAACGTTTGAGTGTATGGAGGACCTCCCCGAAGGTAGGTACCATCGTAGAGAGAATATTGTGATATCTTTGAGGCCATAGCGTAAGCCTGTTGACAGTTTTGTCTGTGAAAGAGATAGCTAAAGGCTAGTGCTAGGTTAGCTAACATTAACTTTGCTTTTTGAGTAAAAAAGACGCAACGTATGTGAATGGTAACGACATGTTTCAAGGTAATTGCAAAGTAATGTTACACAGCTTAACTCAATGTGTTCCCCATGGTGGACAAATTTCTGAATTATCAAATACGGTCAGCTCCGTGAAAGTTAACGCCGTATGCTAATGACGGTTGTTTAAAATGTTATAAACGATGGCTAGCGCAGCTTGAAGTGCATATACCTCATACCTGTGTTGTTAGTCCTAGCCTTTGTATCCAACGTTACTCGTTTAATAATGTAACGTGCTTTGCATCCGTATATTGTATAGTTACATTGATGTTAGTGCACTAGCAACGTTGTTGTTTTCAATTTTATGAACGCTAAAAAACTATGAACTTCGCAGAAGACTGTGCATTATTGTTCACTCTCATTAAAGCTATCATTTCATATCATTGTAAACAACAGTCTTGTACAAGTGAAACGCAGCCCTTAATTGAGTTATTGAACATATTTGAGTAGCCTTACCGAGGCAGCGTTATCACCAATGGTTGTCATTTTCTGTTGATTATCTATTTGATTAACAGACTATTTCTCTTTGCACTACATTCATAACTTTGCATGTTAGAAAAATAGCATCTTTTTTTTGATTGTGTAGACCTGGAGTGGAAGATAATCTACGTTGGCTCAGCAGAGAGTGAAGAGTATGACCAAGTCCTGGATTCGGTCTTGGTCGGCCCAGTACCTGCTGGGAGACATATGTTTGTGTTTCAGGTATGGTTTGTGTGAACTAACTCAAGAAGAACTTATGTTGCTGTAGCAAGAAAGTGTTTTGTTAAAACAGTAATTTTACTCGATTATATTACAGATGTTTCAATACCATTTTTTTCCCTTATTATTACCAATTCTGATGCCTGAACTTTGTGTGTCAGCCAATACCAAGTACCATCTAGCATGGGGAATTAGCACTAGCAACCAACCAAAAGATATAGCAGTGACTGGTAAACTCCAGGCACAAAACAATAATTTTCCTGTAAGTTTCTGGTTAAATTTAGTTATATATCTAATTGCTGGTAGATGTTTGAGGTTTAAGTTATCTCCCCACCCTGATATAGATCAGTAAGATAAATCCAATTATTTGCAACAGTGGTAAATGATTAACCCTATCTGGATGATATAGATGGTTCCTCCATTAAATTGCGTACTTGGTTGTGTTCGTAGTTGTATAATAATGTATTTTAAACTACCCTTATCAGCAATTGCATCCCTTTAAACAGTCTCTCTCTCCTACATAGCCTTTTAATGGTTTATGGGACAGTTAAATCAAAAATTACAGTCACTTTAGCATATTCATACCAAACCTTTGGTCAAAATCTCCCCGAAGTGTTTAAACTTCATACAAAAACAACTATGCTGTAAAGCCTTTGTCCACTGCCTGTTTGTCTGGTCATGCAACAGAAATGCAGCCCCATGATTGTTTGATGGGTGATTTATTTTAGTCTTATTTTTTTATCGCTTTTTTTTTTTTTTTTTTTTTTAAGAAACTCTGATGCTGCAACCAGCAACAAAAAGTTTTATTAGGCTTCAGCAGCTTCTCAGCATCAAATTATGATTCAACTTCCAATGTGAACCTAAGAAACTCTGCAAAAACAAATTCCCTGAGAAGCCTGTTTCAATTTAACAGAGAGAAGTGTTTGCTCATAGAATACTAACTCAGGCTAGCAGCCTCTTTCCTTCATGACAGTAGGATCATCCCAAGTCTGTCTTGGCTCAAAAACTGCCATAGAAACCTTTTATGATCATTTAGACATTATGAAATTGTCAGTGGACACACATTTTTAGTGTTTCTAATTTATTTGCCCCACCGATATGCTTATTCTTTGTGCCCAATTAAAGTGGCATATAACTCGTTCAAAGTTCAAGAAGGAACAGGGTTTCATGCACTTGTCAAGTCTTGTTTTACAAGCCTAATTTTATCAAATAATATCACATTTTTTGTGTCAAAATCACCCATTTGGGTAGTAGAATGACAAGTAATTCCTGAAATGTTTTTTTAAAATGTATTTTTGTACATTTTTGTGTTGTGTTTCTTCCATAGGCTGATGCTCCAAACACAGGATTGATTCCTGAAAGTGATGCTGTTGGTGTAACTGTAGTGCTGATTACCTGCACATATCGTGGCCAGGAGTTCATCCGTATTGGTTACTATGTTAACAATGAATACACAGACCCTGAGCTTCGTGAAAATCCACCAATCAAACCAGACTACACACAGGTCAGACTAATGGATCTTTTCTCTAAACATGTTGTGTCACCACTGTGACTGTCTAATGCTTATTTCACTAGTTTCAAATAATATTTTAAAATAATTTGTCTGATGGTAGTGGGTTAACTTCTAACAGCAAGATAAAAGACAGAACACTACACATTCCAGCTCTGTCCATCCATCAATTCATTTTCTTCTGGTTATCCAGGGTCCAGTTGTTGTGGCAGTAGGCTAAGCAAGGTATCCCAGGCACCCTTCTCCCTAGCAGTGTTTTCCAACTGGGCTGAAGGATAGCTGGGAACTCATAGAATAATATTATGCACAATTTTAAAAATTACAACATACATGCTGGGGCTGTACTGATTAGTTGATGACCTAACTAACTAAGGCTGGTATATGAATTATAAATCAACATTTAAATCTGTATTACACATATTACTGAATTTTAAGTATTCTGTGAATATGATGGGTGGAGTGGTGGGACAGATGTCTGAAGACAGCTCTTGATGACAGGAAGCTCTGGAGAAGATGGTCTGTGGCAGACAAGAGCTTGTTGAGAAATAAACATCCAGAGTCACACAAGATTCTGCTCAGATCTTGAGGCTTTTACTAGAGAGCTCAGACTTTATTTTTTAAACTTGGGATTAAGAAGTAAATTTATCTTTACTTCAAACTGTCTGCAGCAGCGAGTAGATCTGTGCCAACCTGAACTGGAATAAGTCTCTCTTTGTTGACTACTTACTGACAGGGAAATGTTTTTTACTTCATGAACAGAGAGGATAGAGAAAAAATAATAGACTGAGTGGGAATTACTGAGAGGATTCGAGTCTGGTGAGTGCCAAGTTAAGTCAGAGGCCGAAATGAAAACAAACACATCCTAAGCTCCTGTCATTTCTCACTAGCTTATGGCTAATGTATTCAGTACAGCCCTAGCACATACATTTACCAACAATCACATTTTTTAATGGTTACAGATCCAATGCACTACACAGCCCTATCATTTAAAGGACATGTTCTCATTGTATTAACCATGAAAACTGCAAGAACAGAGCTAGTACTCAAACAGAATTAAAATATAAGTGCATTAAAACGTTGTATAACTGAAGCTAGGGTCCTAAAGAAAAAAAGGAAAGAGGAACAAGTCATTACAATTACAAAGTAGTTAAAAAATTTTTTTTTTTTCTTTTTGGAAGTTTAGTAAGTTATTGTTTAATTAAAACTTTTGGAAACAACAGTAAATTCGTAATGTAATGGGTTCCGAATTTTCTCTCCCTTATCCTAGATGTCAAATGTAATGGAATATATTGCAGATGGATGGCAGCAATATGCAAGTTTTCCTTATTGGCTGCATGTACTTGTACTAAGTATTTAAATTTATGTTTTTCTGTTTTAGCTCCAGAGAAATATTCTGGCATCAAATCCACGTGTTACCAGATTCCATATAAACTGGGAGGGCTGTGCAGAGCGAATGGAAGACTCTGAAAATGTTGATCCCACATCAAACTCAATGCTTCCTCCATCTTGTCTCCCGGGAAAGGCACCACCTTTGGGGTTGCTACCAGATAACTCTATGGACTGCTTATAGAGATGCCCCCTGCCCCAAATGTGATTACTCACAGCACGAGACCTCATTTTTGAAGAATGCCTGTGGACATTCTCGTGTGGATGTACAGACATCTTTGCCTTACAGCTGCCCTTATTTAACTGACGCTTGGCAAAAATGAACTCTCTTGGGTTTCAGATGAGTGTTTGTACCAAGGAAGAAAATGACCCTCTGACCTTTATAATCGCACTTAGAAATGGGGAGTTCCTTGCTATGATATTGAAAGCAATATTAAAAGTATAACTCATAGAAGGAAAACTGTTACTATGAAAGGATACAGCTGAACTCGAACAGAAAAGAGGGCCGATGTGTGAATAACTTACCTTTTTTTTGGTGCAGAACTGATTTGTACCCATTTAAGAGGATTTCTGTGCTGAAGCAATACGCTAATGGATTGCAATGTGTTGCTGTGCAGGAATTTGATAATCTGTCATTATATTTGTGTTCAAATTCCTTTTGCACTTAAAACTCCTTCCCTCTTAGTTTAGGATGGGCTATATAACTTTCTTTTTTTTCTTTTTTTTTTGTAATATTGTGTTCCAAATAAAAGAACATTTTTGTTATGTTTCTGTGTACAAACATCCTTGTGATGGTAATAACTTTGTTCCTTTTAATTTCTTGATTTAATTTTTTTTAATCATTTTTTAAGCTAAATAACAAATAGAATTACAGAACGTGAAAATACAGAATATTAACCACTTGAATGCATTTGTGGTAAAAAAGTTATGTCAGAAAAGAGTGTACCAAACAATAACTTTTTTTCATTAGAAGGCTAAATACAACAAGTGTCTGGTCTATAACAGAAATATCAGTGTGAGTATCCCCTTATATTTTTCACATTTTACTAAAAATAGCTTCTGTCAACGTCACATCCAATCACAAATGGTTGGGTGAAATGGGTGGCTAGGGTACAGAACTGGCTACAAAAATGCTTCTCTGCAAACAGTATGATGACTAAAGATGCTTCCGAATTAATTTGTGCCCTGCACGAAGCTCAGTGTAATAAACAGAAACCATTAATAATTTTAAGCTGGCAGAAACAAACAGCTACATTTCTGGGCGTATTGGTTACTAGCAAGCCTGGAAGGCGGTCAAACCTATTTGACAAACGAATCGCAATGTTTAGACGTATTGACGCATATCCAATCAGTGCTCGAGTTGTGACTTCTGTCGGCTACGTCACTTTGTATAGAGCCAATCAGAGAATGGCAGAGGTGGGACTCGATGGATGGATGACTGGAGTTTCCCTTGCGGTCTGAAGATTAATGGAAGGGGTCTGTTGATCTTAGGAATCGGCTATCAGATGGTCGGTCCAAGGAAGCCATTGCACTTGATCTCTGGTGTACAAACGACTGAAGAAGTGGTTCGTTTGAAATAACTTAGGGTGGAAAAATACGAAAAACCTGGACACCACTTTTTTTCATCTAAGTCTCAACTAAAAAGGCCTGTCTGTACAGCGATAGCACCTGGTTAGTTCAGGCCAGGATACGACTGCGAGGGACGCTATAGAGCTAACGCTAGCTTGCTGGTTAGATAGACGGAAACAGCGATCTGTCTAATGATCTCTGCTGGATTTTGGATAAACGCAGCCGTCTCTGGAACTAAAGGACGATCGAGTGGTATCTTGATTTATCGGTGTTACTTGGAATAGACGAACTGACACTTAAAAGCTATCATTCACTGGCAATCTCCACTCGAGTTAGCTAGCGTGCTAGCCTTGCTGACATAAAGCGTTAGTGTTCACTACATACTTGGATATACTCGCTTGGTTGGAGTTTTCCGAACACTTAAAGGAAAGCTTTGTTCGAAATATATTCACACTCAAGTCTGCAGTCAATGATGATAGCTGTTAGCTAGTAGCTAGCTGTCAGCTTCATTGAGCCCAGCGACTGCGTTAGCGGTGTAGCATCACTCAACGACTTGTAAAGGAAGACTCAGTCCGAGCCCGGGGACTCCACCATCAGCCTGCCATCATGGGCAACACGCCCACCGCAAAGAAGGGCAATGAGATGGAGAGCGGTGAGTACCTCTCTAACCTGTGGATACAGCTGCTAGCTGCATCATGCCGCCTGTCATTGGATCGTTTTGCCATGGTTGTTTCCTGTTTCTAATAATGGCATCGAAATAAAAAAAGTAAAACTTATCACTTGTATAATGCACCAAGGCCCAAAGACCTAACACTAATGTCACCATAGTGCACTGCTTTTGACACCCTGTTCTCACACGAAGAAGTGATAGAGTAGAGTATGCTTAACTTTACTAGGTTATAAACCTTATGATCATGGCCATTCACATCCACATATAAACTTTAGTCAAGCTGTGCTACTGTGACACATTGTTTATCTCAACTGAACAGCATAGGAGGTTATTCTCATTCCGCTAATTTTGTGGAAAAGCTCGTGATTAAAGCCTTGGGTTATATTCAGAGATACCAAAGAGGATAACAACTAACCTTGTACATCAGTCGAAGGTTTCTCTCTGGATCATGTGTCTCAGATGGTCCCCCAACCCCTCCTTTCATTAGGGTTATGAAAGGTTGTAATAACTTTGAAAACCTGAAGCCTTGTGAAGTGTTTTTTTTACTTTTTTAGAAATAAGTATTTAAGTGCAAATTATTCATTTGCATGGATAAAGGGGAATGTTTTAGGAAATGCAGCAATTTGAAGCAAGAGTTGTGCACATATTTCATGATGTTAATGTAAGTGATAAAATGGGTTTGATACAATGTCCCACAGACTGCCTTTTGACAGTAAGTGAGTTAGTGTCTAGTTGATTGTTATCGTAGAATGAAAAAGCAACCAGGATGGAGTCATATGATGCACGAGGGTGATCTTCTCCAGGCAGAAACTTGGGAGCTGAGGAGTCTCTTGAATATCATGTGATGAGCAGCATTAAGAAAAAGAGCACTTGTATGTGAGACAGAGTGTGTGTCTGTGTATGTGCATACATATGTTTTTTAAAGACATTAATGTTATTACTTATAAAAAAAAGAATGAAGGGGCATTTTAAAAGCTATCTTGATTTTGTATTAACCTCACTGGTTAACTATCAAATTAGGAAAATTTTCTGCTGTTCCCTTACAGAACACTTGCTAACTCAGTCCAAGTGCTGGGTTTTATTTTTATAGTCAGGATCACTGGCCCTAGCAAAGCCCTGGTGGCTTAACATTTTTATGTTTTTATCCATGACACTATAAATAACACTTGAGAGTGCAAATTCTGAACAGGTATCTGCAAAATGAGTGTCAGCTCCTTGTTACTGGTAGCGAGTATGTGTGAAGAATGGCCTCAAGGCCCTCCTGTAACTAACCCTTGTAATGAGGTCCATGAGTTTCAGGTGTTATAGCACAGAAGTTTGTATTTTAATTCTCATGAAGTAATGAAAATAGAGGGATTAGTAGGTAGGAAGCCGGGACAGAGGAGGCTCTGCTGGTGAAAGGTTTGTTCACATGCCATGCTTCACATCCTTATCAGCCTGATCGCTGAGGGTCCACCCTGATCCCCAGAGACAGGTGCAGACCAGGGGTCCAGAGCCCACACCCAGGAGCGTAATTTTCCACAGAACAGCCAGAGGTTAAGGACAACATGGCAGCGCGCATTGCTTTCTGTGGAAAATGGAAAGAGAGCGTTCAGAGCTTGCCCAGGTGCAAAAGGTCTCTTTTCCCTGAACTTTCCAGGCTACAGACGAGCGGAGAGCTGCTGCTCTAGTATACAAAAGCTGATTTCTGGAGGAAGCAGGGTGGACAGACACTGTGAACGGCTGCAGGAAGTGAAGGAGCAAGGAAGGTCCAGCCCAGGCTCTGCTCAGTTGGTCATCGCCTTTACTGCTCTACAAACTAAATGCAGTCGGATAACCAGGATAACTTAAAACTTTAGCCTTTGCAACACCGTTTGTATTACATATTCTGGATTTCGTATTTGTAAGATCCTCAGGACGTACTGCAGTGTTGAGACTAAACTGGCTGTCAGCTGGCTTCCTCCTGCCTTGGATGATGTCTGTTATTCACAGGCTGGCAGGAAGGCTTTTTCAACGAGCCGGACCCTGCTTAGGGGACACAGGCAGTGGAGAGGGCAGACATGACCAACCACAGGAGGAGCTAGAGGCTTGCTACTGGAGTGAGTTTTTTATTTTGGAGCTCGACATGAGCATGGTTTAGGGATGGACCCTCCGTCTATGCTATGTCCCACAAGCTTAACTAGATTGAGCTCAAATTCACACATTTAGATAATCACACACTTTTGTCCTTAATGTTTGTTGCTAATTTCATATTCTGATGTGGTCAGTTGAAAGGTGTTTGAATTTTGTGGAGTTTTTTTTTGTTTGTTTTTACTGACAGATGTTGGTTGCACTGGTATTTATACCCAACAGCCAAGACTTACTTGATCTGAGTGTGAATACATGGATATTCATATGTATAAACACACACAGAAAGGAGCCTGTTGTTTGTCTCTGCTCTGTTACCTTTTGTTGCCTATTGTTTGCTAGAAACAGTAAAGAGGAAAGCATTTCTCTGTTTCTCTGGTAATGTCTGTCAAGGGCTATGCTGCACAGCATAACACTTTCAACTCTTAACTGTCACACAGTGTAATAGTTAACCTAACCAAAAAACACACACATTGTATTGAAGCTTTTGTGTCATTGTCCTCCTCTCTAGTAGGGCTCTTGTTAATCTACCTGGGTACGTGAGTGTTTGATGGCTTGAAAATATTTTTCTGCACTACACACACTTAAACATTTAGGCAGAACCATGTTCACAGCCAGTGAAGATATAAGGCATTATTGTATTGAATGTTGTGCATTTTTAATTTGGGTCGTATAATAGGTGGAACCCTGTCAAAGTACAACTCCCTCCATCTATAAATATCTGTGTGGTTCATGTCCTGCCCTGGCTCTGCACGCAGCTGGTTTGTGTATGGATCGCTCATCACTTCCTGTCTCCAGTTAAAGGGGCTTTGTTACAGGCCTGCACTGATTGCCAGTGGGACTAGCTGTTGAAATGCTAATCAGTCACCTTAGATATGCTTATGGCACCAACCTGGCAAGTTGGCAAGCTGACATAGTGCCAGGGACCTTTCCAAGGTGCAAAATCCAGCAGCAAGCAGGGCAAAATTGATGATGGAGTTTAGTGATCAGAAAAGAAACAGTAGTCTCCTTTGGATTCTCAAGAGAACAACAGATGCTGTAGTGATTCTTTTATTTGTTGGACTTGTAAAGGGCAATATGACAGGCATTGATACTGAAATCAATTATTTTCTGCAAGAAAAAAAGCAATAGCATACTTGATAAGCCATGCTACAGATATGAGAACTCCCAATAAAACACCCCCAAACCATGCATAAAGTGACATTTTATTATTTATTGAACCAAGTGCAACTTGTTCCTAAGTTATCAGACAGCCACTATTTACTGATATGTAGCTGGTGGTAAGCTTTTAGCCCCCACTATTAAAACATATTGGGTTGAAAACTTATAGTTAGAAATAAATAACTGTGTAACACTAAAATTAAAATGTAATATAGGCATATACCTCTGTATAAAATACATTGTAATCTCAACAGAAAAACAAAGTGGAACTCTGGAAAGTGAGACTTTTGACTCATTAACCAAGGGGTCATGGTGAAGCTAATCATCTCTAATATACAACAATTAATATACCATGAAAGGGATACAGTGTACTTAACCCATCCTCTACATGCCTTTGAGTAGTGGTTAATGGAAAATGAAAGTTTTGCTTGCGCTCAAAGTAAAATGTCAACTGCCAGTATGTAGCTGATAACTACAAGTAATTTCTCTTATATACTGATGAAAACACCTTCCTAGTTTACATGCATCAAGTTTGCTCTCTGCCTAATTTCTTATGCACCACATGGGGATGTATGCTCTCTGAACAAGGCCTGGTGTAGACTGGGATCTGATTTGGCGCGCTTGACAGTTAAATGTCGGTCAGCTCGCCCTAATATAACCTCTCTGTTCCTGCGTCAGAGTGGGCCAGCGAGGCCCAGGGGAGAGATGTAGGATTGATTTTTGGAGGATCGATTCAGCACTGGCACTACATGGACTCTGGTGCATTTGAGCAGGGAGAAAAAGTTTCACTGTGGTTTGTGCTTTTTTCTGCTTTGCTTGTGTCTCCTGAGAAAGGGGGGACTTTTATGTTATTAAAAAACACCCAGATCAACTCTGAAAGTTGTTTTTTTTTTTTTTTTTTAAAATTCAGATGTGACATTTGATTGGTTCTTCTAATTAGGGAAAGTTTTAGTTGCATCTAGATGTGTCTAGTTCATCTCAAGGGTCTTCAATTAGGCCGAGTTTTCCATGGGACTTCCTCTCTGGGTTGGATAAATATACCGGCTAGTGTTTTACGCCCCTCCCCCTGGTGATTATGCCCCTGTTTAGATCAATATATAGCCCCTGAGTGTGTGCGCGTGCGCGTGTGTGTTTGACATGGGAGGGAGCGGCAGAGAGCACTTTGTGCACAAAATAAATATTGATACAAACCAAAGCAGGGGTCCAATTGATCTGTGTAAGTGTAACAAGAGCAGTGCCGTAGAGAGAACACTGGATGTGGATGCTACTTTCTGAACTTGGTATCTAGGAAAGTCACTGTCTAGGAAATACCGAAGACAGCCTGTCGACAAGGACACCTGACTGGTTTCTGTGGATGAGTGGGGCTGCTGATCTGACCGGAGTGCTCTCAGAGGAGGAGGATAGGTCATGAGTCAGTGACTGTGAGGAGGAGGCCAAGGAAGAAGAAAAGGGGAGACTTTGCAGGGCTAATGTGTGACAGGAAGACCTCCAGAAGGCATGCAGGGAAGAGGGAGTCATCCTCGCGCTCAAGTGAATCAGGATCGCGCTCAGCAGATGGTGCAGCACCAGAGATATCCATAGTCATCCCAGATGGTAAGGAATTTGAGTTTTCAAGAGATTTGGGATGTTGAGCCTGGGTCGATCACCTGCAATTACTGTGGTAACTAACAACCAAGCCTTCTGAATCCAATGGGGAAAAAATTCTCAAAGGAAGCTGTTGATTTGACCATTAAGCTTCCAACTACTTTTGCAAGAACATCCACATCTTTCTTCCGACCAGCTCGAAGTTATGACAGGAATAGCTCTATTTGTTGCTCTTACTGCTTGGAAGTGGGACTTGAGCAACTTTCACGGGAAATGTTTTCTCCCTGTTGACCAGTCTGCTTGCATTGCTCCCCTGTGGGGAGCAAAAGTGCTCTCAACATGTTTATGCGAACTTTGGTCTTTGCAGTTCTTGCTGGCTTTCTCCCATCCTATTGTATGAGCTGCTGGTCTTCGGAGAATTAGCAGGAAATCACATTAGGTAGATCAGGATTAAGCTTTTGTGTAGTTTTGAAGTATGTGTGTGTTTGTGTGTGTGTGGAAGAGATGCTGAAATGTTTTAATGTGGAATATATGCAGAGAGAGTTTATAACAATTTCAAATTATTTTTTCTGTTTTCTAGTTGGAATGTATTTAAAAGTCTTAATTTGAATATCAGTATCAAAATGTTGGTCACTTTTGTCAGCTTACTGGTTTTGCTGAAACTGTATCATAAGGTGTTGCAGATAGGCATGCAACATGACATGTCTGCTGTTTTTTTTTTTTGTTCAAAAATTAATATAACTAGTCAAGCCAATGCAATCACCCATCGTTTCTGATCTGAACTCAGGCCAATATTTGTAAGATCTTGTGTGCAAAATGTCAAGCCTTTAATTTGAAGAATGAGATTTTTTATTGCTCTTGCTTTATTTACTTTAGTAATAAAACACCATAAATTAAAACTATCATCCTTTTTCTCATCACTGGATGAATGTTTACAACCCCACCATCTTGTGTCTCTGGCTAACAGTCGAAAAAGCTGTGCTCCCTCTTCTGCTGGGGCAGCTAGTGTCATCAAAACTAGTACACAGATGGTAAAAAGGAATGAGGAAGGACTGGTTATCTACATGTTCCCACAGAGCACTGTGATTAGACCCATAAAGATGAGAGCAAGTGAAATGAACTGCTGCATTTGACACACTGTGTGCCAACCTATCAAAATCTGTGCACAGGAAAACCACTGTTGGTCTATAATAGCAGGTCTCTGCACGTATGCACAGCATTGCGAGTGCTTTCAGAGACCAGATGTAGGTTTGCTCTGAAGGCATTTTAGCCTCATGTTTAACTGCACTCTTGGTACGGATCAATTTCTTTTTCCAGATCTATTCTTCATTCCACATTTGTGCATACATAGGTGATGAACCCCTTCTTTTGGACTGTTTCAGACCTCAAAGAAAGCTGACCATATGACTCAAAATAGTTTTTTTTTCTAATTGAAATCAGCTTGAAATCAACCACTGAATTAGTCAAGATGTGATGGTGGGTACACTGATTCAGTGGTTTTAACAAAAAAATATCACTTTAACAGTTTAGAAATTTCTGCAATTTTTACATGGTCTTCCCATTTTCAGAGGCTTGAAATAACAGGACATTTGGACAATAATTATGCATTTAGGGATTATTTTAAAACTTGGGGAAAAGTACTTTGCATTCAGTGACTACCTGAAGTCTGGCATCCATGTACATTACCAAATGCCAAGTTTCCTCCCTTGATTTTGCTAGGCTTTTACGGCTGCCTCCTTTTTAGCTGTGCTGTTTTGAGACTGTTTGCTTTCAGTTTTGTCTTATGAAAAAAGTTTGCTCAGTTGGATTGAAATCAGGTAACTAAATTTACAATTAAATAATATTCAAATTTTTATGCCTCAAGAAGCTTTTAGAGTACATTAGGGGTTATTATCCCTCTGCACTATTAAGCACCATTCTATCAGTTTTACAGCATTTTGCTGAATCTGAGCAGATAGTATTTATACTTCCATACATGTCAGAATTCATCCTGCTACTTCTACCAGAAGTCGCATCATCAATAAATGCCAGTGACCCAGTTCCATTGGCAGCCATAGATACCCATGCCATAACACTGCCTCCACCGTGTTTGACACATGATGTGGTTTGCTTCGGATCATTAGCTGATTCTTTCCTTCTCCACACTTTTCTTATCACATCATTCTGGTATGAGTTAATCTTGAGTTTTATCTACCCAAAGTATCTTTTTCCAGATGTTTTATTGCCAATTCTAGTGTGGCCTTCTTGTTCTCCAATATTACTAGTAGTTTGTACCCTGTCATAAACCCTCTGTTTTTTCTTGTGGTGTAGGGCCCCCCTCCAGCATGTAATGTTCTTATTTCTTTGTTGCGAAACTGCTCAGGTTGTGTTAAGCTGTATGAGCTCTATGTTTAAACGGTAGTAGTTTACATTTAGGGTTGGTGTTGCTGGAGAATAAGCCTCTGTCTCCAGCAGTTTGTCTTTGAGGTTTTCTGTGTATTTTGTTGCATTTATTTCACCCCAACAGTCCTGCTGTAGAAAAGCATCCCAACATCATGATGCTTGCACCAACAAAACTCCTATTTGAAATGATGGAGTTTTGTCCAGTGTTGGGCTCACTAAACATGGCATTACATATAGAGGTTAGAAAGGCTAAATTTTGTTCAGTCAGGTCATGTAAATTTTTTTCACTTTGTTTTAGAGTCTTTTGGCAAACACCAGATTAGATGTCACGCTACTGGCTTTCTTTTTGCAACTGTCCCATACAGCCATGTCTTATCAAGCACCAGGCTAGCTGTCGATGTCTCCCATCTCAGACATGAAAGTCTGACACTTGTTCAGCGTAGTTATGGACTGAAAGGGACAATGTATCTATACTTTCCCTTGAGTCTGAGATTTCCTCTTTTGTTCTACATAGACTATTGCACCTATGACCTTCAGCAGTATTAGTGTTAAAATAGCCTAAATGTTAGCAGTAGTTGAAATCACTATTATTTTTTACTTGTGCTTTTTCATGTTGTGGTTAGAGACAGTAATCTTAGAGTCAAGAGAGTTGTTAGTACATGCTAAGAAAACAGATACTGCAGACTGTCATCCGCCGGACAGTATTTATATTCATATACACCAAGGCACATTAAGTGTCTCAGTTGCAGGAATATATCACTATGAACTACAAATTTTATGACAAAAAATCCCCAATTTTTTATGTTATCTAGGTCATGGTGTTTACATGAGTTGCCCTGTTATACAAAATCCTTAGTGTGTGATGATAAAACAGATAAACTCTCTCTGATGAATGTGTACTTTGTTCCCAATTACAGTGAAGGAGTTTCTTGCCAAAGCCAAAGAAGATTTTCTGAAGAAATGGGAGAATCCAGCACAGGTAAGAAACTGAAAGAGAAGTACTTTTTACTTCCTACAAAGCTATAAATAATTATTGTTTTTTTTAATCATTCATTCATTTTTCCATCTATTTTTCATTTTCTTATCGTTACTATCATTACATATATTATTATCATTATTACAATGCATTATGTAATGGTACTTTGCAAATATTGTTTTCTGTGTGTGATGATGCATCTCAGAGTAATTCTTGAATGGACTGAACCTCTGTTTTCATGTGCACGTTCTCTCTGGCAGGCAGACTTGTAAAAATAGTCCCACCCATTAACAAACTAAGTCTTATTTATTTTAGAAGGACAGTGCACCCTCTGCTGGGCATAATATAGACTTTAATACAGACTCAATAAATAAAATGACAACATGTCTAATCTAAGTAAATCAACTTTCCTAAGTATTTGTTGTTGTCATGACAATACAGTATAATGCATTTTAATTGAGATTTTATTTCTAAACAGTTAACTGAAGTAGGAATCGTTGTGGTATGTTGCTTGCGAGTTATTATGTTACCTTTTTCTCTAACTTGACATCTTCTTGTACCCCTCAGCAAACTGCGGCATTGGACCACTTTGACCGTTTGAAGACCTTAGGCACTGGTTCATTTGGTCGAGTGATGCTAGTCAAACACAAAGAGACGGGCCAGCATTTTGCAATGAAAATACTTGACAAACAGAAGGTACAATACCATGTAACATGACATTCAAGAGGTACACTTCTTGGTAAAAAGTGTATGTTTGAGTTCAGCAGTCCAGTTTGTATTCCTGACTTGATAATAATGTATCTTTTTGAGAAACTGTGTAAGTAAATACAACTTTTACAATCTTAATGATTGTTTACATGAACACTTTTCTATTTAACTTCGTGCCAGAGAGCCAAAAATAATCCATATTTGGTAACAAGCACGCAGCCTGGAAATACGGACAAAGTGAAAACTGATTTTGTGCAAAAATTGAACATGTATTTAAACTTCTAATCAAACTAATTGTAGGTCAATTATGGTGTGATGTTACAATTATATTAAATATAAGCCCCCTCACTGGCTAGCAGCTCCATTGAGAAGAAGAAGAAGAAGTGACTGTAAAAGAAGTTTTTGTTCTTTGTTTTTTTTGTCTCAGTTTTTAGCATTACAAGTGCATCTTCTGAGGCAGTAACAGTCTCAGAATGGCACAAAGATCACTTTGTTTTGAAAGTTCAAATGTTCTACAGTGCCAGAACATAGTTTCCAGTTTATTATCACAAAAAGTGCTCCTGTCTTTACAACATGTCGGTGTTATCTTGCATGGAGATAGAATAAACTGTGCTTGATTGGTTTTACTAATTTATCTAACCCCAACCCTAGGTAGTTAAGCTGAAGCAGATAGAACACACACTGAATGAGAAACGTATCCTGCAAGCTGTCAGCTTTCCCTTCCTGGTGCGACTGGAACACTCTTTTAAGGTATATATATATTTATTTTCTAAATACGTTTACCTTATTTTTGCACGTTTTGCATGTCAGAATAACACTGAGTTTGTCTCTTTACAGGACAACAGTAATCTGTATATGATAATGGAGTATGTACCAGGGGGAGAAATGTTCTCACACTTAAGGAGAATTGGTAGATTCAGGTAAGTTTACATAAAGTTGTCTCTTGAAATTTTCCATGCATCACCGGTGGACTGTAAACATTGTCTGTGAACTGTTTTGTAGTGAACCACACGCCCGCTTCTACGCAGCCCAGATTGTACTGACCTTTGAATACCTTCACTCATTGGATCTCATCTACCGAGATCTTAAGCCAGAGAACCTGCTCATTGACCAGCAAGGTTATATACAGGCAAGGAGCTGTTTTCTTAGCAATTATGTTTTATTGATCATTTTGCTCTTGCAATTTTTGTTGAGTGCTCAGAGCTGCACACTCTGATTTTCAGGTAACAGATTTTGGATTTGCGAAAAGGGTGAAGGGCCGAACCTGGACGCTTTGTGGGACTCCAGAGTACCTGGCACCAGAGATCATCCTCAGTAAGGTAAGTGCTCAGCTTGACAGATAATAGACAACACTGTTCTCTATACCACCAGGTCTGAGGAGATGTCAGCTTAATTTGGGACTTAAGGTGTGCCTTATTTTCACTGCATGGAATGACTTGACTCGACTTGGAGATCTCCTTAGAAGATTTTGATATTAACCATGATTCAAAAACAAATGTTGGGATGCTGTGTAACACATAAATAAATCAGAATGTGATACATCCTTTGTTAATTTTGGGTTTTGACACATACCAAATTGGCATATATTCAGTTGAAAAATAGTAGAAAGAGAGTATATGTAATGTTAAATCTCATTAACTTTGTAAACTTTTGTAAATATTTTTTTATTCTGAATTTGATTCCATCAGCAAGTATTAAACATAAAGGGACAAGAACAACAAAAGACTGGGAAAGTTGTGAAATGTTCAAAAACACTTGTTGGGTTGGACTTGATACTTCGATTTTTTTTTTTTTTTATTGGAATCACTATGGTCAAGGTTCCAAGCATGCTGAGCCTGTACTAAACATATAATATTTAAAATTTTCACATAATATGTCTAAAAGCAATTGAAACTTTTTGATTTATATTTTTCTGAGTTGCATGCCTCTATCATCTCAAATGTTTCCAACAATGCTTAAACCCAGAGAAATCTGTAATTTAGTTCAAGGAAACGGTGTTCTTCAGTTCGTAGTCTGCCACCAAAGTCTGGGGTAACACCAATCAGAGAGCGAGGAAGGAAATCAGCATAAGAGACTAAAAGTCAGCAGAAAAAAAGGAGAATACATTACATCATCCATGAAGAGTCTTGCCTGACTAAGTTGGATAGACTTTTATTAGCAATGTTTACTTATTGACAATGAAATAAACAAACCTCATGATCCCAGGCTGTGTCACTGCATCATTGAACCACGCGTTTTGTTTTCATGGTTTTTATTGAGAAACCCAGAGTGGCAGAATTTACATACTGTGTGTTAAAACATGAAAATAGTTAATAACTTGCTGCTTACCCAGCATGGTCAACACTCTACTGTGCAAGAGTTTTTATTCGAGGACACATTTAACAGTTCTTTATTTTCCTTTGTGATTTCCAGGGTTACAATAAAGCAGTGGACTGGTGGGCTCTGGGTGTGCTGATATATGAGATGGCTGCTGGTTACCCCCCCTTCTTTGCAGACCAGCCTATTCAGATTTATGAGAAGATTGTATCAGGAAAGGTGAGTGTAAAGAAGCCCATCTGAATTATTTTTTAAAATTTTGTAGTAGTTCTAGCACAAAAAGTGCACAATTCTATGCCATTCCTTGACAGATGTGCTGGTTTGCAAGGTTTATTTTTAAAAATAAAACAATTAAAATGCATTTAGAAATCAGTAAGTCATACCACCTCTTGTTTTCTCAGGTCTAAAAACAAGGATGATTTATTAACAAGAAATATTTCCCTCTTGATATTTTTTGTCTAAAATTATAGTACCTCAATATATATATATGAGTGTCTAATCGACTGGCTTTAATATAACACCTCTTAGCCTCAGCACCACTGCATCACTAATGTGGGGAAAAATCTACTGCTCTCACCTCATCAGTTCCTCTGCCCCTTGCAATTAAAATATGGCCCCTGGTGAAACTACTTTTTCATTATATATCTCTTAATTAAGGACATGCCATGAAATGAAAATACCTTACTTTTTTATTTCTAGTGCTGCCTTTTTTTTCATTTTATCATTAAAATAATACTGTAATCTCTAGTGTTTCTTTTGGCTTGTTCCTTGTAAATAAGTTTTATTCTGTAAAAATAAAATTTCCATTAAGCTTCCACAATTTGGTACCATAAGAATCTCTTTAAATCATGGCATTTTTGACTAAATGTAATAGTAATAGTTTTATTTTTTCAGTTTTCAATCAGAATGTTTTATTTACAGAGAACCTCTGTGTTTGTCTTAGGTAGTGGGCAGCACTTGACTAAAAGTGAACAACACATTAGCCATGATTAGGTACTTACAACAGTGTCATTCAAACTGCACATTCATCAAGTGACTGGAGTAAACCGTATAAAGCAGACAGTGTTCCTAGCATCTGTTGGTGTTCCTCAGAACATCAGAATTAAACAAGAGCCCACACTGACTTTAAAGGTCAAGTTAAACATATGCCAAATATCTGTCATCTTTGGCTTTAGTGCTTTGTAACTCAATTGTGGTGAGTAAAGCAAAAGAACAAGTGATAAGCTATCCTGTGGACAGAATGGTCTAAGAAAAGTGGAATAATGCAAACAAGCTTATGTGTCATAACCAGGCGAATCGCATCCAAACTAAACACTGGTGGGCACACTGACATTTTAGAGTCGTAGCACTATGCACCGCTGATAGTCCCACACTGATGTACAGCTGTAGACCAGAGTCCTGCAGTCTATTTAAAAGAAACATAGCATGAGGTATGAAAGGGCAGACTTGAGAACAAGCACCCATGTTGCTTTTCATTTGCAGGTCCGCTTTCCATCCCACTTCAGCTCAGACTTGAAAGATCTATTGAGAAATTTGCTTCAGGTGGACCTGACCAAGCGCTTTGGCAACCTCAGGAATGGAGTCAATGATATCAAGGGCCACAAGTGGTTTGCCACCACTGATTGGATTGCCATTTACCAGAGAAAGGTGAGAAGCCAGTCCTTCAAACAGCGGTAATGTGTACAAATAAAGCCCACCTGCCTTCAAAAACCAGAAGGGGAGAAGAAAAGTAGTGCTGACGATGGAAAATGACTTGGCCAGTGGAAGTGTTTTTGGTCTACAATTGTGGCTATGTGTAGTTTCACACCATCTGTGCTCTCACTGCACAGATAAAATTACCTTTGCGGCTAATAGAAAAATGTCTTAAACACACAAAGAAGGTCTTTTCCTCTGTCTTTTTTCTCAACATAAAAGCTGGTGAACAAAGTCCTTCATTTGACATTAAAGTATAAATAAATAAAGTCCATATCATATATATATGTAATGTTTTTGCTTAGGATCTAGGTGGTAAAATTAAAAAAATGAAGCTAAAACAACAATTACAACAAAAGAACACATCGAAATGACCCCTTCCTAACCTTGAACTCATCAGGATAATCTGGGAAAAATGCCACACAGAGAGGGGTCCCCCTACCAGGGCAGTCAGGCATGTAAGGAGTGCTGACAGTGTGCAAACAAAGGCTACTTGTTGAAATCAATTCAGACTGTAAAAATACCAAGAATAAACACTGGAACAGGAACATGTTACTTAATACACACACTCTTTTTGTCTTGATTTATTTCAGCATAAAACGAAATTGCTCTTGGGCTCTTAGTTTGGATATTAACATTACTTTTTCTGCCTACACATGCAAATTAGCAATTTTATTTTTGTCTTGTAGTCATTGGAATGTATTCTGGTAAATAAAGGAAATTACCAGCTGTTTTGGAAAAAGATTAGTTGGCCTCAGGGGATGAAAATGACAACACATGATCATAAAATTAGTCGTGCAACATGGCCACAGATTGATTAATAGAAAAGCCTCCAAGTATTCAAGCATGATTTCTTGATTTTATAATGCCTTTTACTCCGACTTCAATCTGGCTGAATCTTCACTGTGCACATTTTTAAATGAATACAAATGTATTTTTAAGTTGTCTCATTATCTCCTGGGGTCTGTTCCAGTGCCATTCGCTACTTTATGGTGCATACTATGGCTGTGGTGCTCTCTATTAGATCACACTGCATCATTCTGATGATTTGATTGCCTTGTGTGTTATAGGTGGAAGCTCCCTTTATCCCTAAGTGCAAAGGCCCTGGTGACACAAGCAACTTTGATGACTACGAGGAAGAGGAAATCAGAGTCTCCTTCACAGAGAAGTGTGCAAAGGAGTTTGCTGAGTTCTAGATTCCAACCATGAGTAGCGGAGACAGAGACAGGTATTTAGAAAGTAAAAGGGGGTCAGAAGAAAGGAAGCGCTAGGCTGGACTGCTAACTTGTTTATTTGTACTGATGACAACAATGTAAAATCCCCCCAGTCGATAGGTAGGCAAAGCGAAGAAAGATCCAACAGAACCAGCAGTGTTGCCTTTTCTGATTGTTTCTCAACTGTTACCTATTCATTTTATTTATCCCTCTTGTGTTTGTGGCAGAGGCTCGAGGAGAACAGACATATTTTGTGGCTTTCCAGCTATACTTGTGTCTTTCTGATGGTATAACAACATGTTTTCAGTCTTTGCAGGTTGAGGCATTGATTTTCTGTGAAGGTACTGAATCTGCTAGCCTTCTTTTTGAACGGGCCCGCTACAAGCTTCTCAAAGAGTGATTGTTGTATCCTGTCATCCTGGCTCTGCCCCCTCTATCTCTCCATTCTGAATCTGTCCAAGCAATACCAAGTCCAACAGATGTGCCTATCATAATGCCAACTGGTTGGAAAAAAGTGTCGAAAGCATTGGTGTGGAGCTTTGGCCATGGTGGCATCAGCCCTTGTGCCCATTTGGTTTAGAGCTTGAAAACTCTGCACCTGCCTTTGTCTGCTCAATGTGACATGATTATTGCATAGATGATGCAATCACTGCTTGCAGTTGAAGCAGTGATGACCTCTTTGATCGGAGTGAAAATTATTTATCACAGTAAACTTCATTAAGGTTCTTGCTCCGTGTAGGGACCTGTGAGAAATGCTAAACATGAGGTCTGCATTTAAGTCTGTCTTTCTCTCAGATGAATTTATTAGAGCATTTTAAGAATCCTATTGGTGATCATTTTGTCCTTTTATGTCAATCTCCGTGCTTGTGTGTTATTTAGTGCTCAAGGGTGGGTTTTAAAAGCTGTGATTTTGCAGCAACTAACATTGTGGTCACACTCCTGACTCTTGTTTATTTAATTCATAGTACATTTATACATGTACATTGTCTTATAGCTGTGAAACTGAATTAAGATTTCATAAATAAACAAATATAAATTCTGCCAAATTATTTGCAAACTGACAACATTGCAAAGTTTTCTGTATGTAAGACAGTGGTGGATTTTAATACGCAAAAAAAGTAGCAAAACATTTCAAGAAAATGTGCATGTTATTTTTGTACAATATCACTTTTAAAGAAATGCTTTATTTGTGATGAGGTACCTTACACCATGGATAACATGCTTAACTAGCCTATTAAAACAGACTCTAGGCTGCTCTGTTTCAAAGATGGAACAAGACCCAGTTAACCATGTCGGAAAGTTTGTCTGGGCTTTATTTATTATTCACTCGAAGACGAACAGTTTGCTGATAATTGTCACTGAACTTGTGGTTCTCTCTTTCCTACCCCATTCTCTTGTATATACCGTACATGTAATACTTTCAGATAGATTTGCAGTCCAACCAAATTTTTGGGACTGTTAAGATTGGAGTGTTTTTTTTTTTGTTTCCCTTTTCAAGCTTTCTGTGTAACAAATTAAACTAAGGAAGCTGTGCTAAAGCGGTCCCCCTTTTTTCAAGTATATTTCAGTGGATGCAAGACAATCGCAGACCAAATCTTATTGCTGGTTTGTTGACTGAACACATTGTTTTGGTTTGATGAAGGATGTTATTTTTTTTGCCCCCCTCCCCCCCCCCAACCCACCCTCCATAGGCCCTAGGTGCTAGACTATGTCCATCTCACTGAAAAGCTTCTGTGAATTGTTTGATGTGCATCAATCTATTTGTCATAAAGTCTTGTAACATGACATTTTTGAGAATGTTTTTCGACTTTAAATAATTTTCAGTAGGCTTGAGTAATTATGTTGACAGTCACTTAATGTAATTGAGCTTGAACGCAGGATACCTTTTGAATGTCTTGAATTGTCTGATGGAGATGTTACAATGCAGTTTGGAAACGTGATGCGTGTTTTGTATAATACATGTTTCTCCAGTGAGCTTGGTCTTTCTTGCATGTGGTAAAGCAGCCCGACAGCAAGACATCTCCTGGACCTGAGACATGTTCGAGAAATCATTGTACCCACGACCGACAGTCTCATCACTGTTTAACCTTTGATTTGTTGGAGCATCACATTGAACACTGCAGTGGATCACCAACCAACTTTCCCAGTCTTTTGCAAATAGTGAAGCACATGCCACACCTCTTCAGATCTTCTACCTAATTAATTTGTGCTTATTATTTGAAACTTGTAAGACACAATGTAATGCTTTGAAGAGAGCACATGTAATATCTTTGGTCTTTATGTTCTGACAAACCATTAAATCAGAGTTGGTGGATAGAAGGCAACGCCACTTGATCCACTTCAGACACCAAGGCCATTGCAATGCTTTTTTAAAGTTTATATTTGTTTCCCATACAAAACTTCTTGTCAACTGTCTTTAATTATCTTCTATCAACTAAACACTATCAACGGCTCTGTGCTAATTTTGAGTTTTTCCTCCGTGTTTGCCTTCTATTTTCATCAAGTTTCCACACACTCTTCACTCAAACATAACACTTTTTACATCTAAGATGTTTTGCGTTCATATTTTCTAATTGTATTTTCAAAAAAAGCAAAAAAAGCAAAAACAACATTAATCTCTTCCTCATGACCTGGGTACAGTGATTGTGTAGTCTATTGTACCTTTTGGGAAACAATACTGTATATCCTTGCCTTTGACAGTCTTAACTATTTACCCTCTGGAGAACTTGACAGATACCCTTAGAAAACAATGAGTATGTTAAAAAAAATATATACATAAAGTAATATTTTGCAAAA
The DNA here is from genome assembly GCA_029814765.1 of Acanthurus leucopareius. Taxonomy (NCBI): domain Eukaryota; kingdom Metazoa; phylum Chordata; class Actinopteri; order Acanthuriformes; family Acanthuridae; genus Acanthurus; species Acanthurus leucopareius. The sequence continues at coordinate 8,799,833 of JAQMCX010000021.1, read as the reverse complement.
TGTATCATTCCAATAAACTTTTACTTGTTAAGACTAATATGTCTGGGTTATATGTAAGCATTCTTCTCACCTTGCACAATGTCAAACTAAAAAAATAATGTTTTTATGGCATGCAAATCTCAAGGAAGATATTTGCGGCTTCAGACTAGCCTACATGACTGGATCAGACGAACACTCTTGTAAGGGAGGATGTTGTATCCTCACTGTCCTGTCTGTTACTGTGAGTGTTTTAAGCAGCTGGCAGGTGCAATTGAATAATGCAGTGTTGTGTTCATCCTGTCACAGTACAGGATCAATTACCAGCCAGCTTTCAGCATCCCTCTACAAATGTATTCCCATCCTCAGTGCACTCCTTTTTAGGATTGCATCTATCTGCATCAGTAATATGTGAGGAGCCTACAAAGCCATCCAGATGGTTGGAAAGCAATTAAGAAAAAGTAAAATACCTCATTAAGAATAAATCCATCAAACATGGAAATCGATTATAGAATGAAAAGTTATCAAGTCGTTTATTAATTGGTATTTGGACAATAACGAGGCGCACTGGAGGTACTACAGATGAGACTAGAGAGGAGCTCATAAAATGTAGATATACAATTAAAAAAAAAAAAAAAACATTTAATCAAAATCTCAAATTCTCGCTCAGTAATACTTTTGAACTGCATAATTATAGATATGCATACAAACAATGTAAAGAGCTTATTTGCCAGTATACATCATTTTCTGAGTCCTTTATCATAACTGACTAGAAATCTGTTAACTGTGTCTACAAATATTGTTGCGGTAATCAACCCATTAACATTATAGCTGTCTAGTGTCAGCCCATGTATTACGAGTTGATCTGAGGGACAGTAGACCACAGTTCTTGGATTTATGTGTGATTAAAATTCCCAGCTTCGCCTCTGGTTCTTTAATTTGATTTTGTGAAGCTAAGTCAAGGAGGGTGAACCACACGTGATGTAGCTTTTGCTACTTCATCAAAAGCTGAGCCTGAGTAGTTGTTGGTATTACACTTTTTAAACTACCGAATTAAAAAGCCACGTTCTGCACCCATAATGGTGCACATTGAACTGAGCGCGCGCGCTCGTTCCCGTCTATGACCGCAAATTCCACCTTAAAGCCCCTCTCGAGTGAAACTTTTCGCTGCAACTCCGTCGGTCCACCTTAAGCGCACACGCAAACGCAGGAGGCGTACAGCGAGGTTTCCGCTTCTCAGTTGGGCTCGGACCGCGGCTCACGAAAAACACCGTGTGTAACGTACAAGGTTGACGCACTAAGGTAAGAAAAAGAGCGCAGAGAAAGCGAACCAACCGAGCAAAAAGATGTCGGAATCCAAGTACCGTGAGTGGATCCTGGACACTATCGACTCGCTGCGGTCGCGAAAAGCCCGGCCAGACTTGGAGAGGATTTGCCGAATGGTTCGGAGACGACACGGGTCCGAGCCCGACCGAACCTGCGCAGAACTGGAGAAACTGATTCAGGAACAGACCGTGTTGAAAGTTAACTACAAGGGCTCTATTTCATACAGAAACGCCGCCAAGGTGCAGCGAAGAAGCAGAAAAAAAGACGATGTAACGTTAACGACGGCTGCGAGAAGGAGCGCGGTGGAAGAAGCCAGTCATTCTGACTTGAGCAACGGGGACAGCGCTTTCGGTCCTGTTGACCAGGACGAGGAGGATTTGGAGGTATGTTGAGGTTGATACGTGAGGCACGTTTAATGCATCTCATTGTCATGGCACATCTTAACAAATTAACAGGTGGGGATGAAAGCAAAGCACGGGGAACGTGGTTTACCGAGAAAAAAAAAACGTCTTTTTGTCTGTACACGGGGAGTGGTGAGGGGAGTGATTTGCAAGTGCACCCAAAACTGCCGCAGACGGGGAGCGGCGGTTGGACCTCGCTCGAGCGCTGCTGAGGTGGAGACGGAAAAAAAAACAGAAGGTGCGCGTGTAGTCAGAGTGTGGCACATTTTACAAAGCGCCGGTTGAAAAGCGCTTTAAACGGACGATGCCAACGTAGAAGTTAATGACGGGAAAAGTTGCACCGTCTTGTCCGTCCGCAACAACCCGAGCCACCATTAACAGCAGCAGAAAGCGCTTTTCAAGCCCCAAACTCGGTGTTGAGCGAAGGGGAGGGGGACTCTGCCAAGCTAGCAAGTCACGAGTAGACGTATCCCGGAAGTTCAGCAATATTTATTTCAATATGAAGGGGTCAATACACACGCTTGCCGTTTTGCGTTTTATTTTGAAAGTTCTGGCTGGAAATAAATGTTTTCATTCTCACTGCTTGAAAATGTGGGAGTGGGTGAAGGAAAGTCTTAAACACCGCGGATGTAGGAGCCTGATGGGGGACGTTGGGACATTGTTGGGTTGTTGATTGTATATTTTTCCTGGGGGAAAAACAAGACCAACCTATCCAGGCAAAATAACAAATGTTACTAGAGCCATGTCCAGACACGTCTTTCGTCTGCCCGTGACGAGCTTTTACCCCTTCCGTCTGACTTGTAAGATAAGCCCATCATTATGTTTTGTCCCATAAAACAGCAACCAAAGCCTAAAAATGGATGCTAAAGTACTTATAATAAAGATATATTCAGTTCATGTATGCAAACTGCGGCTATTTTTCGAATGATGGGCGATTGCCGACGCAGTACATAAAGTCGAACCCCTAGATCCATTGTCGGACACGCAGCCAAGCCCGGTCACGTCTAATGCTTGTCGGCTGTTGTTATGGCCTCTTTCGTCCCGTACAGCAACGCTATCATTTATCTAATTGTTGACAGAATTTTAAAAGACGCAACATCGTTGCAAAGTAACAAAATGTGTAGGAGCCGGTAACGCAAAATGTTCGTCCAGCGCTAGCTGGCGGATGCTCTATCCGATTTGGGTTAAGCTGAGATCAAATTGACTTTGTTCTCTGAAAGGCGTGTGTCGCCTCAAAAACGAATACGTTTGATCACTTTGAACAGGGTGCTTCTCGGGGCTTGTTAACCAGGTTTTATTTGACGCGAGGGTCAAATTCAGACAGTGACGTGTCCGATAACGGACTCATTTTACGTTACTCTTTATGTTTCGGAGCTTCTACTGTACATCGTTGACCCGGTGCAAAGTCAAAGTAGACTGGTAATCGAAGCGACTGGTGCTCGCTCTGATCGGAGTGCTGCGTTGATCTGCAAAGCTCGGGTTTTACCCCCGGTATGCTTTATCGTGGCTCGGCCCCGGGAAGCGCTCCGTTAAAGACAACAGACACAATGGCGAGGTCTTCGCCGCGGCTCCCAACTCAACTCCATGCGCACTTCGGAGGAAAATTTGAGGAAAAAAAAAACTAAAAACGCCTCCCATCGGCCCTTTCTATACTCCCGTGTGTTACAATTATTAATAAAGAAGGCCTTTACATATCGGGACGCTCCGAGCATATCGGCTGTCCTGTGTTAGCCGAGATTAAAAAATGCACTGGATTGAGAGCTTCGGGGCACGGTATTTTTTTTTTTTATTTGACCGTGTGTCGGTGAAAGTTATGTGAAATGCGGTGCGATGGGTGAATGCCATACAAGCGGCTGTTTTCACAGGAGCGGGGCGGGCTTTAGTGCGCTCTTGTGCTCCACTGCTGGGTCTTGGACACGCATTCGCACACATGGTAATTTTTTACTCAGGGCGCCATCGACTAAAACCCCCAACCTACAGAAACGAGTGCGTAGCCTGTGTTAAAACTAGTTATATGCAATCAGATAACATTATGTTCAAGTGAAAACACGTTTGTGGTGGAAGGGCTCACTGTCTGAATGCGGAGTGAACACTGCACCGCAGAAAGGGACGAAAGCATTCAAAGGCAATAATTTACCACCACAGCGGTCAAATTGCGACATCTGTATGAGCGAGTTTCCATGTGACACGCACAGCCTACAATTAGCATTCAGTCATGATAACAATCCTTTATAATCTCGTAGGGTTTTAGCAGCTTTTTAAGTTGATATCAAATAATGAACTTAACTGTTGATGGTGGTATTTCCTCCATTGAATTAAATTAAATTAATAAATTAAATGTTTGTCATTCACTCAGGCTTATTGTCCTCATTGATCCAAGCAAAGACAGGGCATAGCGTACTTGAAATTGTTTGTTGAACTCTGCACTCATCTTGGATTTTTTTTAGATATTTCACGCAATGAGATGGAAACTATATGTTGTGTATGCGTGTTTTCTGCAGGCTGACACCTCTATGGCAATGGACACAGACAGTAATGCAGATGAGGAGGGGGCTGATGAGAGCCGGGATGGGCAGGAAGGACCATCTCCTGGCCGCACGTATGAAGATGCCGCCGTGCAATGTGCTTCAGTGCGAGCTGCATCTGCCCCCTGTTCTCCCTCTGGCACTCGGCCTAGCCCCGGCCCCGGCTGTGAACCTGGCTCGGGTCTGGACTGTGTCTCTTTCCAGAAGGCTGGTGAGAGGCCCAGCTCCTTGCCCCCCTCCAGCCCCAGGGCCCTCACTCACAATGACTGGGCCTATCATTCTGATGTCTGCCCAGCAGAGCGCCAGAACCCAGGAATGCAGAGAGACAAAGGTATTCACACTGCTAGACAGTCTAATATGCTCACTCTGCATTATGGAGCACTGGAATATTGTTTCATGTGTGAGTTGTATGCTCAGTTTTGCCTTGAATATGAAATAGGGATGCAAGCTAGGTGGCATGGTTGCAAAAATGCACTTGATAATGAAAATATGATACAGAAAAAATAATTGAATAAATCAGTACATTTCCGGGGCTTAGAAATGTCTTTTCGCAGTATAGTGCGGTCACTGGTTTTTAATCTTTATTTACTGTATGTTTAATGAACAGCATTAAGAACCTACTGAAAATAACTGTCATTTGAAATATTTTTATAATTGGCACTTGAATTTACCAACCTAAAGTTTGGTATGACATTTGGATTTTTTTTGGCATGCAATGCAAATGATTTACTCTGTGTTTACAGCAGCCACAAAGCCAGCAATCAACTCTTTAACTGCCAGCCCCAGTGCTTTAAAGGACAACACAAAGAAAGAAGATGGAGGCAAGGCAGAGGACAGTGGCCTTTCATTTGACCAGTTGGTACCAGACTATGCATCAGTGATGGTAAATGACCTGTTATCTGTTTGTATCAAACAGCACTACCTGTATATCTCTCGCTTCTATGTTCTGTCTGCTTTCATGTCTCAATTATTTTCTTTTTTTTTGTTTGGTCAACAGGATGAGCCCAAGAATGTATCTGAAGGAAGACCAGAAACAGTATCTTTGCCATCTGACAACTGTAAGTAACATGATTTACCCCTTTTTTTGGTTTGTTTTTGGTTTTTAAAGCTGCTGTGTGGCCTGCACCCGTTTTTCAGAGAACTGACTGATCACTCGACTACTCTCTAATTTTGTAAAATGAGTTCCAATGAGACACACACATGCAGCAAGTGAATGAACTAATAACTGCCTATGTTTCTGACACCATTCTTGCTGTTATTTGGGTATTTAGTCCTGTGCTGGCCTTAAGCCTTGCCCAAAATGTTTTGAATGTTTAAAAACTTGTCCTGCTAGCTTCAATCCAGGTGTTGCTTTCTCTGACTGTTAAAATTCTTGACTCAAACATGCTCTCCCCCTGCAATGCCACACCATTAACAGCAGTGTTTTGTTGAGGTGGATATCTGCAGACTTGCATCATGATTTCTTGCCAAGAAAAATCACCACGAATGTGTCACAAACATACGACTGCAGAGGATTTCTATAAGCTGTCCATTTCAATGGTTTTAGGAGCTGTTTGATTGAGAACATGTACACTTAATTCAGAAAGGATCTTATTCATACTCTATGATATGTATTTGTTTTCATTAATAAGGCAAATGTGAATCTGTCAAATTTTTTATTGACTTAATGAAGAGTTACTTAGAGTAAAGTTCCCATCCACCAACGTTGGGACACACATGCTTTTACTCCTAGAAGAGCTTCTCTAGCTTTCTTGTTTACACCAACCGTCTCAATTTGTTGTGTTGGCAGTAGGATGCTTGCAGATGTTGTTTTTAAAATGTGACTCTCTAATTTTAAATGCAGAGATTGTGAAAAATTGTTACAGACTTTCCCTCCTTAGTCAGTGATTATCAACCACTGCACAAGTAACATGCCACTGTATACTATACCTATGCTGGGCCTGGATATGGTCTGTGTAGATGGAGCAGTGTCATCTGAAAAATTCTCCTTGTCATGTGTCACATGTATGGAGATCGCATTGCCAGCAGCCTGTGATGTAGCATGACACTGTATAGTAATGGTGCTTTATCAAAATTAATTCACTCTACTGAGCTGTGAACAAACTTTAATAGAAAAACATACTGTTGCGTAACAGTAAAGGTGTCAGTGCAGTGTGCAAGTACTATGGAAAATTCATCCCTTTTAATTCATCTCAACCCTGCTGCTGTTTCTTGTGCAACAATGCTGAAGGAATAGAATTGCTACTCATTTAAAAATGACAAAATATATTGTTAACCACATTTTCTTTGACTTATATTTTGCTCATTGCTGCAGAACTGGAAAGAATAGAACATTGGTTTCTTAGATTAACCCTTCTTTTTGCTCCATAAGTGTCACATGAGTTAGCTCCCTTTTAATCGCCAATTTTATGTCTAATACCAGAGGGGTAATTCAGTTCAGGTTTTTATTAAGGATTTTAGGCCAAAAGATAAACATGCTGTAGCCATTAGCTGTTGTCTTTCAACAAAATTTATTCAAGCAAGAAATAAAAGGCATTGTGGCTTTTGGTGTAAAATTAACACGCACAGATGAGTCAGACTAACATGTTTTGGCTCTTTTGTTTTCTAATTTTAAAGGACAGCATACTCATAATAGGACAAAAGCAGAATACTTAAAGGTTTAACCTACATGTTGACAAACTGACACTTTACATGGATACCACTGAATTGTGTTTTAATAATCATGAGAATTTTGCAGGCAACATTCAGTCAAGGTTTATCTCATTTCATGATATCCATGTAGTTAGTGTTTTATTGTAGTAACATTTGCAAAACCTTTTTTTACTGATTTTACTTTCACTTTTTTCTCAGGCACATTTAAGAATGAGATCGATATATCATCCTTCACAGCAGCCGAAGATGGTGTTATAAATGGTAGTAAAGGTGATGAAGTGTGAGTATGCTGTTGCTAAACAAGTCATTACATTCTCTACTAGAAATGCACTTAAGTCTTGTCTTTGTATCATGTTACAAATCTCTCTATCAGTCCTCTGTACTCTGTAAAAAAAATATCACTATATGCCTTTTCTTTTTCAAATTATTTGAAAACCTTCATATGTTATCGGAGTCTGTACAGACACAGATGTAAATTGCAATTTGACTGGTTTGCAAAGGCATAAAATGCAAGGTGATCATTGTAGTTATTTTTTTTGTATTTATTTTTAAAATAATCGATCTCCATACTCACAGTTTTTAATTATTACAAACTGAAAAGAAAGTATCCGAAAGGCTTAAAAAGACCATAACCATGAGAGACATAACCAGCTCCAGAAAGGTTACTCTGTGGTCATGTCTCTGACTGTTTTTCATCTGATCTTCCCTCAGCTCTGTAAAGAAGGAGAAGATGAGCCAGAACTTGTTGCAGTGGACTGTGGCAGATGTGGCCAGTTACTTCTCAGCTGCAGGTTTTCCAGAGCAGGCTGTGGCTTTTCGAACACAGGTTGGTGCACCACAACGAAATAGCCACAGAGGGTGCTATGAACACGTATTTTTCAAGGCAGTTCCTATAAAGTGCGAGACACAGTCCAGAAATGGTGTATGCTGGGGCCATTGTCAGTTTTTTTGTGTACATAAAGCTGTGTGTGGTAATGACTGCTATTAGAAAAAAAATTCATCCATTTTACACGATTTTAAGTTTCAATAGCTGATATAACTCTCTGCACAGTGTGTCCTGCTGATAGCAAGCATTCGGAGCATCCTTCCTACTTAACTAAGCAGCATATGTCCTCTCTCCTCATCAGGAAATTGATGGGAAGTCCCTTCTCCTAATGCAGCGCAGTGATGTTTTGACTGGTTTGTCTATTCGACTCGGCCCTGCACTCAAAATCTATGAGCGCCATGTTAAGGTGCTTCAGCGGACCCACTTCCTGGAATATGAAGACCTCTGAAGTGGTGATACACATGACAGACAGACAGTGCTGCATTGACCCAAATGTGCATGCAGTGTCCTCTCCCATCTGGACCCTGCCACCCACCTTCATATACAAAAATATGTAGAGGGTGAGTGGGGGGGAAAGGCTGCGGTGGAATTATCTTTCACTGTGAGAATGACCAGAAACTGAAAGACAGTCATCCTACCTCTCATTATGGTCTTTGGTTTTCAAATGGTTTTCATTTCACCCATGTGACCATTTGATTGCATTGTCAAGGGAATGGACCAGGACGCTCAGACTACTTTTTAAAGTGGCGGAACACTGACCTCTTTGCAGGAGTAAAAGATGGATAATGCAGCCATTGAAGGGGACTGAGCCTCACACCAAGTGGACCACCTAATAAACCCACAGAGACGTGACTGCATAGTGCTGCCAGCAAAGTGTTGTCACAGTTTTGGGCCCACTGTTGGTTCTCTGTAGCTCTTACATTTCTCCTTCCATCCTCTTTGCTGTATTTATTATGGTACCTTCTGTTTGTCCAAAAAACTGTTTGTAAGTCACACAGATAAGCATAAAGCACATTGTGGTGTTTTTTTTTTTTCTTTTTCCCATATGATTTGACATAAATGTCATCTTAAGAGCTTGGGAAGTCAGACGTTTTCCATATCTGCATTGAGAGTCACCAGAGTCTGATTCCTTACTTATCATGCCATCTATAGCTGCTGACGTTGAAATATGTCTTCAGCGTCTCTGTAACACTGAGATTTAACCAGTATATTACTACCTGCTGGCAAGGCAATATGTGGAGTGTTTTGTTTTTTGTTTTGTTTTTTTTCTGTCTTATTTAGATCTGACTGTGGTCCAACTTAATACAGTTGAATTTTGGGGAACAATTACAGGCAGATGTGACCACGAAATGTGCAGCCTAATGGAATTTGCTCTCATACATAGGTAAAATAAAGTAATAATCTTTGGGAAATGTTACTGTAATACTGAATATGTTATTATAAATTTCATACAGCTGCTCAGTGCCTGTTTGCAGAGCAGACATGTTGATCAAATGCAATATTTTATGTAATCATCCATTTATAATTTGTCTTGTGTTTCTTTGTGTTTTGATCCAAGTCAGCCTCTTGAATTGTAACATTCCATGATGTAGTCTAAATATCTAATGTATCTCCTTCCCTTTTTAACTGTAACATTGACATTTCTTCCAGAGTCACAAATAAAGCTTGTGTCTCTCTACTCACCTGTTTGATGTTTATTACACTCATTGTATTAATAATTTGCCAACAATCTGTCCCTGTCTGAGAAAAAGTGACAACTTTTTTCAGTCTCAATTAAATATTGTAAACAAACTTTCCACCTCAGATAAAAATGCTGCTCAACACTTAATAATCTCCTCACACAAATTTAAAAAATCATTTTTAAAAACTAAAATTGAAGCTTAAGGTTCAGTTAATGCAGCATTTTGTGAAATGCACATTTAGTAAAAAAATAGCTGATAATAGCAGAGAATAAACTCCTTATCCAATCCTTATCCTTGGAAAGCACCAGACCGGGTTTGAGGCTGCACAACTCTTCAGATTAACACAAAAAATTATATAGAACAGTGCAGGAAAAGATCTGCACAATGCTGACAATGCAATAGAAACTTTATTCTAGATACATAATACACTGATGATGATTTGATGACTAAAACACAATTCACTACATACTTATTGTGTTTCAGGAAGGGGTACATTTTTTAATGGCTTGTCTGTGTATGCCGTCCACAGTGCTTTTATCTATATTATTTTGCCTGTACAAATACAGTTTTTCCGTGTAAGGACACAAAGACAAGATTTTCTCTCACTCATGGAAAAGAAAGTGGGAATCGGCATAAAATTTCAAATGCAGACAGAACTAGAATTACCGTAGTGTAAAGGTCACTTGAAACAGTCGGATCAGTAGAATACTGCATGAGACCACAAAGTTGTCAGCTCCAGGCTGCACAAGAGTATGACAATGCAGATTAGATTCTTTATTTCCCAGCTCTGTGGGAAACGTCACTGATAAGGCTGCCAAAAGCTATGAAAACAATGAGATTTTTTTCAAAAACTACATAACACTCAACAACTAAAAAACAACAATCAAATCACAAACTTACAGAAGTAGCAAAAATAAAGTCATCCTCTTGCTCTTCTAGCTCACATACAACATTAAATTAAGACTTTGCTGCATTTAACTGTGAAGGCTTTCTTTGCCTTTAACAGTTCTGCATTCACCAGTCCAACACTGAGAGTGACATTAACTCCTCTTTATGGAGTGATGTAGGAAAATGTTACATGGAGTCCATACGGCCAAAGTCCATTCGTACTATTAACCTCAGCACACTTTCTGACATCCAGTGGATTGAGGGGCCATTAAAAAGGGCCCGTTCTGTGATTAGCAAAAGTTGTTTTGTCTGCCAGGCACTACAGGATGAAAGGGAGTATAGATGAGCGCAGGGTGGGATAATCTCTGAACTCCTTTAAGTAGTTGCGGTGTTTGCCTTTTGCCCACACAGTCATCTGGATGAAGGCCACGAGAGTGAAGAAAGCTACAGGCACACACTGGGTCATCACTGTGAAGCCAATCCAGGAGCCCACCTGTGAGCAAAGAGGTGCAAATACACACAAAACACAAACATGGTCAAGGCTTTGATACTTACAGTACATGTGTAGAATGTTACCAGTAGATGGCAGCAACAGTGCGTCTTATATTGTAAGGCTTGAGTACAATCACTCTTAGAGTTGCCTACACAAATATTACATATTTTTCAATCCAGATTAGTGAAAAAGTTGTAGAACATTTACAAAACAAGAAAAACAAACAAATAATCAAATTGTTAAACCTTAAACATTAAGTACAAGCTCAACATTGTACTGTCTTAAGACATAAGAATAGTCAGGTGAATATATGAACACTGAAACAGGTTTAACTTGCTGCAATTATCCCTCCTTTTTATACAGGCCAGTTTAAGATCATCTTTAATGCACTACCAATAATAAGTAGTGAAGAAAACTTTGATTGCTGCATGGCAAAAAATGTTTGAGTATGCATGTTTACTCCAAGACATAAGTTTTCAGGATATAACATTGTTCCAGTACATTTCAAGAAAACTTGAAACTTGATTATCCTTAAAAAATTCAAAGTATTCACTTTACTGAACTGAATTTTCTGTTACTTTTCAGAGAAACTAACACACTGGCCTTTTGTAAAGCTGGCTCAACTGACCATGAAACCCAGCATTTTTCATGCATTACATCAGAAAATATTTCCAAAAAAGGTTTATGCTTATTTTTCTTTAATAAATCATGTAAGAGTGAACTTTATCCGTTTACCTCATATGTGTAGTTTGGACAAGAGACCAGCCAAAAAATCCATGTGAAGGGATTTTTCGTTGGGTAAGGAATCTTCTTGCCTTTTGAACCTGAAATGAAGGATAAACACAAAAACAATGTGGTGTTGCTCTGTAATTTTAGCTGTTTTTTAAAAAGAATGCAATGCCACTGATGTGACAATGCAAATGAACAATATGTGCATTGTTTTAAAATACTCACCTGGTAGTTTGAGGTTACGAAGAGCAACATGAATAGAAAAATTACCTACTTGACAGAACTGTGAAAATAAAGACATTCAGAGTTTAGTATCTATAAAAAAAATAGATTATTGAATTTAAAATCTGAAAGATAGTTTTACTGAGCCCGACATATACGACTAACACGGATCTCAAACTTACAAAGAAAATGTAAAGTCCTGTATTCACTTGCTGCTGGCCGTAATCTGTCAATGTGTCATGGAGAAAAGGGATTGAGATGGAGGTCAGCATCGCCTCATGAGTAAATATGAAAAATGCAATGGTCTGCACTTACAGGGTGTGGTGTAGAGAGGATGGTTAATGTAGTACGCCATCCAAGCTGCAGAGCACCAGTAATAGCCACAGTTCTGGAATGGAAGGAGAGACTATAATAAGGCACCACATATATTTGGTTCAGATTTCTGGGATAACAACACAGCATCATATAATAATAATATACTGTACATCACATTCAAAGGTCAAAACTATGTGGCCTTCTCACTTTAAATATGTTTCTGAGAGGCATGGTCCCATGGGAAATGCGATGGACGAACATTGTCTCCAGAATCCTCTTGATGTAGTGGAAGGAGTGACACAAGCAGGCCAAGCTGCAACAGGATACACACACACACACACACGCGCGCGCTTACATATTTAGCTGTGATTAATACATTGCCCTGCTGCAGTACGTTACACTTGGCCCTGAGTCATTGTCACCATAGCAATATGCTTCACAAGTGTTTGTCATGTTGAGGGGTCATCTGTGCAAAGCCTGGGACTGTGTGATACATTGCTGCAACATTGCAACTGATCTTCGAAAACAATGGGCAGGCTGACACTCACTGAACGACCCAGTGCTTGCTGCTGGTAAAGTCATATTTCGGAGAGTAAATGAAGGGAAGGCGGAAGTAGAACATTAAATAGATGATCAGTGGGCCGGCACACTCTGATAGGAACACCTACAGGGGGCAAAGAAAAGACAGAAATGTTTGTTTTTCTACATATGCAGTCAGGTGTTTGAGAATGTTAGCAAAAGTATGCTAAATATTCACTAACCATCAAAATTAACACATTTTCTCTCTTTTATATTAACACTTTGTCCATCTAAACCCTCATCCAAAGAGCAAACATGCAGGTGAGACCTGAGGGACACTCTTACAGCCCCCTTGTCAAAGTCATCATGAAGCAAAAACAGTAAATCTACTTCCCCTTAGCACTGACAACCGTTCAGTGTAACAATAATAGTATTCAACATGTGCCCGTGGAGCAAATGAGACACTAAGACAGCTTGTAATACCAGCTTTCCACAAATGATATGATCAAGCAAAGAACCACAGCTGGCAGTGAAACTGATCCCTGAATCAGCACCTCGAGTAGAGCCCCGGCTCAGCATGCCTGACCAATAGCTACTGGTGATCTCTGCTGGTGCGCTTAATGCTTCTCCACCCACTGAGACATTAGTCTGAAGCCTGGCAGGGTCCTGGGGGTTGTGACAGGGTTGGTAAGGACAAGGAATATAGAGATTGGTTGGGCAAGGGTGAGTGAAGAGGTGCAGTGAAAGGCAAGTGAGAGGTCGGGGGGGATAAACACCTTTGGGAGAAATGGGGCCATGAGATTATATGTCCTAGGACAGAGAACAGGCGGTGCAGGAGGTGAGAGAAAAACGAACCGCAGCAAATCACCTCTATCTGTCACTGTGGGTTGATATTTATATTCAAGAGTTATTGAGTGGGTGAGAGGCTGTCTGTTTATATTTAAAGTGCAAGAATCTAACAAGACCATACCAGAAGTTTTGCATGTTTCAGTCTTTCAATTACAAAATCATGGATACTTTGCAGATCATTTGTAAAGCAAGCCTCTTTAGTTAGCTGTTATAGCTCTTATAGTTGAATCATATTTAACAGACAAGGCAATCATTCATATTTGTACTTTAAAAGAAGTATGTATGTGAATTAAATCATTTCTTGCTTTAAAATGGCTGCTGTTCAGAGGATCAGCTCTTGTGTGCTGGCACATGGTCATAAATATCTGTGCACGTGCGGACTCACGGTTCCCCATGTGAGCTGGGGTCCAAGGTCACTGAAGTAAAAGCTGGCTGTGGTTCCCACAGGAAGTGTCTGCAGAATATCCTCATCCCTGAGACACTTTGCCTCTGAGAAACATGACAGTCCACAATCATCAGCCCAGATAAGATCAGACAACATCACATAAATTCATCACAATGGCTATCAATCAACTGAGCTGAAAAATGCAGAGTTAACTGTAAAGAGCAAACGCACTTGGATCGAGACGCAGTGACTGTCTGGCTGGATACCACTTTGGATCTGTCAAAATGGAGAGGAACTTTACTCTTGGCATGTGTAAGACGAGAATAAATAATTAATAAGGAATAAGTTACACATAATTTCTTAAACTTACTCACATGATTTGTGAAACAAAGCTTTAATATCCAAAATAGTGGCAGTTGGTTCCACCTGCAATCAAGATGTAAAAATAAACTAAAAACCAATGAAGTATTATCAGCAACATGAATGTACAGACTAAAATATTGATTTTTAAAAGTCAGCACAAATGACACTGAGTACTTAAGATACAATAAAAATACAAAAGCATAAGTAATATGTATTTCTGCCTTTACTACAAGTTTTTTATTGCTTTCAGAATTTGTCAGGTTTGCATTTGCAGTTTTCATCCGCAATGTGATCCCAAATGTTTTTTGACAAGACTCTGCACATTAATACAAGCTGGTAATCATGTAATATCTGCCTGCCTGTCGGCCCAGTGCAGCAAAGGCATGTACTATAGCTGGAACAGAAAATTCCTGGCAGATGAAGAGGGAATTCTCACCTCCTAACTGCAACCCTTGTCAATAAAAACGTAACCGATAATGGCCACACTTGACCAAGCTGCTTCTGAAGTAGATCATTATCTGTAAAATTACTCATCTGATCACAGTGATGACCCTGTAGCTCCTGAGCTAAAACAAACACATTCGCTCTGTCTTCACTGCAATGTAATCACAGTCTCAGGGCTACTTTTAAAACTGACTTCAGATGTTTAAATCATGAAACTTCAAAAAGGTAATCCACTGAGAAGTGATAAACTGTAGCAATTGATCATAAAATCTAAGGCATGCTAGTTCTCAAGTCTTTTGTAAAGTCTTTTATACAGGACTTAAATATCTGCGATCAGAAAAAGCAATGAACCAGCTGAAGCAAGTACTATTGGTCTTCTAAAACCATTATGATCAATATAAAAGGTGAGAGTAATCAGAAACCCTTAATTCAACACACACACACACACACACACACACACACACACACACACACACACACACACACACACACACACACACACAC
>JAQMCX010000021.1:8769983-8784634 GCA_029814765.1 Acanthurus leucopareius | reverse complement strand
TTTATAAAAACATTTTGATATATATAAAATGTGATATTAATCAGAAACACTTAATTCAACACACACACACACACACACACACACACACACACACACACACACACACACACACACACACCTTGTCCAGCAGCAGCAGCTTCTCTTTAGTCTTTAAATCCACAATCTCCACCTCAAAGTATACAATCCTTTTGGCCTTTTTGGGAGGTTTTGGTTTTTGCCTCGGTGCAGTCTTCTTCTCAGCCTCGGCTCCACCTACATTCTTTGCCTCTAAGGCGAGTATATCCATGATACTGTCTTATTCCAAACCTCAGCAGCTCGGTGAAATAATCTGTGATATGTCCAGCGAAGCTGCGTGTCTTCTGCTTGTATGGAAAGCAACACCCTGCTCACCCTTCACGCAACTGTCAATCCAACTCAAGGGTGTCGTCTTTGGTATCTTTTTTCCACTCTCTGTATATCCCTCCAGCTCCGGAAGAAGAGTGACGGAAATACCCAAGACCATAAACACTTTAAACACTTTTTTTCTCCCAGATGAAGTGTTTGTAAGTAAGAGAACCGAGGTAAGTAAGAGGCGAAGAACTTGAGCAAGAGTGGAAGGTGAACTGGCCTGAGAACATGAAGTGGACCTGCTCCTCACCTGAATAGCAGCCACTTCATGATCAACAGCCCCCCTTCATGCAACAAAACGCACTGAAGACGAAACCGGAGAGCCCCAAGACATAATCCACAGTGCACCATTTGCAAGGCTAAATATAAGTCGCCTGATTTGCTCTACACTGGTTTGGTAACCTTGGGGAGCCACATGCAGCACTGGCCGGTGACAAATGCCTATGCGCTCTCATTAGATCTATAAGACACATCTCCTGTCTGCTCTGCTCCCTGCTTGGTAACACAGGGACAGGTCCCATTAAAAAAGTGTGATCCATGGGATGAAAGACCTCCACATACCAACAAATGCCCCTCCCCCAGACCACCTGTGTGGCTGATATCCTTTTCTCTATCTGACCTCCAGAACAAAGACAATCAGGTTTATTTCAGGGCCCATGTGGTTCAAGGTTTGTGTGCTCACTTACAACATAATGTCTAAAATTCCTCAGGGAGGTTTATGGTGGGATGAGAGTTAAAGAAATGCTGATTGGTAGAAGATCAAAGATGCCTTTCATCGCTCAGGGTCAACTCATCACTGCACGTAGCCAACTGCATATCCATATTCTATGACCTATTTTTAACTGGCAGGAGCAGTTCAAGCCAGCAGCAGGCTGCCGTATCAGTGTTTGCATTCAAAGTTAGTTTCTTTCCTTTGTATTAGACAATCTCTGTGCTAAACCTAATCCTTTTTAAAACTGATGATAGGAAACAATAAATAGGAAAAAATAATCTAAAATTTATGCTTAACTGGGTATACTTTTTATTTTTCAAAGGTAATGAAATTAAACTCTGACTGAAGGGAATGCTGTAACATGGGACTCAATGGCATCACTGATCTTCAGGGTGTCATGCTCAGAGAAGTTGTAGTTTTTACATCATTCTAAATACACTACATTCACAATTTGGCTTATCCGAACACTAAAAAAAAGCCCATAGCCTTAATGTAAGTTTAAAATTTGGTATGAAAATACAATAAAATTTGAATCTAAGAACCTTTGGATGGAAGTTGTAAATATCTTATTTCCCATAATTTGCCCTACTTGGTTTAGGATTTTTTTTTTTTATTTGTGTGGTATGCAGTAAGGATAAGAACTAATGTCATTGTCGTACGTAGTCACATTCATTCTTCATCCATTCACAACTTCATCCATTTAAGTGAGCACTTGTTTTCAAAAATGTAAATTACAGCTTGTGATTATAGTAACAGCAACACTTGTACACAATAAACACTATAATCATTCCTATAAAAGAGTTTACCAGTTTGTTCACTGTTGTCTTTTTGTTAAAACTGTCACAGAAACCTTTTATTATAAACTTTGAAGTGGATTTCAGATTCAAAAGAGATAATTGATGCCATATGCTCACCTCCTACATCAGTAGGCAGGGTCAGTCATTGCAGGACCTTTACTGTTTGGACATAATTACAACTTTTCCCCTTTTGTCGGCGCTAAAGAGCATTTTACAAAGTAGTACTACCAGTGATCGATACAAGGACTGCGTCTTTACACTAGCCAGCACGTGAACCAGTCCTGTGAAGTAACCAAGCCTGCAACACGGAATCACCTCGCTGCACATACAAATTGTATATACGCACCATAGACAGCAAATTAACTACTCACACACACAAGCGCACGCACACACTCACCAATATGTGTGTATGTAATAATGCAATTACTTTTCCAGCTTACTCTGAGGTGCCATGCACTCTTGTTCTAGGCTATTATTACATCCAATATCATCAATAACGCACTATTCATATCACAGCCATGTATAATATGAATAATATGAATGCGGACTGTATGGTTATGGCTATATACAGTGTCATATGTTCCTGCTTGTACATGATATCTGTATGTTTAAGTTCGCTTATTTTTGCTCAGCTCTGTGCTTAACGTTTATATTTATTCCAGCTTAATTGTTGTCGTGCTGTGCAAATGTAGAACTACTGGGAACAAGAGGCCAATTACTTATTCCAGCATACACGCAGCTGACAGAGGTGATTAAAGTATTTTGTCAAGAGACTAAGCAACATACTTTACGTGCTAAAGAACCATTTTGAAATGCAGTAATTTTAGTTAGGTGAGGTCTACATGAAAAAAAAACAACTGGCGACTGGGCGTACCATAAAGGGGTAAAAAAAAAAAGTGGATTCCTGTTATACTTACTCATTCTCATCCTACTTTTAACACAAAAGAAAATTATTGAAGTCAATTTCATTTAAATAAGCTGCCGCTAAGTGTCTATGTTGTAGGATTTCATTTGTTTTAAAGACAGTTTGGCCAATTCTTGACGTTTCCTGCGGTTGAAACGAAACCGGAAGTTGTTGGCGGTGAGTCCTCTCGGCTCAGTAGTGATGACACATCAGCAGCAGCAGCAGCAGCAGCAGCCTCTTCCAGAAGTTTCTCCGCACGTTTTGCAGCTCAGCGGCAACGCGCGGACACTGCTCAAATCACGCGTCGTTTTATGTCGGCTGGTTTAAATTAAGTGACATAGTTCCTCCTCGACGCGGTGAAGAGCAGAAACTCGTCTACGAACTGTGACAAGTGAGAGAGGTCAACTTTGACAGCTAGCTAGCGCAGCTATTGTCCGCGGCACTGAGAGGTAACCGTAACCGTAGCTGCAGCGGCGGCGGAGCCCGTGAAGCTGACCCACATACTGGAAATACTGGATTTGTTCTTGGTACTAAGCAGAAATTTAAGCGTCTGTCTGTGTTGACAATGTTTATATGAAGTGGAAAAAGAACTGAGCGGTTATTGTAATGGGTAAAGACTACTACAAAGTGCTCGGAATAGCCAAAGGTGCCTCCGAAGATGAGATAAAAAAGGCGTACAGGAAACAGGCCCTGCGCTATCACCCCGATAAAAACAAGTCTCCAAGCGCGGAGGATAAATTCAAGGAGATTGCTGAAGCCTACGATGTCCTCAGTGATGCCAAGAAAAAGGACATTTATGATCGTTTTGGAGAAGAAGGTAACTGAACTCCTCTCTCTCTCTCCTCTCTAATACTTGCATGTAATTTTGTAGTTTGCAGTTTGGCCACTTTTCATTAAGCGTGATGTTGCAACAGTCTTAAGCAAAACCTGCATTCATGCTTTATGATTCTGAAATAGAAATAGCTGATAAATTGATGCATCCTTTTAACCAGCAATTGCTGTTTCTGGCATCTTTCTACACCAGTAACCACACAATGAAAAGGTGTGTGTCCGTACAATAGATATAGCAGGAGAACTTACTGGAAACAGCTGGTTCTTGCTTGTCCTGTCAGTCTGTCACTGGAATGATAATTGTAGCCTAACCTGTTGTAAAAGTGCACAGAGATTTGGCTTCGGGGTGTAATTATACTGTCTAAATGCTCAGGTTGCAGGGAAAGAGACACATCTGACATTTAGGCATTATTAAAAAAAAGTACTGACCAAAATTACAAATGAACAAGAACCATAATCATTAGTCTTGCAACTGATGAACTTTTTAATGTCAGTTTAATTACTTAATATATTTGCGAGGATTACTTAGTGAAGTGGGGAAATTAAATATAGGACTTCATCATAGTATTAGCATTTGTTAGTGTCAAATATGAAACAATATTTTATTATTTTTACGGATATTTTTATTTGACAGAGGACAAGAACTTTTTTAAAATTACTATTCACTAAAGTAACTCCACTTTCAACTCAATATTTTAATATTTATATTCCTCCGTTACTACTGTTCAAGTCTGAAAACATACACTATTCAATTTTTTATGATATACTTTGAGAATTTCTGATATTTAGTTGTTTTTTTTTTCCTTGAAAAGTAATAACTGTCATATATGTAATTGATATGTGATTATCTACAGCTGTCAGATTACACTGGCCATACATGTACATGATTGAACTCTGTTTATTGCCATGTTATCTTCCTCTGTAGGATTAAAAGGTTCAGCTGGAGGTGGAGGACACACCGGTCCAAGCTACAACTACACCTTCCATGGAGACCCACATGCAATGTTCGCTGAGTTCTTCGGGGGCCGTAGTCCTTTCGATCATTTCTTCTCTCAAAATGGGGAGGACGATATGGACATCAACGACCCCTTTGGGGCATTTGGCATGGGAAGACTAGGGGGCATGGGTGGGTTTCATAGATCCTTTAAATCCCATCCAGCAGGCCCTCACAGAGCACAAGAGAAAAAGAAGGACCCACCCGTGGTACACGAGCTGAAGGTGAGCCTGGAGGAGGTGTTTTCAGGCTGCACCAAAAAGATGAAGATTTCCCGCAAGAGACTGAACCCAGACGGCTGCACCATGCGTAACGAAGACAAGATTTTAACAGTCGACATCAAGCGTGGCTGGAAGGAGGGGACAAAAATCACCTTTCCTAAGGAGGGAGACGAAACTCCCACCAACATTCCTGCAGATGTTGTGTTTGTCGTTAAAGATAAACCCCACCCGGTGTTCAGAAGGGAGGGCTCAGATATAATTTACCCTGCAAAAATATCACTCAGAGATGTGAGTAAATGCTGATGTTGGAAAAATAACATTTTGAGTGAAGATGGTAATGATCAAAATTTAACATTAGCGGCTTCATCTGTCTAATTACCTTTTGTTTTCTCCTCTGCAGGCGCTGTGTGGATGCACAGTCAACGCCCCGACACTGGATGGCCGGACTATCACTGTGACCTCTAGAGATGTCGTAAAACCCGGAATGAAAAAGAGAATAGCTGGAGAAGGGCTCCCTCTGTCCAAGTTCCCAGAGAAGAGGGGTGACTTGATCTTGGACTTCACAGTCAAATTCCCCGACAAACTGGGCCAAAGCACTCGAGAAGCACTTAAGCAGGTCCTCCCACCATGACTTGAAATAATAAAAGTTTGCTCAAAATATCTAACAAGATAATATTTCCACTTACACTCTCCTGTGCAATTTAGCCTGGACTACGGAGGCTCAGGGCAGATTTGGTTCCAGCTGAGTTTAATTTGACTTCTTATCCTGTCAGTTTAAAAAAAGTGTCTGTAGATTTGGAAACTGACAGAACAATTGACTTTACATTTCATTTGTGTATTCAGCTGAGGTTGAGTAACAGTGTTATGTAACAGTGTGCCAGTGTCAAATTCAAAGAGGAAAAAGAAATAGTCAAAACTATAAAAGTGTGTGTATATAGATAATCCTGAAAGGTGTCAAGTGATAGGTCATAGTTTTGCTGCAACGAGAAACCAGAGTGTTAAAGTAAAGTCAGCCGCTTTGCACCTCCTGAAAATGTAACATAGTAAGTGAGGATTTGGTTTCACAGCAGCGGTGTTTGGAAGCGCTTTAGCACGCAGCTGGCTAATTAACAATACCTCAGGTGCAGTGATGCATGCTTGAACGTAGCTATGACACTATACTAAACAAGTCATCATCGAAGGCTTGAATACAGTGTGAATCCTAATAGGAGTCAAACTTTAAGTTTGAAACGAAGACACACTGATCTGATCCATTGATATCAGCTTTAATACTGACTTTATGAAGCAGATCAGTGTTAGATACACTTGTTTGTCATTGTCAATTTTAGTGTTTCATAGTCTCAGCAGGCCGCCACTTTTTAGAGAAAAACATCTCATAAACTGACTAGAACAATATTATTAAAATATGCATTAGCCTAAAATCATGGTCATGTAATAATGTTAGTAAGTTAATGTTATATAATTGTATATGAGAATGATTCCAATGTATTCTGCAAAGCGAGGCAGCATGACAGATTTTAAATTTAGGAAAACAGAAAGCACTGAAGAGTAACATTGAGTTAAGATGTCAGGAGATAAATCAGTCACTTTTGTGTATCCCGGACACATATTGCAAAATGTTTACTTTGGTAATATCTTGATTATCTGTGAGTACACAGCTTGTTACTTGTGTAAATTACCTGTGGGGAGGCTTTTTGTGCCAAATAACTGTCCCTTTGTAGTTATAAAGTGTGTATGTTTCTACATGTATGTTGAGAGCATGTGTGTATTCTGTCATGTCCAACTGACATACTACCAAAATCTTTGGCTATTTACTTAATTTGTACCCTTTTGAGTTTGCACAGTGTTCAGTGTGTATGACATTTCTGTTACTCTTCTCGTGATATTACTCTGTCTGTTTGAGTTCAATCTAAAGCCAGTAAGTTAATATCTATATTTTTCTAACTTAACATGGTAAACTTGGTGCATCAATCTGGTATCAGGCTTAAAATTTGCAAGGATTCAGCTAAGTTTAAGCCACCAACTTAAAGGCCTATAGAACATATTTTAGTTTCATTTGATCTTATTTCATTTCTTATAGCTCATATCTGACCACTTTTGTTCAACCCAAAATGTACAGTATCGGGAAATATTTAGTTTTACAATTCAGTGGGAATCTTAAAACAACTAGCAAACTCTTTCATATTCAGCTCTGTGCACTTTTGACTGTAGTGATGATGGAAGTTTGTAAATCACTTTATTATTTTTTTTCCCACATTTTAAGTTTTTTTGGTATGACGTGACTTCATCCTGCTCCTTTTGGAGCTTTAAGTTTTTAATTGACACAAACATGTTTAACATGATTGTAGAGATGTTTTATCTCTGTAATGTGAATTTTTTTTCGCAAACATTTTCCTTTTTTAAGGGAAAAAGGTGTAAGCATTATTTTGTTTTAACTATTGTTTTGAAATTCCTCAGGTTGGGGTTCAAGGTATTTTGATTAACAACAAAGCTTTTATGAATTGATGATGTAAGAGAAATTTTTAATAGATCTTTCCTATGCTGTGATGATTTCCATTTTCACATTAAAGAGACTGGCAAACATAATTAACAAGTATCTCTGAATCCTTTTAAGAATGCCTGAAATTTGAATGAGCATTTAAAATATGTTCTTTTCATTTTACATATGTAGGTCTTATACATTGCAGTCTTGGTCTTAGAGCATTGTATCAAAGATCGTTCATCAATAATTATTAATTCCTTGACTTAAAGATCAACATGCTTAGCCAATTTTAGTAGTCTGTCAGTATTGCCTACAGGTTAATCTGTCAACAGATTTGACAGTAGAAGGTTCGAGAAATGTTCCCAGATTTTCTTCATATGTTTGCACTTCATTTTAAAACAAAATTCAGAGAGTATTTAAGGTGTAACTGTGTTTGCATATAATGTGTAGTACTTTAACTCATTTTGATGCCTAAAACACTCCAAACATGAACAAAACTCCTATTGGTCAATTATTATTATTATTATTATGCAATAATTATAAAGGTAACCACCAAAAAAAAAGGAATACAGTACAATAATATAGTAATACAAAGAAATATATATACATATACACTTTATAATACAATAACGTATTCAACACTGGTTGTTGGACTAAACGTCATCATTGGTTTGTTCATTTCTTGTAACATATTTGGATTTCAGATTTTTCAATAGGGAAAAAAACAAAACAAAACAAAACTGTTGTTTTATTTTGAAAACACTAACCGGAAATTGTAGGGATACGATATCCACTGACAAAAGGTGGGCGCTGAGTGCATAAACGTTCTTATAATACATCCATAGCTAAGTGTTGACTGTTCTCCAGCGCTCACAAAGCGGAACTGCAAATCAACCCTCACCCTGTGTGATGTTCTCGTGCACGGCTGCAATCTCCGCTTCTTGTGTTTCAGCCGAGTCTCACAGCAAAGGATCTATTCCTCTAAAATAATTATACCCGGTCTAGAAAAAGTCCGCCAGTCACCAAACCGGCACTATTGCCATCGTTCTCCTAAATCTATCGTCTCACCACCTGCATGAAAAATGTAACAGTCTGTGGCACAATAAAAAAGGTTATCAATTCATTTCTAAATCGGCGACTGCTTTTTTTTCCTAAAGTATGAATGTATTTGACACACTACTTTCGTTTACTTTATAATTTCAATCAAATTTATCGCCCAACATTTACTATAAGCGCCATTACTTTGTTGTCTTCACATAACTTATAGAAAATTAAATGTAGTCCGCAGACACAAACAAGCTATAGTAACGGCAGTTTTTGTTTGTACCGCCCTCTGGTGGTCAACGTTCGCAATTACATCAGTTTAATTTGTAAGGCTGCAACCGGAAGTTCAATTATATGTCATTGCGTCTGTCTTGACAAAATTGTAAATGTAATAACTTACCGTGGCCGCTAGAGGGCAAACTAAAATTAAATAAGCACAAGTACGATTTGCAATTACTCACTGATAACCTTTCTCTGAAAGTACTAGCCTGACAGCGTTAACAAGCACATTAGCTCCACATTAAATTACGTCCTCTGGTTATTGTTAACGTCAACAAGGAACTTACCACATAATCTTTTTTAATTAGATCTTGTTCCCATTGACATGAGAAGTCAAGATTAACACGGTATCATCCTTCACTTCACTTCTGTTGAAATGTGAAAATGTGTTGAAAATTAAACATGGGCTAGCTTGAAGTCCCTATAATCGAAAAAGTTAAGTAAAACAATTTCATGACACATTTGGCTCTCTTCATTCTTTTACTAGAATAGTAGGAGTATACGTGACTGTGTAACCGTTAAACAGGCAGTTTGGGATTTACGAGGAAACGTGAAGGCGTCATAGTTCCACCCCTGCTGGGCTGGCAGAAAGCTAAATTTACAGCAGAATACCGACACACAGATACTGTACTTACCCCACAATCTGCCAAGCCAACTCAAGCGCTCAGGAGCAGGGGAACGAAAGATACTGGACCATCCCTAAAAGCGTAACGTTATTTTTTGACAACTCACAGCAACAACGTTAGCTGGCTAAGCTAGCAGGAACCGCTAACGACAGTTGGCTAAAACTCCCTCTCCGGTAAGAATGACTGGCCTGCCATGTTTTTACTCCCTTCTATTCCCATTTAGCGATCATGGTTAAGCTAGCTAACTAACATCAGCTGCCCAAGCCACTTCGGGAATGTCCACCCTGGAACTTATTACCGAGAGGGATAAGTACTCACTGATTTAACTAGTTTCTGTTTTGAGAAGCTACATGCTACATTGCTAGCAACCTGACAGTTTGCAAGTGTTTGTTTTGTTTTAAGTGAAAGATATTAAAAATGTGCCTTTCAGCTAACAGCTAACATTAGCTTTATCTAATATCCTGTCTTTCCAAGCAAAGGTACAAAGTTACCATGAAAGAAAAGCTATGCTGGCAGTGCTAATTTGAGAATTATTATCAGTTTTAATAATATTATACCTTACTTTGAAAATATGTAAGCAACGTCACAGCACATCCCAACTGTTAGTATAGTCGAGATGTTACTGCTCTGATAAATAAGTGAAAAGTTAATGTCTCTGTATTACAGCTGAAGACCACCAACCGTAGGCTGCTGGACTTCCCAGATTAAGCTATGTAAACTGCTCTGATGGTTGGATGTGAGAATCCATACAGCACCTGGTTAAGACAGCTTTCAAGCTAGTCTGGAGGGCCATACTGTTACTGTGACGTTCACATCCAACAGACCTGCAGCTGATTTGGCTGAACAGGTGTATGTTGGCCTGGATCATAGCATAACTCCCCAGAACAGCCTCTTCCCCTCCCCTGCCTCTGCTCTCCCTGTAGGGCTACTATGCCTCTGGGTTTGGGTAGAAGGAAGAAGGCGTCTCCTCTAGTAGAGAACGAGGAAGCGGAGCCTATCCGTGCAGGTCTCAATGTGTCAGGCATGGATGACCTAGATGGAGGCGTTGTCGGACTGGGAGAGGGCGCCACCTCTGAAGGTCTACCTCCTCCACCCAGCAGCATGCGACCTCGCCTCATCTTCCACACCCAGCTTGCTCATGGCAGCCCCACAGGCCGCATCGAGGGCTTCAGTAATGTGCGGGAACTCTATGCCAAGATTGGTGAGGCCTTTGGGATACCTCCATCGGAGGTGAGTTATTCTGCTGGCTGCGATGGGAGTCAGGATAAATGGGGTTTGGCCCAGTTGATTAAGGGAGAAAACGTTGTAATAAATCTTACCTGTTTTATACGTGCCTCCACAGGTTATGTTCTGCACTCTGAACACTCACAAGGTGGACATGGATAAGCTGTTGGGAGGTCAGATTGGGCTGGAGGACTTTATTTTTGCTCACATAAAAGGACAAAAAAAGGAAATAGAGGTGTATAAAGGAGAGGATGCACTGGGGTTGACGATCACTGATAATGGAGCTGGCTACGCTTTCATCAAGGTGAGAAATGATAAATATAGTTAAGAAAACTGATTAATTTCGACTCAAGGGTCTTCAAGAAATGGCATGAACCTGATCTGTCTTAAAAAATAACTGCTGCATAGACTGTTAAATATCAATAAGTTACATGTGTAAGAGAGGGAGTGAAGGACCGGAGGGGTAAATTGGATTATTTACGTGCGTTTTGCTGTTCTCAGAGGATCCGCGAGGGAAGCGTCATCCACCAGATTCAGGTCATCAATGTGGGAGATATGATCGAGTCAATCAATGGCCATCGTCTGATTGGCTGTAGACACTATGAAGTGGCCAAGATGCTGAAGGAGTTGCCCAAAGGGAAGGAGTTCACCATCAAGCTGGTGGAGCCTCTCAAGGCCTTTGGTGGGTGTGGGAGGGAGGAGGATTCATGGAGTCATCTGAGAAACAAGCTTAGTCATGATATTAGTTAGTTCAGCTTCACAATTTTAGATGTGGTGTGGAAACACAACACACTTATTTCTTTCTCCGATTAGAGAGGTCTGACTGTCATGGATAGCGAATAATATCATCACATACAGTATGAAAGCCATTGCTAAATTGCTTAGATTACAGATAATAATATTTTCTCTCATAACTTCACCCCATTAGTGCACTGAATTGCCATATTCTGGTCCTGTGCCTTATGTAGGAAGAAAAAAACTAGTGGAAAAGACGGTTGAAATGACCCTTTGCATACAACTTCATCCCTTTTTTTCCTACGTATTCTCAAATAGCAGTCACATTAATTCAATTTACGTTGGATGCTGATGTTTACATTTCTACGTGTCAGGTCCACTTTGTTGACTGGATTCTTTTGTTTTTTTTTGTGGAAGACTTCTTTGGTTTTACATCAGACAGTCAGAGTTTTTGTTTCATTTCAGCTTAAATTGATCCCAAACTTTGGAAATTCCTTGTTGTTGTTTTTTTTTTTAGCCTGTTT
Source organism: Acanthurus leucopareius (assembly GCA_029814765.1). Classification (NCBI taxonomy): domain Eukaryota; kingdom Metazoa; phylum Chordata; class Actinopteri; order Acanthuriformes; family Acanthuridae; genus Acanthurus; species Acanthurus leucopareius. The sequence goes on along the minus strand of JAQMCX010000021.1, from coordinate 8,772,874 downwards.
CCATTTTGCAGTTCACACCATTAACTGAGGTCTTTCTCAGGTCACCTGTCCGTTGCGTAAGCGTGTTGTGGGACAATAATCATCTGTGTGAAACACAGTGCACTTGCACAGTCATGCAGGCGTGGGTGATTGTTCGTCATGGAGTTAATGTTAATTTAGATTTTCAAGGAATCATTTCAGAACCAGTCGCCATACCTAATATTTTTTTACACCATATTTTGAATCTCAGCGCTGCGCTCAGATTTGAAATTTTCCACAGTAATAATGTGAAATGATCTGAGTAGAATCATACAGAACCAAACTGTATTTACTGACCCGCTGGAGCAGTTATAATCAGAAGTGTGCAGGAAGAACAAGATGAGGTTGAGTTTATTTACAGAGGAGGTATTGTGGGGTAAGAAGTGTGGTGGGGCTTTATGTTTACCATGAATCCACAGAATAACAGGAGGATGTGACATTTTTGCATTTGCTCAAAGTGCTCAGGGATCCTTTTTGAATGCATGTGTGCAGATATGATCAGCCAGCGGTCTGGGGGGTCGAGGTCGGCGTCGGGGGTTCAGCTGGGGACCGGCAGAGGAACTCTGCGGCTGCGATCAAAAGGCCCAGCTACTGTGGAAGAACTGGTGAGTGTAATCACACCTGTGGACAGATATCAGGTCTTCACATAATATGTGTTGCATCGTCTAAGTGTGTGTGTTGGATTTTATTCACTCCAGCCCTCTGCGTTCGAGGAAAAGGCCATTGAGAAGGTGGACGACCTGCTTGAGAGCTACATGGGCATCAGAGACAGCGAGCTGGGTATGTGTGATGTGTGTTGGCCTCACAGCTGTCAGAATTAGTCTGTATCGCCTGCTGTTTCTCGTTTGGTAATGTTCGCTGATCTCTCTCCGTCTCCTCAGCGGCCACCATGGTGGAGCTGGGAAAGGACAAAAAGAACCCTGATGAGTTCGCCGAAGCTTTAGATGAAACCCTGGGAGACTTTGCCTTCCCAGACGAATTTGTTTTCGACGTCTGGGGAGCCATCGGTGACGCTAAGGTCGGGCGGGTGTAACCACAGACACTAACAGAGCAGAACCACCTGGGTGTGTGTGTGTGTGCGTGACACCCACAACGTTCAGCACTACTAGGAAACACAACACTACCGTCATGAGTTTGTTTTTATTCCACTGTATACTCCTACTATTTTTATTTTAGAGCGTTTCATTCCGGGAGACTTTGGCAAAGAGAATAGTGCCAGTTAATGGGAGAAGAAGACTGTGACGACTTCCCAAGTGCTTTTTTTTTGTCTTCCGGCTTTTTACAGAAACTACAAGCACGCTGATGAACATTCCCTTTGACCGCATCATGTGACCCTGCATGCCATTGTTGTCGTTGCTGGCAGTGGAAAAAAAAAAAAGTACAGCACAAGTCTCTAACATGGGAGAAATGAAAGACAGACGCTAACACTAAGTAGATGTTTGATACTTAGCAAAAAAAACAAACAAATGTGATTTCTTTTTTTTCCCACATTGCACTGTGTTGCACTCGGCTGTAAACAAACGAGAGAAGTGAACAGAGATTACACTGTACCTCACCTGGTGAGCGGCACAGTTATTGCACAGTTCAAGGCATCGGCCTCCCTGAATGACGGTGTCGTCCTGGACCACTCTGTGTTACTGTTATGGACCAGTTTTACAAGCATGTGCTGTTATATTTTTTATCTTCATATTGAATTCTGCTGGTTTTATGTTACTTTTTATTTTGGTAAAAGAAAAGAAATGAAGTTTAAAAAGGGGGTCATAGTAAAGTGTAGTTTGCTGACTAAAAGCTCAGTGGTGTTTGTTCACTGTTAACACACTCCATGCTGTAATGAAGTAAACTGCAGCTCGTTCATGTCTGACATTGTTACAGAAAATCAGTGTTAATTTACCTTTTTATTGAAAGTCATTCATTGTACAAGAAAGAGGAGTGGTTTCCGGGTTTGTGGACCGTGTTGACTTATTTTTTTATAGCTAGTGTTTTTATAAAAAGTGATGTGATGTCTATTTTAAAAAAAAAGGTTTGTGTAGGTTCAGACGAAGAATTTGATCTTGTGTTGCAACCACTACTTGTTTTGGAGTATTAGAGAAAGCAGTATTAAAGAAGAGGAAACCATGAGTTGGAAAATTTGTGTTAAAAAAAGACATAAAAAAAGGAATATAATGCCTTCATATTTCTCATTTTATGCATTTTTTTTTTTTTCCAGTTTTGTTAGAAGTATGCATTCTGGTGCATGGTGCTGATAAATGAGGTATCCTGTTATTGGAGCAGAATGATACCAAACTACTTCCTTCACGTGTCGCAGTGACTTGTGTTGTTCATAGAGAGGAAACACACACACACCATGCTGCACCGACGACTAAGCATAGGTAAACACACGTCTTAAAACAACTTGTTGGTGTTAACCTTTTCAGTTTATCCAAATGTATGAAGCTATTATTTTATGGTTTTGTTTCACTCCTCAGAGTTAATGAATATCTAAGTGGATTATATGATGAAACCGATGCTAGAACACTGTAACACTGAGAAGAACACATTATTTTGATGGCTTTGTATTACACTGTTGTAAATGTCCAATTATAATGCAATAATAACATCCATGTGGGAGTTTTCTTTCTGTCAGTTTTTTTTTTTTCCAAAAAAACAACAAAGTGCTCTGCAGTCTTGAAACAGGGGATACATTCAGACACCAGTTTGGTCTCTAGGTGTGTATTTGGATCACATAATCTTCCACTCTTGTCTGTTTTCTGCTGTTAAAAAAGGAACAAAGCTGTGATCTAGAAAACACCCCTGGGGGTGTGTGTATTTGTGTGTGTGTGTGTGTGTGTGTGTGTGTGTGTGTGTGTGTGTGTGTGTGTGTGTGTGTGTGTGTG
>JAQMCX010000021.1:8558113-8769883 GCA_029814765.1 Acanthurus leucopareius | reverse complement strand
TGTGTGTGTGTGTGTGTGTGTGTGTGTGTGTGTGTGTGTGTGTGTGTGTGTGTGTGTGTGTGTGTGTTTGTGTTTCTTCTCACTCCTGTGTCCTCCTGAAATATACATAACATTTAAGTAGACGCTGAAATCACTGAGTGTCTGCCAGTCATCAGAGGTAATGTAATGAGATCCACCTCGGTGAATTTGATAGTGCTGGTGAAGCTTAGCGAGGTCACCTACAGGCCTCTGGTTTAAATCCAGGTACATTTTCAGTTTAACATTATGTTATTCAGCTTTTCCGGGTTCTTGTGTACCATCTAAAATCATCAACATCCAGCTAAAGTACCTCCTGCTTTTGCTCTTCTTTTCACTCAAAATACACCAAACACTGCCAGCGCACTTTCACCATCATTCCTGCTTTTTTCTGTGAAAAATAAAAACATGTTTTTGACTCAGCTGGAGGCTGCGCTGTTTCCCAGACACCTGGTGTGGCTGGCAGACAAGGTGTTGTGACGTGTCCTTTATTTACTAGAATTGAAGCAAAAAACCTGTTCTTCAAGTCTCTGTTGATCTATAACCCTGGTTGCTCATAAACTCTGTCCAGATCGCTCCGTGCACTCGCACTGCATTCAGAGAGGAGAACTTCTTTCCTCACAGAGCTCTTTCTGCAGCAAACAACCACAGCTATAAAAGCAGCCCCCCGCCAACAGGAACCTGCCATGGCGCTGCGCCCACGTGCTTCCTCTCAACCTGGAAAACTCTCCTTCCTCCAGAGTCCCAAGGTAACTTTAGCCCTCCGGCCGCGGGCTGTGTCCTCCCGGTCGGGGTCCATGCTGGAAGAGGAACTGTCATGTCCTGTCTGCTGTGAGATCTTCAGGGACCCTGTGGTGCTCAAATGCAGCCACAGCTTCTGCAGAGCCTGTCTGCAGCAATTCTGGAACAAGAAGAAGGCCAGACGCGAATGTCCCATCTGCAGGAGGAAGTGCTCCCTGACGGAGCCCACAGTCAGCCTGGCGCTGAAGAACGTGGCCGACACTTTCCTCAGGGAGCAGGAACGCACAAGGAGCTCAACTGTGGCAGGAACAGGGGCAGGAGTTGGTTGGACAGAGGAGCTAGCGGGGATTGTGGAGGTGAAGTGCAGCACACATGGAGAAGCTCTGAAGCTCTTCTGTCTGGATGACTTTGAGGCTCTTTGCTGTGTGTGTCACACCTCCAAGAAGCACCAGGGACACAGAGTGTGTCCTTTGGAAGAGGGAGCTCAGGACCTGAAGGTAGTGTGTTCTTGTTCAGCCATAGTTTGATAAAATTCTAAACAGACTTTTCAATCATTATTAGAAATGGACTAAATGGATTAAGTATTGTAAAGTAGTTCAACCTGACCTCTTTTCTTAGCAGCTGTGCAAAATCTGAAACATTAGAAGAATTTAACATTTTAAGCTCATTTCGAGGTGGAAAATGTAAATAGTGTATACAAATGTACAGTCCTGGATGCAGGGAGGGGCCCTTAGTGATAGATTATGTTCAGGGCCCAGAATTTTAGCCACATCTTTGTTGATTGTTAAAAATGAACTTAGCTTAGATAATTTTTAGCCAACAACTTTGATTACGTAACGCCTGGTGCTTGATATGTGATGTTTGACACTCTACCCTCAACCTTTAGGCAGAGATGAAGAAGGAGCTGGTTCCTTTGAAGAAAAACCTGCGTTGCCTGTATGAAGCCAAGCAGGAGTGTGATGACACAACTGTGCACATCAAGGTATCAATAAACACGGTTCCACGAAACACTAGAGCACCAGCATGACCGCTGACACGACTGAGGCCAAACCTCACACTGTTGGTGTGTAAACAAATCAGCCAAGGTTGTGGAAAAGCCAGCTAGTTTGTTATTAGAGTGCAAGTACTCAGGTTGCGTCCTACTGTTTTTTAACCGAGCAGTCAGAGCTGAAATATTCCTAATTAACACAAAGTAAGAAAGTTTGACACTTTTAGAAAAGGTGTTTGAACCAGGAAACTCACAACCAGAAAAAGCCCAATATGGTATTTTCAGAGGGATCAGAGACAGATACTGTGTCAAAAATATGGAAAAAGACATTTAATTTAATTATAGGGATGCATTTAGAGATACCAAATACTGGAAATTATGAAGCTGCAGGGTCATTATAGGATATCATAATGATTTTATTCATGTTTAATGGCATGAGAATACATTCAATGTGCAAAATAGTAACAATACTTACTTTTTAAATAGATGAGTGAAGTCTATGCAAAGGTTACCGTCATTAAATAATGGAAATATTCAGTGTGAGGAGATGTAGATAAACAGAAGCAGGTAGGCTAAGATAAGAGAAATAAGACTATGACAGAAGATACCTTAGTATCAGTTACATAATTGTACATTCAGTGTATTTACGCATTGACTTCCATGTCCGTCTGTGTGGCAGAACCAGACTCAGGCCACAGAAAAGCAGATCAAACAGGAGTTTGAGGAGCTGAGGGAGTTTTTACAGAAGGAAGAAACAGCTCGACTGGCTGCCCTGCGGCTGGAGGACGAGGAGAAGAGAGAGCTGGTGAAGAGGAAGTCGGACAGCATCACCTCTGCTATCCTCACCTTCTCTCACGCTGTCATTGCCATTGAGAACGAGATTGCCTCCAGCGATGCTCTCTTTCTCAAAGTAAGAGATATTTTGCACATTTTTGTCTCTGAATTCATCCAACCATGCTGTAAAATGCTAACACTCTCTCTTTTTTGGGATTTCAGAACTATACCAACACAAAGAAAAGGTAACAGTAGTTTTAATCTCCTTCATCTGTGCAAGTTCAAGCTTACTAGTTGTTTAGAACCGGTTGATTCCTGTGTGTTTTTGCTCTTACAGAGCACAGATCCCACCGAATGATCCGGGAAAAGTGTCAGGTGCTCTCATAAATGTGGCCAAACATGTCAGTTCCCTCAAGTTCCATGTGTGGGAGAAGATGGTGGAGCTGGTTCAGTACAGTATGCACCCACTTTGATCCATGTTACATGTTAAAGAAATACTGATCAGCCAAAATGTGAAGCCCACTGACAGAGGGAGTTATCAACACTGATCATCTTTTTGCAAAGGAATGTTCTGCTTGTTGAGAAGGAATTCATTCTTCATTTTCTCTCTTAATAAATCACAATCTGTTTTTTTCTCTGCCCCCTCCAGCACCCATCACCCTGGACCCCAACACTGCCTACACCTGGCTGTCTATTTCCGCAAACCTGACCAGCGTCACCAACAGTGGATCTCTTCAGCAGCTCCCAGACAATCCTGAACGATTTGGTCACTTTGTGTTCGCTCTGGGCTCAGAGGGTTTTACTTCGGGTCGCCATGCGTGGGAGGTGGATGTGAGCGACAAGTCAGACTGGATGCTCGGGGTGGTCAAGGAGTCCATCGACAGGAAAGGGCGCATCTCAGGCTGTCCAGAGGGCGGCTTTTGGATGATCTCTCACTACGAGGGCGAGTACTCGGCCATGACGAGGCCCAGCACCATGCTGCACCCGGAGGGAGAGCTGACACGGGTCAGGGTGCAGCTGGACTATGACGCCGGAGAGGTGACTTTCTCCAACCCTGACAGCATGACACCCATCTACACCTTCAACGACTTCTTCACCGAGAAGATGTACCCTTTCTTCTGCCCTGGAGCCAACATCAACGGCAACAACCCCAAACCGCTTAAGATCTGCCCCGCCAAGGTGGCAGTGTGGAACAGTGCAACATGGTGATTTAAGCACCTTACAGAGGACACAAGTGTTATTAAAACTAAAGAAATTACTCAGTTTGATTCAATAGATTAAGCAAATGGTGTCAGTGCATGTTTGTGTAAAAGGAGTATGGTACAAAAAAGTAATTAGAACAAGTTTTGGTTTATTTTATTTCGATTTATTTACAAATTGACTGCAGACTGAGACGTGCAAAATGGTTGTTTTTAGCCACCAGGGGAGAATTTTGCCTTTATAATCCAGAAAGACTCCATTATATTTTTCAGTCAGGGAAGCGCTCATTCAAAGCATCCTCTCCTCACTCCCTGCGGCAGCAGTCTCCCCCTGGTGGTCAGAAACACACAGTTAACATGAAGGCTCTCACCAGAGTCTCCTTACTCTTAAATAATATACAGCCAATCCAATGTTTCTACCATCAGATCAGCTATAGACTCAACAGCTTCATTCACGCTGAAGTCGTTCAAATCTCCTTCTCTCTTTCATTTAATGTGACACGGTACCGTTTGTGCAATGTCACTGAAAAAAAAAAATACTCGGTGCTCTATTTTTAGCCCTGACCTGGGTCACTGCCATCGGTGATCCATAACTGATTTGTGGCAATATGACCTTGGGCCAAACAATCTCACCATAAATTGTGATATTTTCATGTCACTCTGACAGCTGCAATCAGAAGGGTTCACTTAAGGGCAGAGCTGGACTGAGAGTCAAATAAGGCTTTAAACGGCTGTTATATTTTATATCATATATTTTATGATCCTTGTAAAAGTAGAAAATAAAAAAAACTCAACTGAATTTTGATTTGAGAGGAAATCTATGAATGAAATTAGTTTGTCTTTTTTTTTAAAAAAAAAAAAAATCTAATTCACCTTCATTTGATGGATGTTACTTGTTGGTTTTGTCAACATAAATTCATGTTAGTGGTTAAATCTGGACAGATTCTTCTGACTGAGACTTAACGGTTCATTAACACAAACAACCAATCTTATGCAGCACCTGTTCCCCTTGCATGCTTTCACTCACGCAAGATCAATATCTTCAGCGAGGAGGAGCTCTGCAAACACAACAACAGAGAAAAAAAAAGCCTATCCCTCCTCTGCTTGTAATGGCGTTTGGTACAAAACAAGTGTATATGGAGTCCAGACTCCTCACAGAGCCTCAGCCTCATTATGTTAATGCCATTGAACTCCAATCAATAAGTGGCAGAGAGGCATGATGAAAAACAGTGGGACATAACTCTTAAGAGGGTGTGTGTGTGTGTGTGTGTGTGCACTTAAAGGACAGAAAAATGTTGCAATTTTTTTTTAATGAGGCATCGATACAAAGTGCATAAAGAGATGAATTCATTAGGCAAAGTGAGAAATAACAAGGTCTGAGCAGAACAAGTAAACTGAAATCCTGCAATGTGAAAAAAACCAACCTTATAAAACTCTAAAGAACTGCTTAGTTCTCTTAGTTGTTATCTGTGGATTCTGTTCATTCAGCAATAACTATTGTAGTTGTTTATCTGCTGTATTAGAAACCAAAGAACTAGCATGTCAACACTTAAAACCACTGTCTGAAATGTCAACGTACAAAATGATGTTAATGATTACCTTCGTCATAGTAAACTTATCTTGAAGGACTTACTGTTTGTTCTGATATAATTGTTTTATTACATCCTATATGACCAGAACAGCGAGGTCAGTAAAAATCTGTTGACTCAGCACCTCTCTGTGCATGTCAGTGCACTCCCAGCCAGGGTGCAGCAAAGAAAACAGGATCTCATCCTTCTTCAGCTCTTCTGCAGCACACAGAGTCAGCATGTTCAGACCTGCCCGAGAGGAGAAGAGAGGAGAGGGAGGAAAAGGCGTGGAACGAAATATAAAAGAGCAGTGACAGAGTCAGTGGAGGTGATGTATGAAGAGTTTCACTTGAGGAATGTGAGCTGAGGCCTCTGAGTAGCAGGTCACTGTGTTAACAATTTGTCTTTTTCCTTGCTGATGTGAATGACAACAACAGCAGGGAAGAAGTGAAAAGGTGGAATATGTGTCTTTTAAAGATTCCACTGAACCATCAAGTGCAGAGATTTTGACAATAGCTGCATTTCCTGCTGGACATTCTTGGTATTTTACTGGCCTTTGTTGTTGCATACAGGTGAGGTGGGAACTCCTGATGATGAGGAGCAGCAGCAAAAAAGTTCGCAAGAGGAAACAGAAGTCCTTTCACTTCTTTCTTATTCTAATCATGTTCACGAGGCCCATGACATTGCTGTTAAAAGTGTTCTGTAAGTCCTCTGGATGGGTCTCTTGCAGGGCACTTTGACGTAGGGCCCCTGTGTTGTTAATCAGCAGGTCGAGCCCCCTCTGTCCCTACCAAAGAGCCCACCTGCTGGATGCACTGCTTTATGCTACAAAGGTCACTGACGTCTGACAGGGAGAGAAAGAAAGCAGAGCATCAACTGCAGTCAGATAAATATCACGACGCCGCATTATTCACAGTCTGTCCCTGGACGTTAGAGCAGGACGGTGGGTTGAATAGATGATAACAGAGCTTATACCAAGACTGATGATGTGATTGACATTAAGATGCTGCTATGCCAGTGTTAGCAAGGCCTGCAAAATACACAAAGAAGACAGGTTTGTGTCTCAGAGAAGACAAAGAATCCAAGGAAGGTCCCTGGGTCCCTGTGGATTTCTCAGTGATCGATTTGCCATTATTTGCTCAAACATCTCCAGGCCTGAACCTCTGCTGGCTCCTGTGATAGGAATGTTGCCTGGTTGTGCTGCCATTTCCTTCCCTCCTTATTAGTAATTCTTTGTCCAGGAATTATACTGTACGAAGCCATTGTTGTATGTTTGCTTTTTATCCTGGCCACAGCTACATTCTCATCTGGCAGCTTGTCTGTACTAGAGATTCTTCTCTACCGTCACTGTGGCACATCAGACATTTATAGAGCTCAACTGACAAGGTGTAAAATAAAAATGTGATAATGCTTTAAAAGGGACTGTCCCTTTAACATGCTAGATCAGGGGTCTGAAACTTGAATTGGCTTGTGGCCACTGCTTAGCTATGACGAGTCCCAGTAGCTCATTACATCTGGAGGAAGAGCTGACTCATGAGTCAGGGTGCAGCTGGACTTGGACTCCAGAGAGGTGATTTTCTCCAACTCTGTCAGCATGACACTCACCTACACCTTCACCAGCTTCTGCACTGAGAAGATATTCCCTCTCTTCTGCCCTGAGGCCAACATCAACTGCAATAACCCCAACTAATTAAAGAACTGCCCCTGCCAAAAGTGGCAGTGTGGTATCCTTACAGAGGACACGAGTGTAACTAAACCTGAAGAAATCATCCAGTAAGATTTAGTAAATGATGTCTGTGCTTGTTTGGGTGTAAAAGGAGCATGACACAAGAAAATTAAATATAAAAGTATCAGTTTATTTCTCTTTTGCTCATATACAGATTGACTGTAGGTTTTTTTTTTAAGTACAAAATGGTTGTTTCAAGTTACCAGGGGAGAGTATTGCCTTTATAACCCAGGAAGACTCCATTATGTTTTTCAGTCAGGGAGTTGATCACTTGAAGCATCCCCTCCACACTCTCTGTAACATCAATCTCCCCCTGGTGGTCAGAAAACATACAGTTAACATAAAGGCCAACACAGAAACTCCTCCTAAAGTAACAGCCACTGCTAGGGGGCGATAGAGATGTTGTGCTTTACTTTTGGGGTCATCCTGCTGCTTGTGCACCTGCAGCAGCAGTTCAGAGTTGAAGATTAACAACATGGAGCAGACATGAGATAAGAAGAACAAATATTTAAACCTATAGATGAAAACTGGTCCCTTAAAGCAAATCTTCATCAATTTTTTTATGTAAGGAAAATTATTTTTAAGAAAGAAAGAACACATGCAAAGAGTGCATGAGACTTCTGTTTGAACTATAAAAGCAACACTCTGGTCAATCACATAAAAAAAACACATAACGCTTAATAATGATGTATGCATGAATGCCAAGGAAATAATGACATCATGACCTAATGTGACTTTACAAAATCCTTGTTCTTTGCTAGCATCTGCTCAGCAAGGCTGTGCACTATAAGAGCATTGCAGTGTTGTTTTAGCATGGGATGAAAAGGTTTGGTATAACTTTTTTTATGCTTTGCTTCTCAGAGAAGCAGTGTGAAACATCTGTGACTGACTGACTATCAGAGTGTTCAGCCTGTTTTTATTTCATTATCAGGTAGAACAACTCAAGCTATAAAACTTGGGGTTATTATAAACATATAAACTTCATATTTATGAGCCTAATAAGGGACAAGGAGCAGAGGAGGAGACATCAGAAACACTCCTGGCCTTCAAAGTTTCAAAGGTCAAATCAGTTGCTTTTATGCACTTGCACTTGGTTTTGCATTTCCCACAGTTACTCTGCAAAGCAGATTGTGAAAGTTATGCATACTTTTTCCAAAAAAATCAGCCCTGAGCAAAAAACGGGAACTGAAATGGGAACTGAAATCCTGCAGTGTAAATAAAGCTTACATTAAAAAGACCTGCCACCATGTGCCTGTGGATTTGAACTCTATTGTAAAATATGTAAGATGTATGAAATTGTACAGCATGATTTCAATATTTTGGTTTTAAAATAACCTTTTTTTTGCTGGTTTCAGAGTGGACTCTGATCACTCCACCACTGTTGTACTTTAAGCATTAAGTCTCTAATGTTGACTAAAGTTATATATAGCTGACTCACATCTGGTCCACCCATTTCAGTGCGCACCCAGCCAGGGTGCAGCAAAGAAAAGAGAATTTCTTCATTCTTCATCTCCTCTACTGCACACGATATCATCATGTTCAGACCAGCCTGACAAGAGAAGAGGGGGAGGAAAAAAGATCAAGGACAAGGTGAAAGGTGAACAGGTTTGCTTGGAGAATGTAAGTTTAAGCGTTTTAGTAGAAGGTCACAGTGTTAACAAGTTGTCATTACTTACCTTGGTCATGCGGTAGGGGGCGGCAGGGAAGAAGGAATATGAATACTTGCAAAGTTCGTTTGAACCCATTTGTGAGGATATGCTGACGACAGCCGCTTTCCTGCTGGACATCCCAGTGATCTTACTGGCCTTCACTGCTGCACGCAGGTGAGGCAGGAACTCCTAATGATGAGAAGCAGCAAGAGAGTCAGCGGGGGGTGGGGGGGGGGGGACCTTAAATGTACAGATTTTGAAAGGAGAAAATGCAGCACTGAAGGTCTCTGCCTCAGACAAGACACTTTTCCTCTCCCTTACTTTAATCATGAGCATGGGCCCCAGAAGATTTGTTCTGAAATTGTCCTGCATGTCCTCTATAGTGGACTCCTGGATGTTGCCTTTGGTCAGGTACCCTGCATTGTTAACCAGCAGGTTGAGACCCTCTGCCCCCACCTCAGAGCCCACCAGCCTCGCACTATCTTTAATGCTTTGAGGGTCACTTGCATCTATTAGAGAGAGAAAGAAAGTGGAGGTTAAGTGCAGGTCAATAGTCACATGGTTAGATAAATATCACGACAGGGCGCTATTGATAGACTCAGACCAGTCTGCATCTGGATCAGATCAGAACAGAGAGTCTTGCAGATTATAACAGAGGAACGAAGAGTTCATACCAAGACGGATGACATCGACATTAGGATGCTGCTTTGCCAGAGTTCGCAAGTCCTGCAAATACACAAAAAACCAACACGTTTGTAATTCAGACGGAGGAACTAATCCCATACTGCTGAACTCATGTTGAACTCGCTCCCTCACTTCCTCTCCACACTGTCAGTCACTGCAATTTTGTGGTTTGCAAAACCCATCTTTACAGTTATTTATTGAAAAAGCTGAGTGTTGCTCAGAGAAGGACTCTCACCTCAGCCCTTGGTCCATCTGGGTCCCTGCAAGAGGCAAACAGCTTTTTCACTGGATGGTGGGCCACCACCATTTGCTTAACCATTTCCAGGCCCAGCCCTCTGTTGGCTCCTGTGATAAGAACGTTGACTGGTTGCGCCGCCATTTCCTCCGCTTCTGTTTGCACAATTCTCTGTGTGTGTGGGCTCTTATATAAGGCCTCTGTTGAGTGTTTAGTCTTCAGCTTGGCCACACCCACAACCTCATGTCCCAGTGTGTACAGTTCAGCTTCTGCACTACCTCCAAATTTGAGCAAGTCACCGTGACACATCAGGCTTGTATAAGACTTGGCACACATTTGGACACACGGAGAACTTGATAAAGTTTTAAAGGCACAGTTCACCCCACAGAAGACACCTATGTTTCCTCTGACCTGTAGTGCTATTTGTCCATCTTAATTGCATCTTTTGTGTTTCTGAATTATGGGCCTCAGAGATGTTTACCCTCTCTTAGATATAGACGCCACCCACCTTGTAATAGAAGCGCTAAAAATACATTTAAAGAACTCAACAGCAATGTGTTTATTTATAAATGAAGACCTGGTCTCTGATGGTAGTCCACAGACGTTGTGACGGAGGCTCAATAGTTAAACTTGCTGCTCTGAGCTACAACTCTTAAGTGTAGCCCTTGTTAATTGAGATACACTTTCTATGTTCCCCAAAGACTTGATATAAATGATGAATCTTGAGACAGTTAATCAATTTACTGCTCTTATATAGAATGTGTATGGTTCTTAAAATAAAACAATATAAGTTCGCCATTAATATCAGTTCACTCAAATTAAAATCAATAGAATTTAATAGTCAATGATAAGCCTGAGTGGAAAAAAAAAAGATTCACAATATAATTCTATCTCATGATTCAGAATCGATTTGCAAATGTCAGAAGGTGATTTACTAAATGCCACTTAATATTGTATTGTTTGTGAAATGAAAAGGGCAGAACTGAACGTCAAGGGCAGTTCAGACCTCTGGGCGGTCGAACGTTAATGAAAAGAAGCAGAGCAACAGCTGTAACAAACAACAGCAGCTGACCAATACACACTGCAGCATCAGACAACTGAAACCAACTCTGAGGTGAAGAAAATATCACAGTGCTCAGACTGTTTCACCTCAAAAACCCTGCAGCCACTCACTCTCTCATGTTGTCTCTGCTGCTGGAGTTAGAACATTAATAACACAGTAGAATACACCCGCCTCCCTCTCATTAAGTTATTAGCATGCAGGCAGGAGACTGAAAAGATGCTGTCAAATTAACAAATTAATTAATGCAGTGAAATTTTTAATATGAAAAAGACTGCAGAGCGTTTATCTCAATTGCCAGTTCTGTTTTATTGTGTGTTTTAGTGAACTAACGACCCCAGTTAATGGTTTGGCACAGATTATGCTGGAACAAAAGAACAAAAATAGGCCCCCCTGTGATTTTCCATCAGGTAGTTAGTATAATAATGAGAGAAATAAAAATAAAATGAATGGTAAAAATTCTAACAAATCTCACTAAATGATCACACTGTGGAATGTTGTTTTCAGGTGCTGCCGGCTTTATACGGCATGAAGCAAATGAGAAAGTATCAAGTGGAATTCAATCATTTAAGCAGACAATTTTAGTGTTTAAAAAGAGCGTGGTGCAAGCAAAGTAATTAGAGCAAGTATCAGTTTATTTCACTTGGGTTCATTTACTGATTGACTGCAGTTTATGAAGCACAAAATGGTTGCTTAAAGCTACCAGAGGATGGTACTGCCTTTATAATCAGGGAAGGCTTAACTATGCTTCTCCGTCAGGGAAGCGATCAGTCGAAGCAAGTCGTGCACATTCTCAGGAGCATCTAAAAAAAAAACTGTTTATTAAAGACAGCCAATCTGATGTGTCTACTTACCGACCAATTAGATTAAGTAATCTGGTAATAAATGGTTAACTCAATCTGCTGCTCTAAACGCTGACTTGGGTTTCTTTCTTATTATATCCATATCTAATTTGTTGAAATGCAACCTCAGTCTGATTCACTTTCTGCTTTCTGCTCTTTTTTTGCTCTTTCTGCTGGAGTGAAGGCTGCCTCACGCTACTATTGAACATATGTGGTAGCCATCTCCTCAAAGGTTTCGTGACAAACCAGTCTTCAACCCCCCCCCTTTAAACTGGTTTTTGCAGGAGGCAACACCCAGTGATGCATCCCTCTGCTCTTAGTGGAAACTCTTATAAGCTATAGACATCAACAACAACAACATCGTGTTGTATTGAGAAATCACACTACAATGCTAATACATATGCTTACGTGTGTGTGTGTGTGAAATGTGAAATCATACATTACTTTTATATTGTGCCTCTCAGTTAATAAAGTCAGTGTGACTAAGCCTTTGCAGTGGGTAAAAACTGCTCACTCACCTTCTCCTCAGCAATGTCAGTGTACCCAGCCAGGGTGCAGTGAAGAAATCAGAATCTCATCCCTCTTCAGCTTATCTGCAGCACAGACATGTGCAGACCCGCCTGAGAAGAGCAGAGGGGAGAAGGAGGGGACTTTAAAAAAAAAGAGAGAAATGGCAGGGCAACTGAGGTGATGACAATTTCCCCTGATGAATGTGAGATAGTCTTTGAGTAGGAGGTCACAGTGTGAGCAGGTTATCTCGTTCTTTGCTGATGCAGTATGAGACAGCAGGGCTGTTGGAGTATGACCTCCTGACAGCTTGATTTGATCCCTGATATGAGGTGACATAGCTGCTTTCCTGCTGGACATCCTTAATATCTTACTGGCTTTCTCTGCTGCATGAAGGTGAGGCAGGAACTCCTAATGAGGAGCAGCACCAAGAAAGGCAACAGGAGGAACTTACAGATTTTAAATTGAAATAAATGCAGTTCTGAAGGTCTGTGCATCAGAAATGACATTTTTCCTCTCCCCTGCTTTGATCAGGGCCCATGACTTTGGTGTTGAAAGTGTTCTGCATATCCTTAAGACTGGTCTCCCGCAGGGTGTTTCTGGCCTGGACTCCTGCGTTGTTAATCAGCAGGTTGAGACCCCTCCATCTTTGCCGAGGAGCTGCACCCCTGCTGGGCACTCGGCTGTATGCTGTGAATGTCATTAGCATCTGACGGAGTGGAGCATCAGCAGCAGTCAATAGTCAGACAATCAGATAAATATCACAATGCAGAGCTGTTTAAAGAGTCAAGGCCAGAGCGTGGTCATGCATCCAAATGACAGCAGGGTGAAGAGTGTAATAGACAGAAGAAAAGACTTATACAGAAACAGATTATGCAGATGTCATGATGATGCTTTTTTTGACAGTGTTTGCAAGAACTGCAGATACAGAGAAGACATGTTTGTAATTCAGAGGAAACAAAGAATCCCACAAGCTGTTTATTATTTGGACTTACTTTTATCTATGCTGCATTCTTGAATCTTCTCCATCATTTCAGTAACTGCAGCTTTTTGGTTCACAATATCAGTTTTTGATTTTGTTTTCTTTCCCTTCAGCTGTGGGTCCTTTTTGAAAAAAATAGCTTTTTCACTGAACAGTTGGATTCCAGCAATTGTTTAACCATCTCCAGGCCAGAGCCCCTGTTGGATCCAGTGATGAGAACATTGACCCGTTGCACTGCCATTTCCTCTGCCTCACTTCTCATAGTTTCTTGTTTTTGCTCTTGTTTAGCCTTTAGCCTGGCCACACCCATGTTCTCATATCAGAGTGTATGTGAAGTCAAACGTCTGCTCTACCTCAAAATTTGAGTAAGTCAGTGTAACATTACAGGCATGTTTGGAGCCTAGTTCACATGCTGATAAGATGAAAACATGTTTAAGTTTTAACATGAAAGATTAAACAAGTTGACTTTGAAAAGCTCCGAGAGCAGCAGGACAGAACGACACGAGCTGAATCTTCTTGAAACAATCATAAAAGAAAATTCCAGTTAGCTGTCCCCTAAATAACAGTCTTCATTACTCACTAAAATGCACGAAGAATAACGTCAGGCTGTGATAATTTAGTTATATGGCTGCATAAAGTAACTGGTGTAACACAGGTTGCAGTAAAATGTGGCCTTTGGTGAGCTTGGGAAGATTACAGTTTGTCTGCTTGATTAAGTGCCAGTTGGCGTGAGTCATACTCAGTGCTTATGTCCTGAGACACAAATAGTTTAAGAATGTGACCTTGGCAGAGTATACAAATGACATATTGCGTCAAACAATTGAGTGATTTGTTTAGAAATAAAAATAACATGGGAACTTTGATGTGAAGTGGTTTTACATCTAAAATGATTAAAGTAAGAGTGAAATCACGAGTTTGTGGTTATAGAGGCACAAATTGACACCAAAACAGCAATAACGCAATCACAAGCTCAAATGACTGATTTTAATATATACATATTTTCATATGTTATATTGGCACTAAAGCTACAGGAGTGTTGTTGGCAGGGATGCCGGTTAGCATTCCCATACACATGGCTGCACCATTTCTGTGTGAAGCGGCACATTTCTGACAAAAGATTTTACAGAGGCTTGTAAATCCTTGGTAAACAAACATCATAAATGTCCATCCTTACAAGTAATTTACTAAATTGTAACAGATCATAACCTCACATTTCTTTAAACAACTAAAAAGCTATGAAATAAGGTAGACTAGGCTGAAAAAAACGAGCAGAATGAGCTAAATCCACTGCCACATTTTTCACTTGTTTTCAAAGCAATAAGTTTTTTTTCTAGCAAAACAGCAAATTATATTATAGATTGTAATTCTTCATTAGCAAACTGATCACTTTAAAAATTGGATATCCATTCTAGTGTTTAATAAATACTGCAAATTGTTGATTGTAAAGCTTATAAATGGGCTTCTTAACTGAATCAACGACTCTTTGACATTGTCTCGAAAATGTTACATCATAAGCTTCACAAAGGGCGCATTTATTGCAGAGCTTTTGTACTGGATGGCATTACATTATGATATATGTTCCTGTTATGTTGTCCATCGCCTGCATCTCTAACATGCATGTCAGCAAAAAAGCAAGCTGATGGTAGGACGGCTCGCACTGACTGACAGAAGCAGAGAGTTTTACTTTAAAATAAAACAGAAAAACAACACACTCAGGGACAGATTTGTTCTGAGAGAACTCGTACCTGAAGACAATGAAATACTTGAGACGGCAACATGACCGAATGCCCTGCACTGACAATGCATGCTGGCTGTCCATGTCCATTATTGAAACTGGTACTCTTTGGATTCCTCCACTGCTGGTGAATGTAAAATGAATGTGTTTGTTTGACTGAGTAAGCAACAGGTAACAAATTTCCAAAAGACCAAAAGAAAGAAAGAAAGAAAGAAAGAAAAAAACATCGTGTCAAATTTCAAATACATCAACTAACATGACATGACAAACAAAGCTACAACACAGACAAGGACACATAAAAAAAAAACCCTCATCCCTCGACTCTCATTTGGCAGCAGATTTCCTTTGGCTGTCCAGACAAAATTGGCAGTGTCTTGCTTTTGATCCATAAGCACACATACACACTCATTCACATATTTGTAATACATACATACAGTACATACAACCATACATACTTCACATACATGATGCAGTACATAACATGCACATAAACGGATATAAATACATACAATTTTTAATTAAATGCACTTTTGTGTCCACAGCTGTCTGCTTTGAAAGTAGGAAGGTGCATAAATAAAACATTCCCGTTGTTATAGAAAAGGTCCGTAGTCTGGCACCTCTGAGTTCACCAGGACTGGATGTGGAGAAAAATAAGAGGGCCGTGTGCCTTGATTTTTGTTTCTCTCTCTTGTGAGTCTGTTGTTGTTTGTCCTCTCTCTGGCAGTGATCTGGCAGTATATTTGCCTTTCTTTGACTCTTACAGATGGGTGCTGTCCTGCATATCGAACCTGTGGCTCTCTGAGAGCCCGGCGCTGCACTTCCTGTTGCTGCCCTGATTGGGTACCAGAGAGAGGGGGTCTGGTCTGATCAGGTACCTGCAGATGTAACAGAGACCAATGTAAAAGTCTGTAGCATTTGTAATTTTTTTCACTCCGTGCTCATTTTACAGTGTTTACAATTATAT
This sequence comes from Acanthurus leucopareius, assembly GCA_029814765.1. NCBI lineage: Eukaryota > Metazoa > Chordata > Actinopteri > Acanthuriformes > Acanthuridae > Acanthurus > Acanthurus leucopareius. Next base: position 8,754,214 of record JAQMCX010000021.1, on the reverse strand, counting down.
TTGGCGTGATGCACTCACACAACATCATGCAGCTCCAGTCTGGTGTCTGGAGAAGGGTTGATGAGGATATAAGACAATCTGTTCCCTTGGTCTGTCATCCCATCTGACACAGGAAGAAAAGAGGTTAATGAGGCAGGAACTAAAATAGGAGCAGCAGGCTGTGCAACATCCGTACACACAAAACGGAGGCTACATCACCGTGAGTCACAAGACAGGAAGACAAGCTTTGATAAAAATGGATGCAAGCGGAAACATAGAGAGTAACAGACACAAACACCAGGGGTTAAAAATAAATTTAGATCCTTTACTAAAAACATATAACATGTAATGTTTCTGCAGTAAAATGTCTTACAAACTTTCTACCTTTTTTATGCATTACGTTGAGTTGTGTTCTTGTTTTGCAAATATGGAATATTATTTAAGGTAACAGTGTGCTTCCTTTCATCACCTGTTGCTAACTTCTGAGATAACACCGGTCAGAGAATGAGGAAGGAAGTTGGCCGACGTGACTAAATGTAACCTAAATAAAACTTCAATAAATTACCCCACCCCTAAACATTTCTCAGCACACTGACAATGGTGGCTGCTAAACAATGAATTAAACAAATCCCATAATCCATTGCTACTCCACAACATCAACAAGTCTTTTGTTTTTATTGTTTTGATCGGGTGACCTCTGGTGGCAGATATTCTGAGTGTATTAATGATTCAGTTCAACAACAAAAAAAACACTTTATTACGGTTGATGTCCTGCATTCGAAATAAATGTAATGAGGTAAAACCCACAGTTCTTCTAAAGTAGCACTGAATGCTAAAGAAGAATGTTGAAAAAAGTAATACTTAAGTACGTTTTCCTCCTGATTATACTCAATGTTGTTAGAATATATGAGTAAATAATCTCAGTCGTATTCAATCACTGTTAAACGTAAACTTAAGATCTGGAGCAAAATACTTTCATATGCACACAAACTGATGAAAGACTCACTGAATCCAGTTGGAGAAAGGCCCAAGTGTTTCATCCTCGTCCGCACCAGCGCATTGAGTTCCTGCCTTTCCGAGCGCCTGAACAGGGTCAGTCTCTGCTGGCTGATCCTCTCTGCAGCGCTGCCCGGACCCCCCTTGGATGCACTTGAGCCCCGACCCCCCTTCCTGCTGAGCCTGCGGGCCCACTGCATGCTCTTCCTCCTGAGCAGTGGGTGGTCTGAAGAGTGTGATGAGGTTGAGATGGGCTCAGAGGAGGTGGAGTTACGATGAGCACCGGTTCGGGACAACAGAGGCTCTCTGGGTTCTCTGGTGTCCTCGTAATCTTCAACTGTGATGGATACCTGGGACTGTGACACACAGACAAAACCACAGATGTACACGCGTGTTCACACACAAACTTTTAATTTTTCATGCAGTCTAATCCATCTGCTAGTGGAAAATAATGAAAATTTTATTTTTTAGTAATTATTTTTAAATACTTTTATAAGTATTCTGATATATTACATGCAGTGCACATACATAAATCTTTTTTTAAAATGTATTTTTTTTTTCTTATAGACTTTGGCTTTTTGTACACACAAACGGACCTTTTGGAAAACTGCGTCTAGAGATGTCCTGAGATGACAGAGTGTCATCACTATCTCTTTTGTTTACATAAGGCGATAAAGACCTGGACTGATGCTTAGCTTGCAACGACCTCTTACATGCCTTTATATAAATGTTTCTCTTCTCTTTTACTGATAACAGAGGCATCAGAATGTGCAATGAAGGTCAATACATAATCAAAGTTTTCAGGAAGTCAGGCAATGTGCTATAAAGAGTAACACAGTCTTTATTGGTGCAGGTTGTGGTGATTGGATGGTTTATGTAAAGTCACTGAATTGAGTTTGAATGAACTGAGTGAACTACCCTCAACAGTAATAGGTAAAAAGCAAAAAGAAATAAGAAAATAAAAGGGATGAAGATTAAAATGAAAAAAAATAAAAGTAAAAAAATCACACACAAAATAAAAAGAAACACTGATTTGTAGTTACTAAAAAGCAAGAGAGTAAATTTTTTTTACCATTTATAAAATTTTCCAAAAGTTTGATATATTTTAACCATTAAATTTAATACTGGGGGAAATGAATGAACCTTGTAATGTTTCTTCTCACACATTTCCATCTCTGTGACAGGTATAGTTTAAGAAAATGACCATTATTAGTTCTTTTTGCACCTCCAATTCTTTTGTATCTTGGGATGTAATGAACATTGTGGCCTCTAGGGGCCACTAACAGTCCTCTAGATTCAAATCTTGGTAATTTAAGAATCTTGCTCTATTGTCCTTTGCAGACTTTAACCAGTGACTTAATGTCATAAAACTGAAAACTACAGCAGCTGACCTCAGACACTGGAAGCTTATGTGCCTCTGTTCGGTAGATGCCAATGGGAATGTCTCCATTGGAGGAGCACAGTTTCTGGTAGAGCCTGCCGTAGGTCCGGATCCACAGGTCATCCTCCGTGATTTTCATCTAGAAAACAGACAAAATGGTAATCAGCCTCAGACTCAATTTAAAGCCCACACAGAAAACAGAAGCTGTTCGTGTCAGACTACTCACAGCACAGAGGAAACCCGAGCCGGGCATGGAGTCCAAACCCAGCAGCAGCCTTGTAATGGAGATCATGTAGTCCTTCACAAATGACTGGTAGGAAAACAAACAAGTCAACAGAAATGGATGAGATTTATTGTTTTTCCTCATTGAAAAACATGGTTTTTGTTGTTCGGTCAGGGTAAAGGCTTTGTGCACAAGGCTTTGTGCTCTGAGATACCTGGTAGAGGAGAGTGTCTAGCATACTGACACTAAACACCTTCCCCGCAGCAAAGGGCAGGCGAAACATAAACACAAGGTTGGATCCTTTCTCCCTTTCCTTCTGCACAAAAAACACATAAACAAACACACATACACATTTTCTCAATTATATTGTTTTTTGTGGAGACGAGATTATGTGATGGAACTTGCTCAAATGCAGACTTGCACCCTTTCGGAATCTTCTTTATTTATGCACTAGGCTGAGATCATACACAGGGTTAAAGAAGCTAATAATCATACTAACATTTATCCTCACAACAGCTCTATCTTTCCAAGTGGATCGGACTTGCCCTCTTTTTTTATATACATGAGATTATTTTTGAACAAACTGAGGGAAAACTGCAAATGTGCGTCGCTCAAATAAAAAAGAAAGGCTGAAACTCCACCAAAAGTCCTTCCTGCTGGGAGGCGGCACTGATAGATAATTCAGAAACAGTTATCTCTCAGTAATGTTAGTCTCTTAAGTGATTTGTTGATACATTTAATTGATGCCCAAAGGGAAAATTCATTAGCTGCCACATTAAGCAACATTAACAACATCAACATTTCAAAAAGGCAATGTTCACTGCCGAACATCACAGTGGTTGTGAAAGAAAACCTTCTTTCAGCATGCAGCTTTTCATCAAAACAAAGCAAGAATGTACTGTAATGTATGTATTCAATGAATGTTTTTCTAAAACTACTGAGACTTCAGATTTTTTTTAAAATGCTTTGTAGTCTACTGTGTTTCCTCTCATCCTTTTTTCATTTTGACCTCTGAAGTCTGGGTTGAGGGAAATAAAGTGTAGGGTTTGAAAGTATGGAGCTTTTTACCTTTTCCAGTTTGGACAGAGCCAGAGAGTAGTGGTCTTTGACTTTGAACTGCATAAAGCGCATGTTGGCTGGGTGGGTGAGCTCAGTGATGATGCTAAGTGCCGGGAACAGTCTGGAGGAAAAAAGCACAGGGACACAGAGAGAGTGATGGGTAAAAAAAACTCGCTTTAACTCTGTAAGGGAGATTTGAAAGCAAGTTTGAGCAAAGCAGACCTAAAGAGGGTCTGGACATTGACAATGGTCTTGGCATCAGCCATATAGTCCTCCTCTGCTATCATGGAACTCTCCTTGTCAACCACCACCATGGTGTTGGCAAAAGTAACTCCACATCGCAACAAACTGTCCAGACTGGGGAGAGAGTGAGAGAGATGCATGAGTGGAAAGGAGAAGTGTTAAAGCAAAGTAGGAATAAAAAGAAGAGTAAACTAACTGATTTGAGAGGTGCAAAAGCACACAGCAAACAACAAAACAAGATTAGGAAGGAGTATAATTGAAACAGAGGCATCAAATAATAAAATTAAGTAGGGGTTTTGGTCTGTCTTACTTGTCGATGGAGCCCACCGTGTAGAACACCATGGGGAACCAACAAATTGCCTCCAGGAAGTCTGCTTCAGGTCTAAACCAATCACAACACAAATAGACTTGAGCTTTTCACCAGTAGGGATTTATTTGTGCCGTGATGAAAAGTTAACGTCCCCACAGAGACAGAACCCCCTCACTCAGCCTGAGAAATACAACAGAGCCAAACTGCCTGCAGAGAAAGCTGGAAATAACAGCACTTCACTCGAGTGACTCAGCATTTTATGGCCTTTTTATTAGACTCCACTCTCGTTTGGCTGATTGCGTTTGCGAACCAGCCACAAAAACATGACACAGGATCATAAAGTGCATTGTCCTAAAAGCATTCAGCATTTCACAAATCATGTTTACAGTGACCTTAAAGAGCTGTTTTTCTCCTCTGCTAGCTATTTAGGGAGAAACCCATTTTTACCATCCTGCACAACCTAGATTTCTAGGGTAGTTGTGGTCACAGCAACAATTTTAGGCAACACTAAAACATAATCTATTTCAGTTCGAAGCTTTGCTCACAAACATGGCCACCACATCACATAAAAAAACATGGATGTCCTTACATGCTCTCCAGCAGCAGCACGATAGGATTGAGCTCCTTCCTGGGTCGATAGTAGGCCCGTAGAGGTACAATGAAGTTGTACAGACCGTTCCCTGCACTCTCCGCCGATACAATAATCAATTTGTTTTTGAAGCCATAGGAGCGAGCATCCTCAAAAAGGGTGTGGTGACAAGCCTAAGAGACGAGCAGAGAGACATGGAGAGTTGAACACAGTTTAAACCTGTCCAAAAAGGAAAGAGAGCCATTTAAATTCCTTACTTTGTCCATGCGCAGGCAGCAGAAGGGCATCTTTTCTTGAAGAAGGTGGCACAACGTAGGAGAGCTTCCAATGTAGGGAGAATTCAGAGGATATCCCTTCACCCACCTGTAGCACAAGTACACAGTTATGTCTGGACAAGTTTACACTTCAACATACCAAAGAATATACAGAATTCAAGCTGTTTATTAAACCAGACATAATTTTTATCTGCTTACTCGCAGTGCCGACCCCACCAATGGGCACTCTCATCTTTGTCACTGTCCTCCTTGCCCTCTTCCCCTCCCTCGTCTTCTGACTGGTCCCCAAGAAGGTCGAAGGTGGGGTTGTTGACACCGTCCACCAGCTCCAGGACAGGGGCGATGCTGTGCCGCCTCTCCTCGGCTGAGTCTCCCATAGCAGGCAGGGCCAAAGTGTTGGTTCCACCCATCTCTGTCCTGGAGCTGCTCCTGCTTCCTCTTCCGCTGCCCAGCCCGGTGCTCCCCGGGTCCTGACCCTCTGGACTGCTGTCGCTGGAGTCCTGCAGGTCGATGGCCACTGTGCCTGAAACAAACACATGCAGTCTCGGTGGTTATCAATGCAGAGATGAAGCTCAAAGTCCAAACACTATACATGAAGTGTTTGCATAGATCCCTGATAATACATAGCACTGAATGAGAACTTGACAAACTATAAGTTGGATAGTTTCATTGTTGTCCACCAGGTGGCATGTTTGTAAAACCACAATATCTGACATTTCACTTCATTTAGCTGTTGCTGTTGCTCTTATCAAGTGTGGCTTATCATCATATACATGAGTTCCTTTGCAGAGCTTTGAATATTTTTTATCACCCAGATAGGTTTCAAATGTGAGAACTGCATAATTCTGACTGCTGTGACTGTGCTGTCGCAGTCAGTTTGCATGTTTGACCAACACAGAAACTGCAAACAGAAGGTCAGTGTGTAAATGTTACACAGTCTTTGTGCTGTGCCCATCTCACTGACCCATGCTGGCGATGATACTGTGGACTGGCAGGCGGGTGAGTCCATGGTAAATGGTTTGGTGAACTCCTCTGGCATTTCCTCCCGTGCCGCCCCACGATGGCTCCCTCTGACCCCTGACAAATGCTGAGTTCTCCTCTTTGGAGATATTGATGTAAAAGCACGTGTCAGAAGCCCCCATGATGTGGCACGGACCAGGGTTCAGCAGGATGTTGGTTGTGTCTAATCGGCGTACTCCGATCAGACATACTCCATACCTGCAGCAGCAGCGGAGACAAGGTCAGCTCTGAACCGTGCAGGTTGATGCCTGGCTCTAGTTTCTTGGCTTTTTCACATTATGACTTACTTTTTGTGAGCATGGAAGGAGGCAAAGGTGAAACTCTTGCCCTGGTATTCCCCAAAGAATTTACTGTCCTCCAGGCGAATGTGATGCACCTCATTGGCCGAGCAGCGCCGATAGGTTCGGTGCCATTGGTCCGCTGAACATGCACCTCCCTCCCTGAGAGAGAAAAATGATCAATTGATCACACAGGGAAAGATTGAACTTTAACATACCTAGCACAAAGCACCCAACTAAGCACCAGGGCCAAATTAAAGGATTGTCCACTCAAGGTTCGAGGTAACATCTTACATCTCTGTCAGAGCTGCTAATCAATACTTCAATCAACATGTACCCAAGGACACCCAGCCTGTCAGAACAATAGGTCCCAGATGTAAAAAATTCACACAATTAGGTGGAGGATATTTTTCTTAAGGGGATATGGCTTTAGCCGCGAGGGCTAAAGAGGTGACAACAGACAGTAAGGGTGTGGGGGCAGAATGAATGTGGGAGGCCTGAGACAAAGACTGCATTATATAAAAAAAAGTGTTATAGTGAATTTGCAGTTTACAGGAGCTAAGTGCAAGGCAGGGATGGAGGAGGACAAATTCTACTTGTGTAGCATTGTCACAGCCAATAAACCAAATGGCATCAAGTCCAGATATAGAAGCATACTTGTGAAATACACGAATGTTGAAGTCAGACACATACAGAGCATTTGAATTAGTACGGGATGTAATCCAGTGAAAAGTAAGATACAATTAACTTTGTCTTCGGAAGGAAGTCACTACTGTCATCAACAGTAAATTTCAGTTTAAATTAGCACAACTTTAATTACATTATTTAAGATAAGAAAAAATGACTGACTAAGCTAAGAGCACTCGCTTTGAGCAATTTGTCCAAATAACATTCTGGTGCTGGTTATAAATAGCCTTGCATTGAGTGACAAAATGAAATGTATGAGAAAAATACAAAAAAGGCACTTCAACTAACAAGTAAAAGCTGTGAATGAATCACAGAATAAAACCAGAATCCATTCATGTCTGATCTTTTGTCTGTCTCCTACACATTTTTGAAAGGCTTTTTACTTTTAATGTATTTTCTGCTTGAATTCAGATGCTTCAAACCCATAAAGCATGCTGCCACTTTGTTAGTTAGTTAGGTATTAAGATCATCATAATCATCTTCTAAGCACAGCTTTTGAATAATAAGCCACGGAATCACACAGCACAGGATACAAACGTTGGGTGAACATTGAGCACAAAGGTGCCACAGAGCTCCTGGGTGTTAATACATCCTACCTGTTGAGGGCTTGAAAGGCTCCTACACGCTGCTTGAAGGCCTCTTGGGGTGCCGTTCTGAAAAGATGATGAGTGACAGTGAGGAGACATGAAGCAGCCCACTCCTATTCACTTTATGCACTGTATATTTGCTGTCAAGACTGCGCTGTGAACAATCAAACAGAAAGTGGGATAGGCAGAAAGAAAGCAAGTGTACTCACTGTCCTCTGGAGGAGTGGATCAATAGAGTGATGAGTGTCGAGGTACCGGGGCACACACAGTTTAAAGCCAGCATGGCGTACTTAAACTCTTCCTCACACACAACATGATCTGCAGACACAAGACACAAGAGGGGCAAAGTGAGCAAAAGGCCACACAAGCTCAGGCTAAACACAAAACGCTCACATTGTGCTTCATGAAATGTTAAAATATAAACCCAAGAACGCTGCAGTGAATGTGCTGCTGCAAAAGACTCTGCTGGCCTTTGTCTGTGTGTGTGTGTGTGTGTGTGTGTGTGCCGGTAGCAGTAAAAGTTGGTGTCACATCCTATTAATCCAGGTGTAAGTGACATAAAGAGGTCAGGGCTTAAAATTAATTAAATCCTTTAACAGGTCCCGTTAAACCAATTAAAAAAAAAATTACACAAATGATCTCACCTAACCTAATATTAGCCATGCAGATTGTAGAGGTCTGAAGGGCTAAATTATAATTTTTTGACTAATGCTTCAGTTTATAATAGGTCAAACACTAAGAAATTTCCATCACATGTTTCCAGATGCATGCAAATTGCCTATTTGGCTTGACCAACAAGTCAAAGCCCCAAAATTTCAATATTCCACTGACATGTGAAGGGTAAAAGCAAGAACCGGTGAGCCTTTTGCATTTTTGATTTGTAGACAACTGAAATGCTGATAAACAAAATTGCTTTCAGGTAGCTTTGTGCTAATCATCTATCAGTTAATTGATTAAATATTTCATCACTTGCTCAAAAGACTAAAAATTTCTTACATTAAGCTGGATAGCAACATGTCTGTCTGAGAACAACGCTGTCCTTATTCAGTTTAATTCACTATGTGACAAGTTGCTACTAGAACTGATGATTTTCTGAATTAAAAAAAGTTTTTTGTGTGCTCTTGCAAACACACACAATTGTATCATCTGTTAATTGTTGCAGACACAAGCACACAGGCAAACACACACACACACACACAAACACTCACACACACAAACACTCACACACACTCTCAAATGTGCCCCTGTTTTTTTGTTGGAGAAATCTTGTCACTTGATGTTTGTCTAACACAAATGAGTCAAACAGACAGCCATGTCAGAAGTCCTCCATCATCCTCTTGCCTCTGCTCAGGCACAATCCCTGTTTACTCCCATGGGATCAATCTTATGTCACCACTGTGGCCCACCGCTCAGGTTTTTTTTGGGGGGTGGGGGGTTGATGGGAAGACCTAGCAATGAGCCAGAGAGCCAGTGACAGCCTTATTAAACCACCTTTCATTCACACCATTAAGACACTTAACGTGGCCCCGCTTCTAAGCCAACCAAACCGAACTGAACAAATACAGATGACAGTCCACTCGTTTACCTGTTGCCACACAGCCTTTTCTTTGAAAGGAAAAAACCAACTGAGCGATTAATGTTTGTAGTAAACCAATCAATGACTCGGGCTCAGGGAGCATCCATTTCCCCTGCCGTGTAATTCCTGATTGCATTATCTTCAGTGATGAGCATGCAGGCAAATTGGGGCTGTCTTGTTTACCAACAACATTGAGCTCGACCTTAAAAGGTGCTGTATGTGCTCTGTATTAGAAAATAATTGGCGACAAACGTCAGACTGAATCAGCTGCCAGTCTGAGAAAGAGGAGGCCAGCTGAGATGTAAACGCAGTTTTTATTAAATTAGTCATGTTTGTGTGTGCCTGAAGCTGAGCAGGTGAGAGACATGACAATTAAAACAGCTGACTGGATCGTCTGTTCAAGTACCAATGTTGTTTTGGCACAGAATAGTACATCATAATGCAGCTCACACACACACACACACACACACACACACACACAAGCACAGAGTTGCCTCTCGCTATTCAGCCTGTGAATTTCTTTTGAAGCGGAAGCTTTTACTCAGCGATGGGCATCAAAAGCCTGCAGACGAAAAGACAAATACACTGATGATGTATCTGTGGAGGAACAGTATTCATTATCTGTACACACACATTTCACTCTTTTTGTCTGACTGCCAAAGCACAGACAGTAGTCACACATCGAATTAAGTATTTTTTTTTTTTTGCAATATCTAATTTCTAATGTCCTTCTTTCTTCACCTCTGTGATCCCTTCACACCACATCTTCTTCTCTGTTTACAGTTCACCCCATCCCGCCGTCCTGCTCCGTATCCTTACCAACCAAACCAATTACCAACCTCACACACACACCAACATATGCGTACTCTCTTCTCTGCTTCTGTTGCCCATCCTCAGTAAATCTGGGTTTTGGTCCCCAGTCTCTAAGACTGCATGTTGTTTCCTGTCACAGATTGGTAATCATGTGCAGATATGTGTGTGTGTGTACAGATGAAGTTATTTGCACTCTCTGCAAGAGGCAATTACAACTTGACCACAGGTCTACCGGATGAGCTAATTAAATCAGTCGGCAGTTATTGTTTGAATGAGTCAGCTGCTATCGACACCGTGTGCAGCTACAATGAGCCCAGCTCAGGAGGGCAGCTGCTATTGTTGTTCCAAACATAAACAGGGGAGATAATCAATCGACACTCTGTACCCGAGTCTGTTTCGTTACTTGAATGCCTCTGGCTTTCCTGCCCTGCTGCAGCATCATACCAACAGATCTTTCCTAATGAACGCTGGGCTGTTATTAAGCTATCGTTGCGGATCAAATTAAATCTTGTATCGCTTGCTCATTAATGCCTCCCACACTGGCACTTAGTATTTTCCAAGTGGTGTTAAATCATGGCATCTGTACTTTACAGTAATGCCCATGTGACTGTGTACTGGTTTGCTCCCTGAGTCTCCCTATAGCGACTTCGGGATCAGAGGGACATTAATATATTATAAACACACATTAAATGGCTGTTGTGTCAACATGAGCGCTGGCCATTTCATAGGAGACAATATCATGTTTGAACGAGGAGGATATTTGAACATTTGCAACACTGTGTCTGTGTGAGATAGCACATCAAAGCAATTCAAACAAATGTTACAGCTGTCTGACTCCCAGGCAGCAAAGAAGGGGAAGTTTCACCACACAGAGCTGGCTGATAATATCGATGAACATGAATTTATCTTTCGACCTAACGCTGTCTCCCCGCTAATTACAAAGACCTCTGTATGTGTTTAAAGGTGTTTAAACAGCCCTGCAGAGGAAAAGGAGGGTAGCCTGCGGCGACAGCATGCCTGCCAGGTTAGGGCAACAGCAGAACTCATCAAAAGAAGGGGATTTTCTTTGCAAAGGTAGCAAAGTAAAACATTAATCATTGATAGAGACAGCTGGGATGAAGGCGGCGAGCTAGAATTAAGTTTGACATTCTCAAGGGCTGTAGGCAGAGAGATGTGTGAGAAAGAGGAAAGGGTGAGAGCGAGTTTGGTTCCTCTTCTTTCACTGGCAGATGATTGACTGGTGTTTTCCGTTAAGCAGAAGTAGGGATGTTCTCCAAAAGGAAATGCACAAAAAATAAAAAAATAAATACAAATCAGAAACCTTCAAAGGGCTCACAGCCCAGCTGAGCAAATCTATTCAGCACTTCTTCATAGCTGGGAGGATGGAGAGCTGGGCTGCTGCACAGGCACACTGATAGTGTTCAGGCTTAAAAAAATCAAGCCGACAAACTCAGGTAGAAATTGAGACTCAACAGCTCATGGCCAACACTGGAGATAAAATGCAGACAGGACAGCTCAGTGCTCCCATGTCATTACAATGCAACGCTGCAACAGCAAATAAAATACAGTATGCTTTCCTAATGACCCATCTTCTATGTTGCTATGCATCATGACTAGTGAACACAACTCCAGTCACAAACTGAGCAAAATCACCTGTCAAAATGGGACAGGAAAAAGCATTTTTTTTAGCTATGTGTCATCCCAGTGTTTCCTGCATTCTGATGAAATTAAAAAAACAGCAGTTGCATCCAAACAAGACACACACACACCTTAAACTGACACCTCAAGTCACAGCCAGTGTATTTGATTTCACACTTCCTGCCCACCTGCAAATTTGACGTGGAACTTGTTCTCTGGCTTAAGAATCTGGACATAGAGGGGGCAATTTGGAGCGAAGTCTTTCACTGCCCAGGCTCGGAGGATCGTCTGATGATCCTGAGAAAAATGGAGAAGGAGGGGGGTTAGATGGATGGAGTGAAAACAAGGGATAGACAGAGGAAAAGTGTAACAGTGAGAGAGAAAGAAAGAAAGAAAGGGAGGGAGAAACCCATCATTAGACGTATCAGATTGTATTTCCTCTCTGATAATCCTCTTAAACCACTGAATGCATGGAGCAACCGAATGGCCCTCGCAACATTTCAGAGAGAAGCAATTTAAGCATCTTTCGACAGAAAAGTGTCCAAGGCTTCACATAACATGTGGCCATAAGGAGCTGAATGGAGTAAAACTGGCCTTGAGATATTTATTGAAAATTTTGTTGAAGGCAAAACAAGACTCAGACTGTACAGCCATGCCATTGGCTCTGCAAAACACAGCCCTAAAATGCTATTTTTTTAACATTTATGTTCTTATCATATTTCCCATTAGGACAGAAACAGTTATTGAGCATGTTCAAATTTTGAGCTGATGATGATATAAGAAGAAAAAATCAAGGGGTTATCAAAGTGGTAAGGAATCATCAAAGTTATTGCAATTAATCATGAGGGGGCCACAAATGTCTGTGTTAAATTTCATTGTGATCCATTTAATAGTTTTTTAAAAATTTCCATAAAAATGTAATTGTCATTTTTACAATGGTGCTCGATGAAAAGTCAGAGGACCAAAAAACAGGGGGATTCCTTCTCCGTAAATCATGAATGTCTGCACTTAAAGTCATAGTGATCTATTCAATAGTTTTTGAGATATTAAAAGATGAAACCTGTAAGTGGTGTTTTTGAATCATGCTATTAACGAAGCTCACAAGCGGGCTTACATTTAGGGAAAAATACGGTAACTGTTTCAGTTGAACTTTGTTCTCACCAATTTTAACTCACTTATGTTAAGTTCAGTTACAATTTAATAATATGACAAGCTGGGAAAAGCATGTGCTGCCAAATTATTCAGTGTGACAGTTGATCATTTACAGCATGCATTGCTGAATAACACTGCACCTGTAAAAAAACCTTGATTTCCTTTGTTTTGCACATATGCCTATGTTTCATTAAATTTTTAGCTTCACTTGTTTTTAATGTGCAATTCATTTTTTAGTGGAAAAATATAAAAATCCCCAACCGTGAAACAATAACCACAAAAATTCAGTTAATGAAGTCAGCATAATTCACTCATTTTTAATGTTGCTTTAAAAAATATTCAGGCACAGCACTGTTCTAAAAAAAGGAAGCAGTTTAATCCAGAAAAAAGGAAATAAAAAGAAATTGTATTAGAAAACTAAAATTTTAAGACTTATTTTCAGGCAAGAAGTCTTAGTATGGGTGTTCTGCAGTGTGAGGAGTCATGGCGATGTAGGGAAACAGCGAGGAACGTACAGCAGCAATGCGGTCCACTTCAAACCGGTTACTGAGGATGAAGCAGGCCTCAGCATCATCCATCCTGCAGGCAGTTAGTAGAACGTGTGGCCATGGGAGCGAGAGAGATAGAGAAATAGAAAGAGAGACAAGGGGAGAGAGAGAGAAAGAAGAAAGAGAGAGACAGGAAGCGATCAGGAGAGAAAAAGACACGGGAAGGAGGGTGTTGTCATGTTATTGAGGGAGAGGACAAAAGAGAAAAAAGCAAGACAATAGAACAACAAACAAACCAACGTGTCTTTCAAGCCCACGCCATTCATGGATGAGATAGTAGGAGGCAAGGAGACAGGGAGATTAAACATACAGGCTTTTACTGCTTTTCTTTCTGTGTGACAAAGCCAGCCTGAGGTGCTCGAATGTAATATCAGAAGCCAGGGGGTAAAAAATAAGCAATATTACTCAAACCATAATTACAGCAGTTACGTCAAGGCTGTTGAAGCTTTTTAGGTGTTAATTATGAGCTGTAGTTTCTACATGTTTCATTTTAATGTGTCTCAGCTCTCTCCTGGGTTTTTTACGGGGCCTGATTTTTGAAGAATTATTTTGTGATGATACGGTTTCAGGTTTTTAGAGACCAAAATGTTGTAATGTTAGATTCTTAATTGTTGTTAATGTTGTTATTTTCAGTCACAGAGACTTACTTGGCTCTCATCAGGTCCTGGTCTTTGAGGGCAGAACCCTGCAGATAGATGACTCTCTGAGCCCACAGAGGGACATGAAGGACCCTCCTAACCTGGACATCCATTTCTGCTGGGCAAAGGATCACCACATAGTAGTCCTACACACACATACACAAACATAAATTAACACATTGTGTATTGTGCCTGAAGACAGTAATAAGCATGAAGTCTGCTGGGTCAGGTGTGATCAGACAGAGAGGCACATATAAATATTTCCCAGATTACATTAAATCTGTGATCCTAACTTTGTCGGTGGTGCGCGATGCAAAATTGCTGGGTATGCAGACAGGATATTTGCCCTTAGATTTAAGGCATAAGTTAACATCTATCTTTGATTGGTATATGGATGGATGGATGCTCAGAAATCGGCATACCACAAAGAATTTTAAAGAGCAACTTTTTGTTGAGACCGTGATGGACAATGAATAAAAATCCTCATGCCTGAATTGGTTTGGTTTAGTTTTCTGTCTGCATCTATTGTTAACCTGAATAAACTGAAACTGATGCCTGAGGAGAGGGCCGGCGCCGAGCATGCAGTGGGGTTAGCAACACGGCAGGAAAAAATTGGAGAGAGTGATAAAGTGAAAACAAGGGAGAGACAGAGGAAAGGTGCGACAGAAAAAGAAGGAGAGGTAGAAACCCATCATTACCCATCAGATTGTCGCTCCTTTCTAATAATCCTCTTAAACCACTGACTGCACAGAGCGATCGAATGGCTCTCACAATATTTCAGAGTGATGCAATTCTGACATCCTTCGACAGAAAGGCACTCAAGGCTACACAGAACTTGTGTCCATGAGGAGTGAATGGAGTAAACCTGGCCCTGAGATATTTACTCAAAATTCAGTAAAAAGAAAAGAACAATATGAGGAGTTAACATACATACAAGTGGCTCTATGATGCCGTACTCTGGCAGAAAGGTGTGCACGCTAACATGCTCACAGTGACAATCCTAACACGCTAAATCCAACACTCAAGGAGACAGCTCTGGCTCCAACCATGCAGACAAGTTAGCAGCACTACAGAGGAGGAGTGAAGCCAATTTATCTGGTGAAGCTCATCAGATTTCAGGGAAGGCTGCATCCTTTTCTTGTTACTGGCAATCAGTGTATATTTTGTGGCCTGTTGGTTGCTAATAGAGCCACACAGCTAAGGGGTAATTGATTCCACTAGACCTTAAAACATAATTTTATTAGTACTACCACTGACAAGACCTATCAGGCCTTTTGCTCTTGAAAATAGAATACAGTAATCAAACCGATGGCCCTTGAAGTGATGAACTGATGAAAAAATTAACCCTTTATCCTTGCCATCATGAGATAATTGAACTGCGTGTAAAAGTTCATTCTTAAGCCAGGAAACAAAAATATATTTAAAATTCAAGGCCCACTTGCTGTTTCTTTACACTTGGTCAGTCCTTTTACAGAGACATTAGAAAGAATTTCTAGCAGTATAACCATCTGTTATCACATACCAAAAGTTTCTTACCTTGGTCAATTTATTTAACTTTACAATCATCTGGTAAAAATATCACCTTATTGTAACCTGATGTCGGCTCCAGTTCTTTACCATAGAAGACTAGAAGAAACTATGTTGGTTCATCATTGATTGCAGTCAGGCACTTTTTTTTTAGGAATTAACACAAACTTTCAGTTATTGCTCTAAATTCACCAGCGACTGGAGTATTGATTTTATGCAATTAAGTCTCTCCCACGAAACTCTGCAGAGTAATCAAGCCTCTTAAGTCTACCCCCCCGCCACCCCCCCAAAAAAACAAACAGATGCGGGTAAACATGCAGATTCTGCCTCTTAATGGACACATCTGTGCTGTACTTGCGGTAGGTCAAAGGGCACTGGGCATTTGGTGCAGCGCTGAAGGTGCTTCACTACTCATCTGAGAGGCTTCATTACAGAGATTTACACACACAGTAACACCCTTAAGCAAACACACACATCTGCTCAAACATGAATAAGACATCAGTGCTACTGCTGAATTAATCCTCTTCTTTAACCTCAGCTGCTCGGGCTCCAGGAGAGGATTACAGACAACAGACTCGCACAAAAACAAGATCCCCCAGCACACTCTTGTCCTACTTAAAACCATTTAGATAGACCTGCAGTCGAGGGTGAGCAAAGAACTCATTGAGGAAATCCATGAGGAGGTCGATCTTGAGACAGCTGACACACAGCACCACGTGTTTCTCCGTCTGTGCCCTGTAGCGGCTGTAGTTCCCCCCGGACTTCTGCCGCTCCATCCACAGAAAGGCCAGCTGCTCAAACTGCATTGAGAACAACATAGATCACATTCAACAGATGGATGTTGGATTAGGTTAGCCAGAAAGCAGGGAGGAGCAAGGTGGTGCATGGAACGAAAACAATGCCTTGTACTTGTATAGTGTTTCCAATTGATTAGTGAGAGTGTTTGGGGGAATTAAGGAAAGTACAGGTTTGATTTAGGGTGGTGGTTAAATGGAACATGATAGCCAAGATTAATAGGATGAGGTAGGTTACGGAAATAACAGTAGGCCTGAGCAAAATGCAATTAGAATATGCTGTAGAGGGCTGGGTAGATAGATGGATGGTGGGATTTTACAGATGTAGAGACACATAAAAGACTCCTATAATTCAAAAGACTATTTTCTTTTACATATTTCCAAAACTACTCAGATATTTTACTGTGAGCACGTCAGCATAAATTTTTTTTCTTAGCACAGGTTACAAATGAAAAAGATGCCGACCACTGCAGTTTGCTATAAACAATGTCTTACTGTAACAAGGAGAGTTCAGAAAAAAATTCAGTACTTAAAAACATGAAGACAAGTTTCTAAATTGGACTGCTTTTTATTCTGAAGATTGATGCCACTCTCATGTTTGCATGGTAACTATGGAGAAACACCCTGTTGACTTAGCACAAATATTAAAAAGAGGGAGAGAAAGCTGGCCTAGATCTGTCCAAAAATTAAAAATATCCAAGCATATGTGTATTTTGCATGATTGTTTCGACACATAAAACTCAGGTTAACAGAATTGAACAGACACAGTTCACTTGTGTGCTGTTTTTCTTAAGGGAGTAAACAACTTGCATTATTTCAAGCTATTGTCAGCTTGTCAACAACTGGAGACATTATCAGGCCTCATGCATCCATACAACAATGCTGTTTTACTTAGCCATCATTTATGTGCAGCCAGTTCTCCATGGCGCCCATTGTGGTAGATTTGTGATGTAACAACCAAGCCTTTATTTTTGTATTGTATTTAGTTTTAGGGATAGTCTCCATGGTGAATTGAAAACAAGAGAAATTACCTAAATGGTTGACTTTTTATCTTATTTTCAAATCAATATCCCCTTAAGGCTCAGAATGACTTGTCCAGAGGTACATTTCCTGTGATGTGTTGAGGACAGGTGCAGGATAACCAATAAGCAGCAATGAGACAAAGGGAGTCACTAAATCCTGATGTTCTCTGTGACCCTGTGTGGCCTGGACACTGGTCACAGCAGGACTCAGAGCCAAAAGATCGGACATGCACACTCACATGCCCACGCTCACACAAAGACAGGGGGTTTGGAGGTTTGGGCTGAGGGGGGCCGGTTTCTAAATGTCAAGGGGTATTTATGGATGAAAGATGGGGTGAGGGAGTGGGGCAGATGACAGGGCATCCGTGTTGCTGATGCACGCATCGCCATCTCTTTATGAGCCCACCAGTCTGAGTTCAACAGAATTATCTTCATGCTTGTCTCATTTGTTTTCGTAAAGGTTTTTATGAAGATATTTGCTACCACCCGGCCACCGCAGACAGGAAAAACAAATAACTGAGAGCGTGTTCAGTGGATCAGGCATGTGTAGGATGCAGCCCTACACCTACTGCTTACGTGATGTGATTAAAAAAAAAACAGAAAAGCTATCAGAGATGAGCAGCGCCATCACAACAAAAATCCGGCGACAACAAAACAAGAATGTCAGTAAATCAAATCATTTGTGAGTTGTTTATCAGTAGTGTGATTTCCTGCTCACAGAGGCTGTCCCCTGACAGCAGGTACAAAACACACAAACACGCAAACACACAAACAAACACACACACTCACAGGAAACTCCTCCCATTAACACTTTTACATCTTTTGAGAGATATTCAAGTATGTGTGCTACCTCAGGGATAAAAGGTTGAAATAAATATGAGTAACACCCATTAGGATGCATTGCAAGTGATTCGTTTGTCAGGGTGTTTACACAAGTCCTTGTACAAATAGCGTGTATGAACATGTGTGCATGTTTGTGTGTTTCCTGAAGTTCCCTCTTTGGAGCACTTGAATAACAGGATAGGGATTTAGGGAAATGAGAGAGTAAAAGTGACACTGTCGCTATTCTCTGAATAAAAATAGTGTTGTAAATGTTAGTAGGATGTAATGAGTCATCACGTTATTGTTCAGAGGGGGGGTAAAGACAGGAGTTATTAGTCTTAACAGAGAAGACTTCACTGTTACAAGCTTATCAAAGAAAACAAAAAGCGATTATTTTAAGATTTTTCTGATTACTTTGAAGGCACGTCTGAGCACAGTTTATCAAAGATTTTTCTACCTTCATATAAAGTGAGAGAGCGCCTGGCAGAGCACTGCTGGCTGCTCAAAAAGTTCGATCGAAAATAAAATATGAGACAGGTGGGGAGGATTTTTGGCCTTTGGAGCACCTTGACTCATCATTTAAAGCTTTCACATATGAAGAGGTATCTGTTTTGCTGCATTGTGTTAAAAACAAACCTTTAAACTTTGGCACTAGGGACATCTCTTCTTCAGTCTGATGTCTGTGATCAAATTAGAGGTTATCACTACTGTTTCTCACCTGGATGGGAAGCACGATGAGCGCAACAAAGATCATGATCACCACCAGGAGCTGCGAGGGCCATATTTGAGGGGTGACATCTCCGAAGCCCACCGTGGAGAAGGTGACCACACAGAAATAGAGCGAGTCGAACAGGGTCAGGTTGTTGCCCGCTCGTTCCAGGTGTTGGATACCACAGATACTGATGCAGGGTGGGACAGATGGAGAAAATCATTGAGCAACACCATGAAACAAACTTCCTGTGCTCACTTAAAAACACATGTACGTGGGGCTGTTTTACATGGAGTGCTGTTTTTCATTCCTGTCTATATATGTGTGAAGTGTGTGTGTATGTTTGTATGTGTCTGTATACTGGAGGTCTGTGAATGAATGCTGCACGAATGATTGTGTTCTTGAGGGAATAGATGAGTCAAGGGGAAAAGTCAACCCTGAAATGGTCAGAGAGCTTATTTCACACTGTGTGTAGGATCCTCTGGATTAGCCCAGGCTTTCACACCAGACATGCAGCGAGCTGACACATCCTCCACTGCACTGAGGCAATCGCCAGTTGTAATTTCAGAGCACTATCTCACTCTTGCAGTTACCAATTACCTTTCTGCTCTCTGTCTTTCCCCTTGCTTAGATCCACAAGAAACATTTCTATACATCTATTTTTTTCTGCATGTGTCACACTATACTCTCTCAGTCTCTCCTGCTTCTTTTCTCACTACGTTCACAACTGAGACACCTTTTACTTCCTGTCCAGTCTCCGCTAAGTGTCTCTCATTTCCCTGTTTTCTCTCCATGTTGCCCTCCTCACAGTTCATTGTCAGCAGCGAGGGTACCCACCACGTAAACATGAGACAGACCAGCGTGCTGATGAGTATCACCACCTGGTTAAACATGGCTGAATGTGTCCGCTGGATTGCCCTGTGAAGATCATTCTGCAGAGAGACAGGTATAGATGTGAAAAGATGCGTGGAGAGGACAAGAGTGCTGCATTGTTGAAGTGTAAAATAAAGATGACATGTAGTGGAGGGGATAGAAAGAAAGAGACAATAACAAATTGAAGAAATATGAAAATGCACTAAAAAAAAGAGATGAATGTGCTTGAATATGTATAGCAGAGATGGAGAAAGTGAATGTGAAAAGCTTCAATAACAGTCTCAAGGTGCAAGCTTGAATCTTTTTTGACTGATTTACCTTCAAGGCAGAAAAGGCTGGTGTGCTGAAATGGCAGAGACAGAGAGGGGCAAGCGCATGCCGACAAAATAACAGAGGTGTTGAGATGAAAGTAATGGAAAAATTGGATAGGGAGATAGTCCTTCACTCACTATCATGTTCTCCAAAGCGTGTTTGGCCAGCCAGCAATTGAGAAACACAGGGATGAAGAGGTTTCTGAGGGATGGCAAAATCACCTGTCAAGAAGAGAAAGCCTCAGTCAGCTTGGCTGTCTTTTGCATCACTTTTTATTATATGTTGTGTACAGTCACAGGATCTCTGACAAGGAAAGGGACTGTGTGAGCATGCGCATGTTTTGATATCCTTTCTGAACTGTATTAAACATGTTACATGTGATCATGAAGGGAGGACGGGAATGCAGTGCTAAGCAATACATATATTTGTACTCACAGTGATCATGAAGGGAACAGCGCTGATCATCTCCAGTATGAAGGGGATGCGTAAAACCTGCTCCCAAACGTTGCCCTGGAAACAAAAACCACACACAGGGGTCAGGAAACCTCATTGTCATGGTGCCCTTTGTAGATTACCACATAATAGGCCTGATTGCTGAGATTGGATGGCGACAAATTGACTGGTTTGTGCGCCATGGAATAGATCGGGATGTATAGGGGTTATACAACTCCCTTGTGCACTTTGAGTGAAGAAGCAGCTTTACTTGCTGCTCAATTAAGATGTCATCTATTGTTGTCTTTATGTTTCTGCCACCTACATATGGCTGACCTGAATCTGACTAGTGTAGGTGGACAGGCACAGGGTATGTCCACAGGAATCAGTCAGCTCTAAATGCTAAGGCCCCTAGCTTTCAGAGTAATCTGCAGAGGGAGCCCTTTATAGGCTTAGAGTGTCAAGTACATCAAAGGCAGGACAACCTGTTGATGGATTGCCCCCTCCTCCTCTACAGCAACACAGGGTCTTTCTGATGTGTCACTACCAGGACAGACAGTGCTGAAGATGCTTCAAGGCCTTAAGGTGCTTTTTAAATGCAAGACTGAAGAAGCAGCATCAGGGGACAAAGGAGTCTTTGTTTAAGAGGGTTATGACAGCGCAGTGCAAAGTGAACACTGACTACATGAATGCACACCCACCCACACGCACCCACCACACATATAGACATCATAGCCATCACAAAGGGCTTCTGCTCGGCCATTTGGGGCCACGAGTAACTCACCTTATAACTGAGATACACAAGCAACATGGTTTCTGAGAAGCTGATAAAAGCCACAAGCACCTGGGAAAAAAAGAGAGAGAGAGTCATGGAGAAACTGGGAGATGCAGACACTGCAGGAGAGCAGGCAGAGAGGAGTCAAGGTAGCCCGGGAGAGAAGAGAGCAGAGAGAAATTAGGAGTCGCAGAGATGGAAGAGAAGAGTGTGGGTGGAATCAGTAGGCGTGCAATGATTGAGCTTTAGAGAGAACAGTTTTAAGTAAGAGACAGTCTGGTGTCTGATTGTGTGTATATATGCGTGCAGTCATACTGTAGGTGTTGATACTGGCATTTGCGTAAGGTAAAATGATCTGATTTTACAGTTCAAAGCCCTGAAATCATGTAATTTGAATTAAATGTTGATAAACCATTAAGAGAAATTCTGACATGCAGATATGTGTGAATACAGAGTGTGGCCTTGTTTACTGAGGAGAGGACTGATCTCTCTGACCTGCAATGCCCACAGCGGTAGAGGTCTATCCACCCAGATGATCAGTTTCCTAGAGTGTGGAGGAAAAAAAGAAATAACAGAGAGCAGAAGAGAGTTGTG
Organism: Acanthurus leucopareius; assembly: GCA_029814765.1. Classification (NCBI taxonomy): domain Eukaryota; kingdom Metazoa; phylum Chordata; class Actinopteri; order Acanthuriformes; family Acanthuridae; genus Acanthurus; species Acanthurus leucopareius. The sequence goes on along the minus strand of JAQMCX010000021.1, from coordinate 8,732,362 downwards.
AGGCAAGAAAAAAGAAAGAGACAAAATTAGTCGTAGACCACTCAAATGGTCAAAATATTAAAATTCACTCGACAGGGTAGACAGTTCTTATCACTGCATAAAACTGAATTATGCTGTTTACCACTGAACAACTGTGGAGTGCACAGCTGCCAGTATGCTCGTATTGTAGGAGAAAAGTAATATTCACACGGTCAAATGGAAATTTACAGCCTTATTATGAGAAAAAGGCTGGTTTTTTTTTCCTCCAAAGACACCCAGGGGCTTATCGTGGCTTCTTGCCTGCCTGCGCTCTGATTTGCTCCTGTGCGTCTGCTGCCTGGAGCAGGAGGTGGCCCACCCCTTCCCTGAGCCCACTCTGTCAGGCTCCTTATTCATGTGGAGCCAGAGCTTAGCCAGTGTCACCAGCCACCAATTAGATCAATAGGTCCCTGAGCAGGAGACATGGCATAGCCTCAGGTCTGTGTACACTTTCTGCTTGCTCTCCCTCTCCCTCCCTGTTGTATTTTACATGCTTTATGTCCACTTGATCGCTGTTGATTAGGCTACACAGGCACTACATACATATTATGTTGACAGGTAATCCATACAGTTGGATTGTGATAAATGAATGTGGATCTGTAATGCTCAGTATCAGCATTGTGAATTGCGCCAGTTAAGTGAAGCTGCATTGATTGCCTTATACAACGTTTCCCACCAGTGGGCCAGTGTTGGGGATGCCAGTCCTCAGGGGTGTGTGGTTTCATGCTCCTTGTCTGCAGGCTGAAGCCATCACTTCTAATTAGAGACTTACCATTCAAACTCGCTACAGGGACGGGATGATGTGTTTTGTTTGTTGCAGTTCACTCCGCTCACGCTGCAGAAGGAGGAGAATAGAGACAACAATTGAAAGCAACTCCCTCTCCAGCTCCTATCACCAAAACTGGACTCAGCTCAGACCAATTGTCAGATTACTTTCCTGATTGCATCTTTACTCTCTCTTGTCTGCTATCATCATCACACACCCTATCTTTACAAGATACTCTGTACAAACTGTAATCTCAGCTATTGACCTGATGCACTTGTCCCTCCTATCAGGCCTCCACACTCACAGAGAATTTTGTTTCACCTCATTAAGCCCCTGTTATCACTGTGTCTCTCACCAGTCCTGTCTTCCCTCTTGGGGGTTGTCCAGCAGGACTCTGACAATATAGAGGAGGCAGCTCAGCACTTTTAGAGCAAAGTTAAACATTCGCACCCGCAGACCTGCAAAATACAAGAAGACAGTCAAGTAAAAAGCAGTTATTGCAGACGCTTTTTATTTATGAAGCTAAATAATAATGCTTAGCTTAATGAGCCAGAAAATTTTATCTCGTCTGCTTTAAGTTAATCTTTTACTCTGACATCTCAGTTTACATTATTAGTACAGTATGCTATTAAAGCAGTGAATAAATCCCTCTATGAGAAGAAATAAAAGTAATAACTTCAAAAATATTAATCCAAAAAGTAAAAGATTAGGCTTTTACTGAGTATGTATTTTTAGATGCCTCATGCATACAAGAGAAAAAAAAATTAAAAGTATGACTTGTCTATGAATGAATCCATAGATCATCGAGATCACTACACAGACAAATAAAACAGTCACAGCTGTCTAACAACTGGTGATGAAATGCTTAGCAAGAATGACAGCATGTCACACAGTCAAAAAAAAAGAACAACTCATGTGGTGAGGAAACACACAGCAGAGAAATTCACCCAACTTATTGCACAAAGAGAAAGAGGAATCCCAAACAAAGGCAACTCACTGGATCTTTGGTTTTTGATGAAGAACAGCTTGAGGCGCTCCTTGAAAGTGTTCTCATTCACATAGAACTCTACCTGCACCCTAAAAGAGGGATGGAGAGGTGGGCAGACACAGAAATAGAGATAAGGAGGGTGCAGGAGAAAAAAAGGAGAAAAGTACACAGGAGGTGCTGCAGGTGATAACTTCTTTTATGGAGTCAAGTCAAGAGACGGAGGAGACGAAACAAGTAGTGGGCTGGGACATGAAAGGGAGAAGAATAAAGGTGGAGGAAGAAAAGTGTGCAATTGAGCAAATTGGAGATAGAGGAGGTGATAATGATTATTTGAACACTGAAAAGTATGGGAATAAGACACTGAGTCTGGCTGCATTAAAGACTAATGGGTTTTGGAGGAAATGGTGTTCCTGCTTGTCCGCCTGCCCATGGGCCCAGATAGCTGCAGTCAGTCTCGTTATCTCCACTGATTAAATATAGAGCAACAAATTACTTCCCTCTGATGTTTCTGCTGAACATGGGAGGCCATAATTACTGCTCTCTCTCTCTTTCTATTCTGGCACCCTCCTGTTAGAGGGACACACATATAAATACACACCTACTGTACACACACAGGCTTTAAACACACACCTGCAACAGGATCATTAAGATTATTAGACCATTCACTCGCCCATTTGACATGGACCTTCATGGAGAGGCATGATAAAAATGACAAAGAGACACTCTTCAGACAGCTCTTACATGTGGACAGACACCTAAGCGGCGGGACACAGGGTGACTGTATTTCCTGTCTGACCACCTGAGGGGAGAATTTTCAGTAGCTCTCCTTTCATCCTATGGAGGGAAGAGTGGATGACTCAGGTCAGCCAGGCTTTGCTTGCCGGTGGTCTCCTCACAACACACACACAGATGAAAGAGAAGCAGAACAACTGCAATCTGTTCTCCTGTCTGCAGGAAGAGGAAGAGATGGTGGGGGATGGTGGGTGGGGATCTCTTCCCAGGGTTCCAGAGTGACGCTTCACCACCACCCCACATGTTCAGGCGCACACACACACACACACACACACACACACACCATGACCAACGTCGCACTTTCCCAGCAAATTTGGGGGTGGGGGTAATGTTCCTCTTTGTTGCTATAGCAACAGGGGATTCGTTGTCTTTTCCCTCTCTCTCTCACATGAACAGATGTGAGCAAACACACACTTGTGAAGTCTGTTCAGCCATCGAAGATGATAGCGCGCTCCAACTTGTTGACGGCTCCCTTTGCTCTGAGCAGCCTGCTAACAATAAGGCTTCTGCACACATGATGGAAAACAGAAGAACTAGCGGATACACACAGCCCATCAGGCTCGCAAAAGCCTGGGGGTGTGTAATTGCACCTTTTGATTAAAAAATGACTTTGGTGGAGAGATGGGGCTCCCTGCAGTATTTGCAGTATTAGATGTGTGTGTACATTTTGGCTGATCCCCACAACTTTAAAGGGCTGGTTGGAGGTTAAGAATTGGTTTCGAGGGTGAGGATACAATTAGGTAAGGGTTGGGGTTAGGTATTTAGTAGTCATGAGAAAGTAAAGGGGTCTCTGGATTGCAGATATCAATGAAGGTCCTCATAAAGATAGAGTAACCAGTGTGTGTGTTTGTGTATGTGTGTGTGTGTGTTTTACTGATCTAATAATTGACCCAATGACTTCAATAAAACAATCGATAAGATACTATGGTGCTATTAAGCAGACAGAAGCATTATGAGAGTAAACAGGATCAATCCATATCAAAAAAAGTTGGGAAGTAGCAGAACACGTGCAGTGAAATCGTGAATGCTAAAATTATTACAACTGCTAACCAGAGAGTTTATTTTTGGGTCCTAATCAAAATTTGACTGATTACAAATAGTTTACACTTGAATGATGTACGAGACTACCAAGAGAAAGTAACTTGAACAGTGGTAACAATATCAGATTTCTTCATGCTGCATAGTCTTTATGCACCCAGTAAACACATACATTCACTGTTTATGACTTGATGAGGTTATATGTTTTTAGGTTATTTAGGTAAATTGTTTTTAGGTAAATTGTTATTGTTTCTCTTTTTGTCAAGACTTTTTAGTTGAAATTTTGAGTTTGAGTACTCTTCCTCTTGAGGGTTTTTGCTTTCAATCCGTCAATAAATTAAAAAAAAGGCTAATCATTTTTAGCTTGCATTAGCTAAGCTTGAACATTTAAATATATCCTCATATTTTTAATAATAACTGATAAAAAAAAAACAATGGTCCACAAGGCATTTATCCATCTTAAACTTTTAAAGCAGACGATCAAGCTATGCTTTCTCTTAAGATAATGGAGAAAGATATTTTACAGGAACTTAAAAGTTTATTGAGTGTGTTTCCCACAGCCAAGTGCTACTAGTTCAGCTGAGACCAGTACACATGTCCACAAAAGAAGACCAATGTGGCAAATTTGGGTTATTATCCTCATAATAAACCAAAATGCTAAAAGCTCTAATGTTCACTTTCCTTAAAGCTAATGTCCTCTGTAACAACCATATCCATCAGGCACTGCAGCTTCAGGTCTGACCAGTGTTTTTTATTCATTGCCATAACTCCATTTTCTTAATGCCTTTTATTATTTTCTTGTGACAATTTAGCTGACATACATAATCCAGCCACCCATGCATGTCTTAATTCAGCAAAGTCCCTAAAGCCTCTTAAATCTTTGTGAGAAGAAGTGATTTCTGCACAGAAGAAGAAAATTATTTCTGAGGTCATTTTGACCTTGATGTGTTGCTCTAAGTGATGCTTTTCCACTTGAGTGTACAAAAGGGGATGAAAAGTAAAGTGGTAATATAGCCCAATAAAGAGCTGAGCTGCGGTCTAGATTGAGAGTCGGGATCTTTAATCTAAGGGGAGGATGGGGGAGAAAAACACATTAAAAACTCATAAAGAGCATTATTTCAAAACCAAAGACACACAAGCACATCACGATGGCACCTCTGGGCAATAGAAACATTACATAACCCCAGCGGCCTTCCCAAAAAGCACAAGGAAAATAAGTGATAAGATAATTGTTTAGAAAAACTGCTTTGAAACATGGTTGTAGAAAATAAAACGCATTGCAGGATTAAGGAACAACCATTCAGTGTATCCTGTCACTTTCATCATGAGAGAATAACCCCCAGAGGACCCCCCCCCCCGAAGTCTGCTCCGCTTCTCATTACATATAAAGGTTTATCAAACTAATTATTTCGAGTGAGGCATGTGAGATCATCTCATGGGCTTTAATAAAGTCAAAACAGCCGCTTCACCAGCTGGAAACATAAGAACATAGAAAAGGGGGAATGGTATAGTATTTCAATCCCAAGCCTGGGAAGAGAATTTGCATTTCCACATTTGCATGTACACTCTGAGAGTTGAAGTGTGGAAGAGAGAGAGAGAGAGAGAGAGAGAGAGAGAGAGAGAGAGAGAGCAGACAAAAGTACAGACAGATAAATAGAGGCAGACAGATGGACAGAAAGACAGAGGGGAACATGCGGAGGAGGATCTTTGAGAGAGAGTGAGAGAGAGTGCTGAACCTTGTTCTCCTGCTGCTTCCACCCATGCCTGCGCTCCATAATGACACAGCACTGGCCATCTAATGACACAGTTGAAGAGACTAAAGAAACCCAAATGCATGCACAACAGCACAGCGTTGGCTCATCACAACCTCCATGCATAACTGAGAAACAGTATTCATACCAGGGTAGTAGGTGAAAAAAGACAAGAAATAAGGTAGCTAATGGAAATTTCTATCCAGTAAACATCAATGGTATCAAAGTTTATTCAGTTTAATTACTAAGAAAAAATGGAAGTTCAAATTGGAAGCCTGCCTTTGAAGTAAGATAAATAAAAAAAAATATCAAAACATGCTGTAAGGATAAAGGACGGGTGGATCTGAGAAAATAAAAATTTGATGTTAATACGGATCCAAATTCAGGGTGATGCTGCCTGCCAGGTCTGTGGACCTCAGTGATTAAAAAGCACATATTAGTGTCCTTGCCTTTATTTCACAAATCTCTCTAAAATGTGCAAATTAGACAAGTTGAAAAATATCATTTTAAACCGGGGAAAAAAAAGAGAGATGGACATCAGTGCTCCAAATATTTGTTTTAAAGAAGCCTTTTCCATCCATTAAAACAAACAAGTGAACACTGGAGAACAAGTTGAATCTGAACTTTTATCACACAACTTATTACTTAGGATGAATGGATGAAATGGGGAATCCTCTGACAAAGGAGGGTACAGAAAAAAAGAGAAAAAAGACTGAAAAAGGCAGACAAAGACATGCAATCATAATATACCGAGACTACAAATGAGGGCAGGAGAAACTCAATGGGATGACAAACAGAAAATAAATTGCACATCAGCACGGGGTCGCTGTAACAGCTTAACAGAGGCGAGGTGTTCCCTACTTCAACCAACCAATGGTCGACAGGACAGCCTGTCCCTGACCCAGATACAAAACCATCACACATATTAGAAATGAAAAATGAGAATAAATGTGCACATCCATGCTAAAGAAAAATCCCTTCTCTTGTCATGAAAAGCACATTTTCTTTCAACACTGACAATGTATGAGTTCGTACTGACTGAAGAGTTGGAAGAAAAATGTCAGATTTTTTTTTTTAATACCACTCACTGCTGCCAGGAAATTGATTTTGACACTTCAGTGAAATAGGTACTTTTATAATAACTTAATGATGACTGAGACCTTTAAAGAGCCTATTTCTCTCTTTGTCTTCTTGACTGCATATAATTAATGCGTCCTCACCGATTTATCTACTGTTTTATCTGCTGTGTTTCCTTACATGCGTCTGTCCTCCAGAAGTCACTTTCTCTGCTACACTAGCCTGGTTAGAGTGGGAAGAAAACAGCCATCATTTAAAGGAAAATGTGCAATGTATTCCACAGTATATTGACAGTAAGTAAGTGTGTGATGTCACTGTTATTCGGAGCTATTTCCTGAACAACCCCTGGGTTCCCGGGGATTCAGACTTTCCATAGATCATCGGTGGAAGTACTCCAGCCCCCCAGCCCCCCAGCCCCCCGCCAGTGACGTAAACCAGCCTTGCCTCACTCTTTCCTGAAATGACCATTCACTATTTATTGCTTGGTTGATAATACGCTGTTCCATTCACGTGCTTTCCTTTGTTGGTCTGAAGGAGGAACTGAGCACAAAAATTCCATCAGTTCTTTTTAGCTGTCAAATTCATTGAAAAACATTGCTTGGGTCCATGTTTTGTTCATTGAAAAAAAACTCTTTTATATATCCTGAAACTAAATATGCCTTTAATTGAAGCACAACTCCATTAAAAGCCATCCCTGTGACATTCTACCTCCCCGTCCCTTCAGATTACATTAGCCTCAGATGTGAGCAGACATTTAAGTTTTAGCAAATGTGGAGGAGATATCAATCTGTTTTAAAGTCGCTGTCACATCGCTTTGCGTGTGGAGTGAAACATGAGAGGAATCATCTTTATCGCATGTCCCTGGTGTCTCTGGGGCTGCGTGGATTTGAAAGTCCTGTGGTGTATTTAGTCAATACACTTTGGGAATAAGGAGAGCTGCAATCAGTGGACAATTCAGTTTATGACCCCCCGCAACAGCGTGGCAGAGCATCTCACTGTCCCCAATCTGATGCCATGGCGCCTTGCAGCAACATCAAACATCACTAGAGCCCAGAAGTGCTCAGACACATGCTAGTCAGCCCCATGGCTGCGTTAGTATTCACAGCAGGAAGGCTCTTAAGTGTTGACAGTGCTTTTCCAACTGAAAGGCTGATTAGGGAATTCAATATTTAGTTAAAGCCCAGTGGAACAAAAGAAAACTCTAAAAATAAAAAAAAACATCAATCTGGATGACCACCAGGGACACACCTTGTACTGATTCCATTCTCTTCTCATCCATTTCCGATGAAAATTGTATTCATCGGACATCATGTGCATAATACTCTTTGTAGTTAGAACATACTCAGACTGCATATCAGCCATCCATCTGCCCCCCAGTCCCTCTGGTTTGTTCTCAAACGGATCTATCTTTAATGTTCAGGCCTACTGGTAACCTTTTCTCTTTGGTAATGTTAATTAGGACATTGTTTTTAATAAGTTTTTTTACTTATTTATAGACAGGGACATTTGTAAAGCCCAATGCTTGGGTTTTATTAGCCTTTCCCACTTTAGGCCCCATCTTCTCACTCACTACACAGAGCACTCCAATTAATATTGATTAGTAAATGGATGCTATTTAGTCAACTTCAGTCTAGATGTTTACCTGCAGAATCATGGCTGTGAGGACATTTACACGAGTCATGACAGAAGTTATTAGGGCTGCATGTCCCCTCATCACCTCTTCTCCCCCACCCAGCCTCAAATCTGATAAAATCACCTTTTCACAAATGCCTCTTTTCATCATACCAGCCATTTTTCTATTGCTAATAACCTCCCTTTATGACAGCTTTGGCTCTGCAGTCATGATACATAATACAGCCATGATTCCACAGTTCTTGACAGAGAAAGCTATCAGCTTTCTAAAGTGTCTAATAAATAATATGACTGAAACATACACTAGCTCTGAAAGGCGCACTTAAAGGACTCCGGTGTAGTGAAGTCAAAGCATTAAACTGGTATGAATATTGACATTATTGATGGATCATGCTCTACAGTGGCCTTACTAGATTAAGGCTTGAGTGGAAGAATTTGGGGGCATGTGGATAAAGGATGACAGAGAGTAGACTGAGACAGAGAGATGTGGGAGATGTGGAAGCGACAGCCAATGAGAGATTGTTCTAAGGACAAAAGGCTGTCATTTGTATGATAATCCTGCACCCAGCGGGAAGCTTCCGCTGAGGCCTCCTATTGTCGAGCAGTGGAGACTCTGTTGTATTTCATTTCTCTTCAAATAAATTTGACGTACAAGAGAAGCTGTGCTGGTTGTCATGTGTGTTTATGGGCTGTTATGAACATGCAATCAACTCTGAAGAATGGTATATTACTCTGCAACACTGGAGCATAATTGCTTTACACTAAGCCAGAATTCATTCTTTGGAGAAATCTTGAAATTCAAAAAGTTCACTTTACAATGAAAAGAGTGGAAGGCAAGAAGATAGGAATGGTTGGTTGAAAGACAGGGACAGAAAGCTAGCCTAATTTCTGAATTTTAATAGGCTGAGACAAGACTATTGTTGATATCAAGAACCAGCTAAAAAGGAATTCAACCATTTCATCTTGATATCATGTTTATTTTAAACAAGAAACAGACAGCTTGTTTGACAAGTTAAATCCTGCAAAAGATCCATACTTAATTGCTTGGTCATCTGGCATTACCTCAAAACAGAAGCCTCTGACTCACTGCCAGGAAATATAAAGAGTGTTTGTATAAACCGAGCAGTATCATCAGTGTATATGATCCTCTGTCCTCATTTCTGTAAAAGCAAGACAGCCACTAAAGGATTAATTACCAGGCACAACCTCAATTTTAGTTTTCCATTATGTGAATTACACTAATAAAGCTAATTGGCAGTTGGATCAAACTTTTAGCAGCAAATCCCTGTTCAAATTATACTTTAGAGAAAAGGCTTGTTTCAATTTGTACATAGAAAACTGAGCTAAATTTAATATCTACTTGCATCTATTCAACATCTATTCTATCATATTATAGATATTACATTAAATTCAAAATATAGATGCAACCAGTGATGGCTTTACAGCCTGTTATGTTTCCAGTATTGTATACTTTGTGCAAATCAAATTTTAAGAAAAAAACACCACAAATTCAAGTCATATTTCACCTCAACCTTCTCTACACACACACACACACTCACACACAAACACACCACTGCACCCCGGGGCACTAGGCCCACTTCAAACAGAGGTAGAAAAAGGAGGCACTATAGATTAGAGTAATAGTACAGTCTGGAAAATAAACATCTCTGTGTGTGAATTCAATTCACTCCAGTTCAATTCAATATAACTTTATTAATCCACATAGGTAATTTGATTTGGAGCTCACATAAAAACAGACAAGAAACAGATATGTTCACAAACAGACAACTGCAAGCAAATGAGCTGTTAAAATTTATAGTGAAATTGCACCAGTGTGATAATAATTTAATAGTAAAAGTCCAGCAGTCCGATACTAATTAAAAGAAAACAGTAAAAAACTGGACTAAAAGACTGTCCACATGGTGGATAGGCATTCAATTACTTCATGTTCCAAGCTCCAGACAGAGCACAGATTTGTCCTTCAGAAATAAAATATTAAATCAGTCTTTAAAAGTCTGTGCTGGAAATTGCCTCACCTGAGAGCCTTTCAATGGATGCAGCGAAACGCATTCTGCTGGGTTATAGGAGAGCTCTTGAAAGGGGAAAAAGCATGGTATTATGGCACTTCAATCAGAACTAACTTGTAGAGGATAGGGCCATGGGGGGGGGTATAAAAATGTAAAAATAAAGGGTGATGTATGTATGCACACATTAAAGCACACAGAGCCATACAAGCTGAGAGGAGGACAGGGACAAGGCCCTTAGAGGGTGACAGAGGAGGGATTACAGGGCTCCGTAATGGAGGTTCTCCCAGAGGAGAGTGCAGGCATATGTGTCAAGGAGATAACTTATTCACACACATGTCAACATATTGATTAGTGAATGGAATGCTGCCACACCTGCACCTGGATCATTAGGATGGTTTGTTTTTTGGGGGGATTACTACTAATGGCTACTAATAGTTTAATTGACCATGGCAAACAAACTGTGTTATACGGCAGTGATTAAGCTTTCTGTCACTATCAATCACACCCTCTGTTTACCTTCTAATCAGTCCATTTCAGAGTGGCTAATACTCCTCAGGCAATGAGATCAACATCTTGACCCCCTGTCAATCGCTCCCTCTTGCTCACAGGTGTCTAGATGTTGTGGGGGGACATGCATGCATATGGATGCTTAGACAAACACACACACACATACGCACACATAGACTGAGCTTTGTAGAGCGGCAATCGCACACACAGTTACACAAATCAGAAACACAAAGGACTAAATTTCTACTTTGCTGAATACAAATACTAATAATAACGATCATAATCTACTTTGTGAAAGAGGCAGCATTTGTGTAGTGGACATTGCAGCTCTGCACTATGACAAAACAAATGTGACATACGCAGCCCACACAGTTCCAGTTTGAACCATAGTACCTTCTAGAGCCCTTAAAGTGATCGACACCCAGATTTCCCTGAAACACTAATCCATGCCATGTGTTTGGAAGGTATTACAGCTCATCTGTGGCACTGAAACACACACACAGTCCTCTCAAACTGTCTCGGCAGCCTCCAAACCAACAATAATAACTCACAACCAACCACACTGTCACCATACATCAATTTTGGATCTGTTAGGTTCATTTGGATAAAAGATCTGTGTTGTTGCTTTGGCTTTTTTGAACAGAACGAACAGAACAGAATGCCAGGACTATAAAAAGTCCTTGAGATTTTTCCCAGAAAAAGGCTGTCGTCACTGAACCTCTTCACTGCATTCTACACTTTGGTCAGGAAACATTAGCCTTTTGAGCAAATACCCTCAAATTATAGAAGGGCAGAAGTGAGAGCATGACCAGAGTGAGGAGATCTGTTTGGCTTCCCCAAATATGGATTTTGGGATTCAAATATTTGGCATAATAGCTATATTTATTACAAAAATGGTCAATATTGAAGCTTTTGCATAGATAAGTTCAATAATATGATTAAAATTATTGACAGGTTTGTTGTAGCATGCAGCAGAAGCTTAGCTGGACTTGGATTGATATCTTCCATGATTTCAATAGAAAGATTTCCCAGTTATCTGATTTGAAACAGCCACTCAAGTCCTTGAGTTTTTTGGTCTTAATTTCTAGCCAGCAACAACAGACATCATGCGTGAAATGGAGGTTAAGGTTTTCCATTAGACGGTTTAATGAAATAGCCAAATTAAGCAATGCATATCATATAGCATGTCAAATCGACTGCCCTGCAAATGGAGTGTAAGCAAAGGTTAATTGCCAGTTATTGAGAGCACCCACTTGAAATGCCTGTCCAGGTGGAGGAGGGTTCACCGTAAATCTCAGGAATTATGGCATACGGAATAACACCTGCTTGTTCTTCATTTCTTTCATGGTTGCCAAGGAATTTTTTTATGTCCCATATGTATTTGCATACATGTAAGATGCGCGACTATTATTAAATAAAAGTAAATGAGGCAAACATTCTTTTTGTTTCTCATTCTCTTTTTTTAAAAATATTTTTCGATATGGTTTGACTAACATGTTGCTTTAGTTGAAATAATTTTGAATAAGCGGTTTTAGCAACAGTCGCCTCTGCGCACGCAGGGCAACGAGTACCTGTTGCAGCATCCGTAGAGCTGCGCAGCTGGCAAGAACATACTCCAACACATTCACACACCTGCATCTGTTGGGTCACAGAGAGATTATGCAAACGCAAAACAAATGAGAACTTTTTTTAACATGGTGATTTGACACTCTCATGGCGCAAACGATGCGCTGCGGATTCGGTGCGCCGTGCGTAAACGCTGCAAGTAACTGCATCCTTACCTGTCGTCGGCTTGCCAGTCCCCGAGCAACAGGTCTCGGAACCGGTACCGAGGGGGGAGCGGGAGCACTTCCTTCTCCAGTTCGACCATGGTCCTCCAGCTTAGAGCCCAGAAACAGATTTCACCACAAACAGCTCCTCCACACCCAGGAGGTAAACCCCCTAAAACCAACTCCGCTCTTCCTTCTTCTGCTATTCAAAACGGAGATTAATAACGAACACATTGATGCACCTCATGGCATTGTCTTCGACCTCCCACAAAAATAGAAAAATTAACTTCTATGTTTTTGGCACCCGGCACAATGCAGCTCTACTTTTCTTTCCACCGAGGCAACAGGTCGAGGATGTTCATCCGTCGGTGCGTAGGGGAGGCTCCACTTTTACAGTGACAGCTGGAGAGCAACTGGTTGTCTCCCTCAACACCAGCATCCTCCCTGCCTGAACTACGCATGGACGTACTGGCTGCAAATGTGTAACCAACCGTTTCACTGTTCTGCTGCGACGACTTTTCATTACAGATATAATAGAAAGCAACAATGAAAAAAAAAAAAAAAAATCTAATATTTTGTACAATAAGCTATCTCTATCTGGCGTTGGATTACAGTCTTAATACTATCATTTCTGATCCTGAATGACAATAAAATTGTCACACATAAGATCCCCAGATACATTTATAAGACTTTTGAGAGGGACCTGTGTACAGTCGTGAGTAATGTATGTAAAAGCTACTGGTCTCTTTATGCATTGAAAATTTAGTTTTTCTCAGGATCTCTGTGTTTCTATTACATATGATGCGGTGATATATATTTATATATTTTTTTGGAGTCAGTTTAAGGAGGAGCTTTTGGCCATGTTGGGAACTGTCTTGCTGAATGAGAACACATCCAATTTATTTCGTGCAATCTTGTCAACTGAGCTCTGGGTGCTCTCTCACTAAGCATGTGCTAAATATAGTCCAAATACACAGTGAAGCTGAAGATATACTAAAAAAAAACCCGAAAAAACCCAACAACAACCCAAAAAAAACCATTCATTTTCACAATAATCCTGTAATATATTTAAAAACACTACAGTGATTTTGGCTGTTATGGTATAACAGAAGAAAGATCAGTGTGAACTCACAATCATTATGGCATGATTACCCCGTGAATACTTTAATTTGCTCTTATTGTAACTAATAAATAGATACTTAAGAATATAAGCACTTGTACACTGCTCTTATTACGCATCAAACCCACCATTTGCTCTTTTGTCCTTGATATTTTTTCCTGCCTGCCACTCAATACATGTCAGATTTAATCTTATAGAGCCCGTGGTAGAGACTGAAGCTTTAATGAAATTCAAATGTGGTGCTCAAGAGGACTGTTGACTCAAAGCCACAGACAACAGGTGTTATTCAAATTAACTTCCAACGATTAATATTAATCACCTACAATGGAGCCTTTATAAACCAGCACCTCTGTAAGCTCTAAACAAAACCACCCCTCAGGGGTCAAAAAGGATTATTTACCATTGAACTGATGAGAAAAGGATAATAACAATGGTTTAGAATGATTTGATACCATTAAGAAGGTTGCTGACTTTGTGAATAAATCTGATAAATTAATTTTTTCCACCCTCCTACATCTCAGCTCATATGCCTTATTTCACTGTATGTAAGATTATGTAAGAGTATGTAAGAGATGTTATTCTTACTTGGAGGCAGCTTAATGGCTGTTTACTCTATTAGGACACTTGCATAGCTTATTATTCATTGCAGTAAGGCTTGGCTGTTGTTTTATCTATTTTGCCCTCTGGTGGTCAGTGTGACACAAGCACACAATTTGTAACAAGCTAGATTCATGAATCTGTTCAAACAGTAAGCGCACAACTATTTCTCAGGATGTGGGTTAAAACACCAGAATACATATGAATTTATTAATACTGTGCCTTCAGTAAAAAATAAATACCTCTTTAACTGCACTCTGGCAAAAAAAAACAAAAAACCCAAAATGAGCTTGACAGGAAGGCAAAACATTTCATTTTAAGTGGGTGGACCGAGCTGTGTAGCCATGGTAACAACAAAAAAGTGTTTGAGCATATCAGAGGAGATAGTTCATGTGTTTCAAACCTCATTTAAACCCCATTCAGTCTCACACTGCCATAATGTGTACTTTGAGCATAATTTGCAAAGGCTGAGTAAAGCAGGTTGTTGCAAGAGACAATCAGGTTTTATGCCTTTAGATCAAAAGCCAGTTTTCTTATCGCCAGCAAAACTGGCAATGCATACACAAATATAAACAAATAGTAGAAAACAGTCATCCATAAAAAAGTAATTTAAAAAGATATAAAATATTTCAGTCACTGTTTGACATTTACACCCCCCCATTTGGAGCTAACGGTTGCCTTCCAGGTTTTATTCCAGCGTGACGTTGACGGAGGCGAGAGCGTCCACAGCCCAGCTGGGATACTGGTCAGAAGAGGGAAACATTCGCTTCATGAATGCTCGTATAAACTCAGGGAATCGACCCTCCACAATACTCTGTCTCACAGAACGCATCAGGGTCAGCTGCAAAGAGAAATTTTAATGTAAAAAAGAAAAGTATTGAATAGTGAATATTGATCTCCAGAGGGAACTCAACTTCAAGAGTGTATGTGTCAAGTTCAGGTCCACATTCTCTGAGTATGCAGTAGGAATGTTTATATGCTACTTTTTACCATGCCGAAATTTTACGGTAATGTTCAAATGATTTCGCAGCACTTAAATACTTTTCATGATATTTCACTCTGAATCAAAGTGGTAGAGTGACGACCCGCCACTTCAGCCAACATGGACATCCTTATAGTAGCTTCAAGGAGAAAATTAAAAAACATTAAGAAATTCATACTTTACATGTTTGGACATAATCTGTTGTGCTCTCCTAATGTGAACATTATGTTTTGGGACACATCTGTCACAAGAGGAGACTCTTCATTGTTTTGATAATGCCAAAACGACAGAGAGCACTAAAGAATTTGATGATCACGACTGAGGCGAGGACATAAGTCTGAATCAAGTCACATACATTTGCAAAGTTCAGCGTCTTTTGTCAGATTTCTGTCCGACCAATTAGACTGTGAAACACATTACGTGAATGTGTGGCTCAGGTCAATAAATCTAGGTGGCAGGAATGCACTTTATATACCCTTTACAAATGCAGCAAGTGTTTTTTGTCACCAGCTTCTTTGAGGCAAATAAGGAAATCAGTAAAAAAAAATATTGAGGTAATATTAGCTTCTGTTTTGTAGAACTCAGATGGGTTGATATTTTACCTTGTGTTACCAGACAAGTCAGGTCTACACTTTTTGCTTTTGCTCTAAAGTTGAATTACTCACACAGTTTAATTTAAATTGGACTGAAAAAGTACATTAAGCAGCATTTTGGGATGCACTTTAAATCAAATGGAACATCACAGCCATTATGGTGGAGGTTAAAATGAGTGCAAACTTTACTAAACTTTGTCTGTTGACTTCTGGTGGCAAACACACTAATTTTTCTTACAGTGATGAATTGTGTTAAGTGGTAAGTTGTTTTGTGGCTATTTCATTGTAAAATATTGTAGAATGTTAAATATTAGGAGACAGCTCCAATACTGACCTGGTAGGCGATGTTATGGATGGTGATGTGATGCATGGCTGCAGTGTCACTCTTGAACAGAGCATGGAGGTAAGCCCGACTATGTCTGAAATAGACAACAGGCACATTATTTACATTTACCTTCCAGGAGGGTTGAGTTTTACAATGAATAGGTGACATGAATGTCTAAACACCTGGTTCCATCCAATGGAATCAAATTGCAAGTGATGTATGTGTGTATCTGTAAATTTGGTGCATCCTCCTCGCTTAACACACACCGACTTGAATGAATGAATTAAAAAACAAATACTGACAAAAATCATAAAAATGATCTAGTCTTGTATCCCCAGCACATCCATCATTTAGACCAAAAAAAGAGTAATTGACTGCTGGGAAGGCAAGCCTGAATGAGATCTTCCTGGGCTCTACAGTCTTTATGGACTTCAATATCTGTCCTGATGATGAAAAATGATCGGAAAAATCTGAGAGCAAAAGAACAAGATTAATTATGGGAGCCAAACCTCCAGGCTGGCACAATGATCTTTTATTTGTTCTTAACTTACCTCTTGCATGTTGGACACTGGCAGTCTGGATTTATGGGCTGAAAGTCCTTGGCATACTGCTTATGTTTTACCTGGAGAGATCCCCAAGGCACCAAGGCAGAGCCAAACCTCTGAGGAAAAAGGAATATGGCGGTCAGAAACATTGTTAAAATATTTTTGATATGGAATCATAACTGATAAATGAAATTTAAAAAGAGATTATCAGTGTGTAAATATAACAAGCTTACTGCAGTGCGGGTGGGGAACACACAGTCAAACATATCACATCCCAGAGCTACACACACCACCAAATCCACAGCATACCTGCAACAGAGGAAGATCATATACACTTTCATGTCAGTCTACAAAATCATGAAGCCCATTTGGGTTCTAATGAGATTTTTTTTTAGCAGATAGGGGGACATACCCCACACCCATGAGATAACGAGGCTTTTCTCGTGGCAGGTGGTCAGTGCTCAGTGTGACCATCCGCCAGAAGTCATCCTTCTCCTCTCCTCCACTCAGGCCGCCAATGGCAAAACCAGGAACATCACGTTGAGTCATTTCTACGAAAATAAGATAAGTAATCTAAAGAACAAGCTTGAGTCCTTATCATCAAACTGACTAATTTATAACTAGACCTGACATTACAATCTGTACGTGTGCCTGTTTTGAAGCATGCAGATTGCTGCCAGAGAATATTTATTCTATTTACCTCTCATAGTGAATATCTTATATTATATACTCCTCTTTATATTGTGACACTTTTTTACAGAATTGTTACTATCCATGCTAACACCTTTTGGAATCATATACATTTCCTCCCTGGACTGTTATACAAAAATTAATTTACATTCATTGTTAAATGGAGTGAAGAAAAGAGTTGTGTAATATTTCTTGTTACTATGCTCACTCTTAAAATTATTGTAAGCAACTGCATTTTCATGGCATTTAAATCTGCTCTCATACTCAAATATGATCAATCAACCAGCATGCTTGCCGATATCAGCTGTACAGGGACAGATACAGTCGATCAAAAGTAACACAGAGCAAGATTTTTTTTACCATCTAGACAGTTCTTGCGCAGTTCTGCATTCAACCCGCCCTGGATGATGGCAAAAAGGTTTTGTTTGTCTGGATTTTTGTTGGCTGCTATACAGCGGTCCAGCCAGCGAATGGACCTGTGCATTGCCTCCTCCACTCGGGGTCCTGTTACGGTGCTGCTGACCACATCGTCCAACTGCATCATGATGTCTGATCCTGCAAGAAGACAGAGACACTGGAAAATTGCAGGGAAGGTTTAAATCCTTGTTGTTTTATGTTTAATAAAATTTATGTTACTCAAACCTAGACTGTTCTGTATGCTGATGGATTTCTCAGGACTCAGGAGGATCTCTTTGCCATCATAAGGGGACTTGAACTTAACCCCTTCCTCAGTGACCTCTGAGAGTTCAACAAGAGACACCATCTGAAACCCCCCGCTGTCCTATAGGCAAAACACAATGAAAAAACAACATTTCAGTGCAAGGATCACTTAACTCTATTACTTCTGTGAATATAAAATACCCAACCTTGCGTTCTACTCTTTTGCCATCTTTGTTTGATTAGCAATGATATACTCACAGTTAAAAGATTTCTCTTCCAGTTCATGAACCCATGTAAACCATTTGCTTTCTCGATCAAATCAGGCCCCTGTAGACAGAAGAGTTTAAACTGAAATCCATATTTACAAAAGATAAGTTGGCATAATTTCCCATAGCCCCCCTTAAAGTTAACGTTACATTAATCATGATATGAATAAAACTGCTATTATTGCAGTATTATCTACCGGTCTCATTCCCAGATGGTATGTGTTTCCAAGACAAATCTGACATCCGAGCCCCTCCAGCTGATCAACAGTTATTCCCTTCAGAGTCCCCTGTGTACCGACAGGCATGAAAACCGGGGTGCTGACGGCGCAGTGTGGCAGTATTAGGTCACAAGCTCTTGCTTTTGTCACCGGGCATTCAGCTACGATTCGCAGGGTGAGGGGAGACGCGACAGAAAGCGCTTTTTGTAGAGACATATTCTTTCCTGAGGTATTTGTGTCGGCTCCACATTCTATGGTAGCAGCCATGTTGCAGTGAACACATGACATGAAGCGACTGAAATTGACAGTTGTATTGACCAATCAGAAATGAGCTATTTGTTTAGAACCAAGAACACGCCTATTAGATATCCAATCATAATATTAGATTGAAAGAGAGGCAACAAAATGAACCAATTCACTACTTAGTTTCGCAGACAAGAGGCGGGTCTATGATTACCGGTTTCGATCGGATGTCGTCTATCCTGACCGGATGGTGTTTGTGTAGAGGAAGTTTTGTTTTGCGAGTTTTCCGTCCGTTTCGACTGACAGAGTATTTGCTAAATGCGCCTAAAAGAACACGTAATGATATTGGTGTGAATTGCATTGCTGGAGACATTTCAAGTGTTCAAGGAGAAATAAAAGCCCGAGCTGTTTGAAGCGGCGGAACTCAACACTTTTAAGTAACCCGAGAGCACCTTGCTGCTAAGCTAACCTTACCTATATAGTTAGCGCGGCTAGCGTTAGCCTCTCTGGTGTGCGTTGTATTGAAGGGGCTCTTCTAGCTTACGAAGCCATGGGGAACCGGGGCATGGAAGAGCTGATTCCCCTGATCAACAAGCTTCAAGACGCTTTCAGCTCCATTGGCCAGAGTTGCAATTTAGACCTTCCTCAGATTGCTGTGGTCGGTGGACAGAGTGCTGGAAAAAGCTCAGTCTTGGAAAATTTTGTTGGCAGGTATGGTTAATTAAGTTAATATTTGCGAGAATCTCATTGTTTACATATTGTCTTGTGTGCTTAACATTTTCAAACTATTTTAAATTGCCCAGCAGGTTCGATACATTACCAACGTTACTTTTCTTGTACGTAACGTCAATTTAGAGTTACGCACTTGCTTGCGGGTTCTACCACTTGACGTGGATACGCTGTTTACGTGACAAACCCAGGGGTAATATGTTTTTATAAGAGTTCAAATTTCTCACTTTTTACAAGATAATCAAACGATGATGGGTGTAAAAGTGAAATATCAAATACTCTGTATTTCGTTGGGCTCCCAGGTTGTTATCTGAGTGCTTCCAGTACTTTGCACAATACATGCCCGCTAAAAATACCATGTTTACTCTTTTAAATTTTGACATATGGGGCGTTACAAACTTCTTATGGAAATTACATCAACTAAGGTTTGCTTCTGTAAAGTGCTCATTGTGGTATTTTATGTTCAATAGATAATAGCGGGTATGTATGATTTTGTTCAGCCTTTTGAGTATTTATCTCAGTTCTAAATGAACTTTTTGTCATGTTTCTATTTATACTTCCATGCCACACCCGGAATGTCCGACAGGATTTGCATTTATAGTAATTGTGATTTGGTCTGTAGCTCACTTATAGATATTAATTTTAGCTGTATTGGATTACATTGAGAGTTTTAGGTAGATATTTTCATTTACTTATATGAAGGAGTACACATGTTATTGGAAAGGCTGCTACAGCATAGCAGTAGAGGCAGAACTAGCCACTTCCGTTCCTCAGGTATGTGAATTTTGCATATAATGCATTGCTTTTAACTTCAAAGCCATCTGTCACTAAAATACAGACTACATACAGCACAAGCTCACATCTGTAGCAGACGAAACTTCCCTTATCATCTTCCTCTTTTGTTACTGTTTGCGGTAGAAATTTAGAAATAGGCTCGGTTTCTCTCCTGTCTTTGCTGTATGAAGGTTGAGCTAAAGTGCTCCTTAACAGGCTAGTCCTGTTGTCCTCTCCCACATCAGCAGTTGGTGAGATCACCCTCAAGATAAAGATATTAAACAAGCTCATTCTGAAGCAGCTTGTTTAGCAGGTTTTCACCCCATTGAGAGACACTCAGTGCGCATGTGTAACCCAACCCACAGAGGGATCACACAATCATACACATACAGTACATGCAGGCCAGCCAGCTAGGGAGGAGGAAGTACATTGGCTATTAAGATGACATGCAAACAGGCCTTTGGTTATAAACACACAAGCAAAGCATGCTGTAACTGCTCTCAGGTAAGAACATGAATGCAGATTAGACTTAAACTCATTGCACATTAATTCACACAAGTAGAACTTTGCACTGTAAGAGCACTTTAAGAGCACTTGTCAAATATCAGATGTGATTAACATGAGAAATTTCACGGTAAACTCTGTTTAACAGTGTTTGTAGTCCTTCCACTTTTTGACTGTTGATAGGAAGAACAAAAAGTACATCCATGTGCTGAATAGTTACACAAGCACTCTGCAGATAGGCTGTGACCTGCACACTTTTACATGCATTTCCAGTGTAATAAAAACCTTAAAAATTCATTCAGTTTTATGTGAAAATAGGCAATGCAAAGTGATGCCAATGAATAATTTTACAGATTACTATTTTGAAATCTTAACAGTGTGCTGTAATATGTTCTCAGAGTCCTGTTCATTTTTTTGAGTGTATTTTATCACTCTTTTTATTTACATTGGAATCGCCATCTCCCTGTTAAACAATTCCAATAGATCCTTGTGTTTCAATATGAACTCTGTACATTAATCATCTGTCATCCCTCTTACACTTAATAACAGTGACTGAGTTGACCGCATAATGATTTTACAGGTACATAAATTGATGAATGAGTAGTACAGGTTCTATAAATAGCCAATGCTGTGTGTAACAGTTACTCATAATGACGCCTGTTCTGATGCTATTGGAGAACATTGCTGATGCAACATGAGTCAATAAATTCACCTCTTCTTAAATAGCGTTCTTCTCATTGGCAGGTCACTATTGATGTGCAAACAGATATTCATGAGCATTTCTACATTCATAATTGGATAATTGTTTAAATGAAGGCATGCGTGTCTGTTTCCACAGTGATTGAAATTTATAGAACAGAATCTGGTGCATATGCGTCTTAATTTAATCAAATGAAAAGATTGTGTATAATTCTGTCTTTGTGTGGAGTTTTACTTATGAAATCCAGAGTTTTATGTATCTGGTATCTGGTCTATCCCATGGCACAAGTTTTGTGTTTCTTCAAACTTGGCTAGCAAACTTGCTTTTCCTTTTTCTTTTGCATTTTTTAGCCAATGCAACTGATTTAGGTAACATAAGTCTAGGTTGCTGCTAAGCTAACATTTTTGTTATCTAAAGAATTCAGTAGCTGCAAACACTAGCTAGCTAACGTCATTTACTTGACAGACATGTCAGGTTGCCCATGTCAACATTACCCCTCCCTCTTTGTTATAATGCACCCAGACAAACTAATCACTTTAGCTCTTGACAAATATTTGTTCTTTTGCTACATTAAGACACACTTTTTGTGTGCATGTTTATGCCTTTTAAATTTGTTTGGTTGGGCAAGTAAATTTCTTTTCCACTTGCCCTACAAAAAGTCCACTTGGTCCTAACAGTTCCCAGTGTTGAGACTTGATGATATATGTGAATGTTTGGTATAGGTTTTAGCATCTTCATACCAAAAACTAAAATTCAGCAGGTGCTCTGTATGCCTGTCCATATTGTGCAGGTAAACTTGAGGGCTGGTAAGGTGGAACAGTAGAAGTCAAACTTATGACTACAAGGTCATTCTTAATCAGTGTCGAAGTACCTGGGAGGTGCTGCATATCACTATAGCAGCAGGCGTGCTCGTGTTAAGGTGACTCATTGTTGATACAAGTGGCTTGTTTGAACACAGGAGCAGCTGATAGATAAGCCCAATACCATGTTTTTACAGTTATGTGTTACACAAAGCTATGACTGTCTGGTGTTGTATGATAATTGATTTGCAAATTCTCTGTAGGGACACTGGACTTGAACCTTGAGCAGTGAGGTACTGTCAGTGCCAGTAATGGTTGCTCTATGGTTTCTACAGGGGCTGAAGTCTTTTTCTTTGGTGAGATGCATGATATGTGTAAAGGCCTGGCTTCATCACTGTGCCCCCAGGCACAAGAATAACCCATCTTTCTTTTTCTCTGGCGCTAGAGACAATGAAAGATGGAATAACTTAGTGCTAGGAAGAGAAACATTTCAGACCATAAACTGCATGATTTAGATACCGAGTGTAGATGCGTCTCTTTTTTCTGTCTCCGTCTAAACTCCTTGCTGATGTCATGAACAAGTAAAGAAAACTGAAAATATATCACATTTTCACACTAAAATGTCTAAAAATGACTGTCTTTGTTTTGTTTTTTGTTGAGTTGTGATATCTCAAATGTTTCCATTGATGTTTAGAGAAATCCTTTAGTTGTATTTATTTGGTGACTGTGTATTTTGTGGCCTGTTCCTAACTTTCCACGTAAAACCAGTCAGAGAATAAGGAAGAAGGTCAGCAAATGTGACAAAATGTGAATAAAATTTTTAATTCATTAACTCGACTGTGAACATTTCTGCTTGAATCAGTCAGATAGATGTTCTCCTGCCATGGTGGCTGTTTAACATTGAGAACAAAATTCTCATCATCCCACACTACTTCACCACGTCAGCAAAATTTGTCTTTTTTGTTATGATAGAGAAGCAGCTAGCAGCAGAAATAGCACTTTGTGGATTTTAATGTATCGTGCATGTCTGCAGTCGGTCCATTTGGATTAACATTTTGTGTCCCCAATAGGATAAGCGAATGTGACCTCCCTTCCCTCCAACACTAACTAAACATTAAATATGTTTTATCCTTGTTACAGCCCTGATTTTCAGCTCTGACAGGTCAAGTGGGATTTAGGTTTCTTATTGTGCTGTGTTGTGCTGATGTCATTTGACCTCTTTTCCCTTTAAGTTCATTACTGGAGACCTAAACATATTTGCCGGCTGGTCTGCATTTTTGCGCAGCAGAAGCTGATGAAATCACTCTGACTCAAAAAACCTTATTTATTTGTAAAATGTTTCTGGCGCTTGATATGAGCATGAGTGTTGTTGTGTCAATAGAATTAAAGGGAAAACTTAAGCCTTGCACTTTGTGACAGCTCCCCATGAATGTACAGTGTGTCAAAAGAAAAACATTTTAAAATATCTTATATGATAATGAAAACAATTGTCACAAGAGTCAGGACTTGACATTTGTGTTGTTGCTTATTTATGCAGAATTATATTATATTTAGCTTGACTTTGTAGTTCATTTTTATTATTTTACTGCCTTATTTACAGTTTAATGCATTCCTTATTGGATCACATTATAACTTTTAGTGTATAGATGATGATCGGGCCAGTAGCCCCATTTTTGGCTGTGTTGAGTTGTGATGTCATTGTCCCAGTAGAGTGAAAGATGTCATATCTAACACTTCAAGCTGGCGTGGGTGGAGGTTGTTATCGGATCTTTGGCAAGTAGACTACTGAGGAACTAGAACTCTTTTCAAACTGCTTATCCTGAGGCTGTCCTTAGTTCTGGGCTAAGAAAGTGCCAAAGGGCTTTTGTTTTAACCAGCAGCGTGTAAATGCATATGAACAATAATGAAACAAGATCTACAATAATCAAGCAAGAGGCTATTTTATTTTATTAGGTAAATATTTAAACTCCTGAGAAAAATTCTGACATTCTCTGTCTTGTACACACATTCATGAATTGCAAACTGTTGAAACAATTGTGTCGGCATGTCTTAACATTATACTCATCTTCCTCTACTGAGCCATTTTCAGGCTGGTTAATGCCTTCATGGCAGCCAAAGCCTCAAGTGCTGATTTACCCTTCATAGGGATCTCAATTTTTAAACATTAATTGGTTAACCTAAAATATTAACTTGATGTTAATGTCAACTTAAAATATTTTTGACCAGTTACACAGGTCATTCTTAAAGGTCGTTTTTGAACACACACACACCACTAGCTAGCAGTTTGAAGTAGAAAGTGACAAAGCTTATTTTATGACAGTTTCCCTCTGACAAAGGCAAAAAAAGTCAAATGTAAATTTTGTGTTGCTTCTCTTCAGTTTAGTAGTGGTACTAACACTATGTGGATGGCAGATTCTAGTTTTCAAACCTGAACACCGATATCCCAATTTTAAAGCTGTCCTGGATCTTTATTAAATGTGCCAGCCTTGCTCTAATTCTGTTTCATCCTTACCAAAATATGACCATGTTAGCACCATTAAAATCTATTTAATTAAGAGTTAGTGTTAAATGCCTTGCTACCGTCTCTATTTGTAGCCGTAGATTTACTCAAGCATTGAGGCATGGATATATATTATAAAGGAATCTGAACACAAATGTCCGCCAGTCTGGATGCCTATGTGTGGCGCGGTGGACATCTCTGTGAGAAGGAAGTACAAACAGCGAAGGGATTTTCCACTAAGCAGTTGGATTTTGGTAGTGCTTGAAAAGGCTTTGCTACCGAGTGATGCCTCTTCGTACCCACAGTGACAGACTGTGGTGTGGGAATGTGGGTTGCCATAATTTTATGTTTGTTGGCACACCAGAGACCCATGGGACAATCCCACCAAACCAAGAACAAATTTTTGTGTACTATTACTTCCCATGAGAGTGCACAATGACCTCAGAGTTCTACACACCATTTTCTGTGTTTGAATTCAAGCTCTGTTGGACCTCTGTAGACTGCAGGATCAGCCATGGGCTATGGCTCCTCAGAGTTTCTCTGCCAGTATGTAGACAGAGGCTGTCAGGGCAAGCAGGCAGGGGGAGGGGAATTGGCTCCCCTGTTCTTTCCCTGCCCTACTCTCTCTTTTGCTTTCTCTTGTGATGAAGGGAGGGAGGCTCACAGACTGATGCTTTTTGCTTGGCCATTCATAATGCATGACATGATACACAATCTGCTCAGCTTCGTCTATCATTTACAGCGCATCAATAATGTAATCGTGGCCTCTTGCTTCTTTTCAATATGCCACTGCTGTTTATCCAATTCTGTCTGAATGAAGACTGACTGGTTCCATTCTGCACTTTAGTGTGGCTTTTCAGAAGGGCTTTTTTGAGCAAACAATTTCTTTGGATGTGTTTTTGAACTTAATTTGCACATTATTTCTTTGCTGTGAATCCTTGACTAGTGATCACTTGTTGAATGTGGCAGAGTTTGACAGCAAATCCAGTGAGAGTTGCCTTTTACCAGAGAAATGAATAATATATTAGCAGTCAGAAAGAGGTCATTCTTGCTGTGACCTTTCAGCAGCGTCTTACTGTCACTTCAAGTTGAATCTGTTTAGTTTATCATTATCATCAGCCTATAGTTGCACTGTTCATTATCTCTGTCTCCCTCCCTTGCTCCCATTCTTTATTCAGGGCTTTCTATATGGTCTGTCGTGTGGACAAATGCCTGCATGCTCCACATTGTGTGCATGACACAGCACCAGTGCTGAACCACAGACTAGTGGATTTTTGCTGATGTAAGGAACATCCAGAACATTCCCCACTGTTTCACCACAGGGCTGCTGTCGAGGAAAAGCATACAGTATGTAGCATGGCAGCGCCTATCTTTTCTGCCATCCTGTGGCTAAAACATTGCTTCCAGTCTAGAGTCAGTAAGCTGGCTGAGTACTACCATAGTCCCCTAAGGCCTGCTATGTCTGGGAGTAGGAAGAAAAAGGAGATATGTCACTTACCGACATGCGCAGCCTATGGTATGATTGTTACAGGACTGAGACTGGTGATTGCCACCAGATGTTAAAATATTTTGTGGAGCAGCAGATGGGCCTCCATACTTGGAAGGAGAGTGCAGAAGACTGGGTGGAGATGGCTAATCTGAGGGCTGACTACGCAACTTAACAACTTTGGCCATGTGTTAGAAATTCTTCAGGTACCCTGTCACTTTAAGAGGCCCAAACAAACAGACTGTGAGAAAGTTCTCATTGTTTCCTGTAGGCTGGTGTCTCAATAATGCACTGTCACACCCATAGCTTTGCTTGTTTTTTTTTTTCTTTTTGTTTACTGTCATCTCATGCTTTCTGCATGGCATTACAGTATGCAATTCAGAGGTAGGATTACATTTGCAATTGAGACTGTGCACAAAATACAGTGTTGTGTCGCAGGCCTGAGGCTAGTGTAGTTGAGGTGTATCATTAGCGATAATGTTTTGCACATACACAGCCTGGGCTTACATAAAAGCCAACTGTGGACAACTGATGTCAACTTAAAGCAGTCTAAACATTTATAATGCTGCTTTTGTTTAAAAGAATGATCTGTGTGCACAGTAGTGTTCTTTTTTAATTTGAAAAGACAGTAAAATTCCTGAAAAATGTGAAAATGGCTGTATGTCTTCTGTCTAACAGTTAAACTGACTGTGCATCACAGCTAACATCTGGTAAGGAGAGGGACAGCTGACCCAAAATCATCATGCTCGGTGCATTGTCTGACAGAGTAAACATTGCTGTTCTGTTGTCTGCTCTGTCAACATTTCACATCACATGTGTGATTACAGAAAGAGAATGAAGACAGAAAGTTGCTCTCTCAATTTGGTTACCACACAGTCCCTGCCAATGACCTGACTGCAGACACAGGCGGTTTCTATGTGACAACCTGCTGCTCTTTGTCCTCACCTATACTTTATTGTCATCCAGCATAATCCCCAATATTTGTTGTTACATAAATACAGATGATGAAGTAGGTACTTACTCGCACGATAAACACTGTATGTTAACCAGCAGTAATTATCTGCCTGCTGCACTGAAATGATAAAAATCCTTACTTAATAATCCTGACGTTTTCTGACAAAATTACATAAATCCAGGTTAATGACAAGGTGGAGATCATAGAAGAAGTTAGTGGTAACTCAAATTAACCTAACAGATGTAATGTTTCACATATCCATAAGATGTAAGGGGCAGGTTGTTTAAAGAAATTGTTGAAATGTAATTCGATGAATGTTCCCTCTGTCACGTTCATTAGTAGCATCTGTGCTAACCTCTTTGGTGGCCTCCATCGTTGACAAGCTTGCAGCTGCTTTCCGCTTCCATCAAAACTAAACCCTGCCTGTAGCTATCACCTCTTTCTCCTCAAAGGACGCTTATCGGTCTGGTCATATTCTGACTGGACATAAACCAATCTGGTTGTAGCTTTTCATGATGGACCTTTCAGATTTCAAACATAAAATCACAGCAGTCCAGCTGCCTTGCAAAGTTAATCTCAGGTTAATGCTAATTTGACTTGTGCTGTGGCCCATAGCTCCCAGTCCATTGTGAAAAAAGCTCAATTTACCAATATACACTAAAATGCAGAACTAGTTTTTAAAGTTTTACACAGTTCAGACTAGTTTTTAAAAATTTTTTAAAAGCTCTGGAGAAGAACACTAAATTTGTCTGAATGCAGTGCTGAAAGAGAGAGTAAGATTTCTTTTAATTTTAGCTGGCTCTGCACATATCCTGAGTTTGTGGTCCTGTAGGTTTTGTTTGAGATACATCAACATGAGGGTCATGTGAATGTAGGCTTTTCACTTGTGATTATAAATACAATGTATTTAGATGTCAGTTATATGTCAGCTTCCTAGAATTTTTTTTTTCATTTTCACTGTATCTGTGCAGCACTTTTAGGATTTGTCTGCAGATGAGATTATCTTCAGCCTAAAGCGAGAGTTGCTCATATTTATCATTTAAAAATAAACTTATTTTGTGAATTCAATTTTGTGGTGTATTTTCCCCTCAGCAGCTTGAGCTGAATTAATCTCTGAAGCTCTAATGATGACAGCAAATTACTTTGTCACATTTGATTTGTTGTGAGACAAGCTGGAGGCGTGAAATTCCCGGTGCCCATCAATTTATCAGAGGCCAAGCTACGATGAAATGGACTTTGAGTATAATGAATAGTTGAACACTCTCCCTCTTTTATCCACCTCTTTCTCTGTTTATCCAGCATCTTCCTCATTGTTTTGATTTCCTTCCTTTTGCTCCTTCCAACTGTGGTATTTATTTTTCTTCCTCTTCCTCTGTCTGTCTCTCACCCAGGGACTTTCTTCCACGTGGATCAGGCATTGTTACCCGTAGACCTCTCATTTTACAGCTGGTCAACAATAAAGCAGGTGAGTGCATCAGTCCTGTGCACAACCGAATCCTCGTCTCTTTCATG
Source organism: Acanthurus leucopareius (assembly GCA_029814765.1). NCBI lineage: Eukaryota > Metazoa > Chordata > Actinopteri > Acanthuriformes > Acanthuridae > Acanthurus > Acanthurus leucopareius. The sequence goes on along the minus strand of JAQMCX010000021.1, from coordinate 8,703,798 downwards.
GCTGCTATGCATAAGGCCTCTCTGTGACAGTGCCTCAAGCTAAGCACCCTGTTTCCTACCTTCATCTCTTTAATTTAATTTATTTGTTTTATATCCCTCTCCTACTCTTTTTTTTGTTTTTGTTGTCCTCTTCCTTTGCTCTACCCTTCCCGTGTGTGTGTCCCTTTGACCCTGTGTGTAGAATATGCTGAATTTCTGCACTGCAAAGGGAAGAAGTTTGTGGATTTTGATGAAGTGCGGGCAGAAATCGAGGCAGAGACCGACAGGATAACAGGCTCCAACAAAGGCATCTCTCCCATCCCAATTAACCTGAGGGTTTACTCCCCAAATGGTGAGGAGCACAAGTCTTATTGTAAAACACACATACTTTATACTCTTAAAATATTTGCACGCTCAGTGACCAGATGTAACGTGTGAAAAAATGTTAATTTTTCAATCATCAGAGATTTTTTCTATCAGTTCAATATCTCTTGTCGCATTATATTAACAGTCGATTAACACATTGAATTAACTTTAAAGAGACTTCATTCAGCCAGCACCACATTTTGCCTTTAGCGTCTTCAGGTTTGCTGAGCTTCAGTTATAATTATAACAACATTGTATTTAATTAATATAGAGAGGGCATGTATTTAATCTACATGATATGCCATAAAAAATAACAGAACTTATCATTTAGTTACATCCGGAAATTATTTCTCAGTTATATCCATTTTGCAAACCTTTTGTTTGAAAGGGGCATGGGGAAGTTTGCTATGTAATTTAAAAGATGTCCTGTGCTGTTAACATGCACCCTTCTCTGTTGACAAAACGAGTTTACCTTGTTTGATTAAAATAATTATAATAATAATAATACATATTTGCCAGTGTGGTTTTGATTAAAGATTGAAAGTTAATGATGAAGTCTTTTTTACCTCATTTCTGAATGGCTGTCACAAACATTTATCCCCTGTGGGAGAGGAGAGGAGTTCACTGTCAGATTTGACATTTTCAAGTTGATTTGTTTTGGTAAATATAACTCATGTAAGTTCTAAAACTCAGAGGGTGTTTATGTTTTTGCAAAAAACAAATTAGTTTTACAACATCAAAAATCTGCCCACTGCGTGTCACCAGATGACAGCTTCCTGTACCACCACAGACACCAATTAACATGATAGTGTTGCTGTTTTGTTGTAGTTGTTGCTGTTTTTCTAAAGTGGGGATAATGAAGTTACAACATGCTTTAAAAACAGGAATGCATAAAAAAAAACATTAACTGTACTCGTACTGTGAATATGTTGTGTTTTCTCAACAAGATAATTTTCTTTTCATTGAGAATGCTCTAGATCAATAAAGTAGGCTAATTTGTTAAAAAAAAATCGGTGTGAAATCACATTGTTTGAGTAAGTTATAATGTACAGCATCAGGGTAACACGCTACAAATCATTATTAATTTAGCATTAACAAAGTAATACTATCGCTATAAATGCATTTGCTCAAAACTTGAAAAGAATTGCACAAAAATTTCAGCTACCAACACAAACCACCATTTTTTTATCAGACACTTAACAAAACTAATGACATCAGCATTTTGAAACATAATACAGAAAACTTTTTGGTGGTTGTAAAAATAGATTAGAATTGTAAAGATTTGCTTTATTTCGCAGTAAAACATTTTAAAAGTACCCTTACCCAGCATTGATGATATGTTAGTATTATGCATTCTGCAATCAGCAGTTCTGGTTTAAGCTTAAATGCAGCTGTTGAGGAAACAACACATTTGTGTTTTTCTTTCTTCATTGTGACTTCTTTCCATGTGACTCAGTGCTGAATCTGACCCTGATCGACCTTCCGGGAATGACTAAGGTTGCAGTCGGTGACCAGCCCATAGACATTGAGCATCAGATCAGGGACATGATTATGCAGTTCATCACCAAGGAGAGCTGTCTGATCCTGGCCGTCACCCCTGCCAACACTGACCTGGCCAACTCGGATGCTCTGAAGATCGCCAAGGAGGTTGACCCACAGGGTAAGCATGCTTATGTTATCACATGAAGCCTAAAAATCCCATCAGACAGTCTCATGATATCCATTACCCCTTATTTAATCTGCTGCTGCTATTTGGTCAGTATTTCTGTCTCTGCCAAATTGTTTTCAGCTGTTTCTTCGACAGGCCTCTCCTAGAAAAAGGTTAAAAACATTTGTGGTATTATCTTGTCCATCACTCCTTTTCCCCTGTTATTCTGTAAGACATATTAAAAAGCAAGATGGTATACGGCATTAAATCAGTTTGAACTGATGAAGTGACCCACAATGATTTTGTGTAGGTATGCGTACTATTGGTGTCATAACAAAACTGGACCTGATGGATGAAGGAACAGATGCAAAGGACATCCTTGAAAATAAACTGCTGCCATTGCGTAGAGGTGAGTTTTATACAAAAAAATCCCATAAAAATGCATTTACAGCCTTTATTTTTAACTCTAGTGACTGTTTGTGTTGCGTTTAGGCTACATTGGTGTGGTGAACCGCAGCCAGAAAGACATAGATGGAAAGAAGGACATTCGTGCTGCATTGGCTGCAGAGAGGAAGTTCTTCCTTTCCCACCCTGCCTATAGACATATAGCAGAGCGAATGGGAACACCACATCTACAAAAGACACTCAACCAGGTCTGCTGTCGATAGCTTGTTTTTAAATAGTGAAGTGTAATTTCCTCTCTTCCATGGCATTGTTTTCTAAATACAGTACTACCTCTTTTTGTCTCTAGCAATTGACCAACCACATCAGGGACACTCTGCCTGGTCTGCGCAGTAAGCTGCAGAGTCAGCTCCTCTCCTTGGAGAAGGAGGTGGAGGAATACAAGAACTTCCGTCCAGATGACCCGACACGGAAGACCAAAGCCTTGTTGCAGTGGGTGCCTCTCATATTTGCTGTTTCTAATAATGTACCATACTTCCAGTATTTACAGTAGATCGCTTTTCAGTGGTGTAACTTAGCAGTATTTTTTTGCAGTTGATCTCCAGAAAGGCTCTTACTGTAGTTGCAAGGAGATTACTCACACTTGCCACATGTCTCTTGTGCTTGACCCTTGCCAGGATGGTGCAGCAGTTTGGTGTGGACTTTGAGAAGTGTATTGAGGGCTCTGGGGACCAGGTGGACACAAATGAGCTGTCAGGTGGTGCTAAGATCAATCGCATCTTCCATGAACGCTTCCCCTTCGAATTGGTCAAGGTAAGTGTGGCACGAAGAGGAGCGTTGGGTGGTATTTATCATTAGTTTAAGCTGCAAGAGTCTTCACAAAGGTTCAAGTACTGTTGGATTTGTTTAAGTATCACTGGCTTCTTTTCTCCCCTGTCATCTAGATTGTGTTTGACGAAAAGGAGCTAAGGCGAGAAATCAGTCATGCAATCAAGAACGTCCATGGTGTCAGGCAAGTGGAACTGAGACAAAAAACATACCCGACTTCCAAAGTAGTGACCAAGAGAGTGCAATATACACCCGCATTGTGTTTTTACAGAAAATACCCACATGCTTAGCTTTTCTTCCTTAATCAAAGCTATTTTTCTAATTTAACCCAATTTTTTATAATCAAGTCTTGCCTTCGCAGACTAAATGCACTGATTAAGCATATTTCAAACTTCACAAAGTGTTTCCTGTTATATGTGAGATGTATGTCCTCTGTTCAGTTCTTCCTGGCTGTTCTTCCAGTCCCCTTATCTCCTCACTTTAATGCCACCCACTCCTTTTCTGTCTGTGTGTGCTGAAGCATTCAATTATGAGGTTTTGTGTTACACATATCACTGTCCACTGTGTTAACGTCGCCATGTGTTCTTCACCAGTATTCTCCTGTCTGTCACATCTCATTTGTGGTCGTGTCCTTAATTACATTTAGACCTGGCCTTCTCTGATGCTTTATCTTTACTTTCTCTATTGTGTCTGGTGGTAGTTTAATTTTCTTTCTTTCTCTTTATCCATTACCATAAATCTCTTCTGTCACCTCTTTGTCATTGTGTATGCCTCATCATCTGTCTAATCTTCTTTTTTTTTTTTGGCCCACATGTCTGTTAACTGTCCCATCTGTCTGTTGCTGTGCCTCTGTCTCTCTGTGCATCCTCAGAACGGGGCTATTCACTCCAGACCTGGCGTTTGAGGCCATCGTGAAAAAGCAGATCGTTAAGCTGAAAACGCCTTGTCTCAAATGTATCGATCTGGTCATTCAGGAGCTCATCAACACAGTCAGGCAGTGCACCAACAAGGTACTGCAGGTGTCCAGCATCTCCCGACCCAGCCGTGACATAGGGCAGGGGCAACCATGGGTTTGGTTGAGGGTACACTGGCACAGATTACTAACCAACAGCTTCCTGTAATATCAAGAAAACTCTGAACCAACCAGTTTAATTCTTTTCATTTAAAAAAGAAATGTTCTGTGCAGTTTTCCCTCAGCCCAGCCCAACTCTGTTAGCCCTGTGTGCAGGCAGTGCTGTCGTGTTGTGGAGTGTTGTGACAGGTGACGTGTCGTCGTGGATACGAGATGTTTCAGGAACTCAACCTGTCTGAGCATCTCTGGTTTCTCCTGGACAAGCTGCAGGTCTCACAGCTCAGTACACATAGCCAGTAAAACATGAGGTGGTCTTAAGCTGTAATTGGCCTTGAGTTGGAGGTGAAATGTCTCTAACTCTGCCTCTACCATGTTGACCTAGTTTCAGAGGAACTGGCTTTTCATGGAAGAGGATGTGAAAAACCTGTGGCTTGTCTTTTCCCACTGGTTAATTTTTCTGTCAATAGCTAGAATGACTAACTAAACAAAGGCTTTTCTCTTTTATTTCCTCTCTTTCCTGGCTGTCCTCTTTTCTCTTTCCTTATTTTCTTCCTATCCACTGCAACAAAATGCAATCTGACCCCATGACCTTTCAGAACGGGGCTCTTCACCCCTGACCTGGCTTTCGAGGCGATTGTCAAAAAGCAGATCCTCAAACTCAAAGAGCCAAGCCTCAAATGTGTGGACCTTGTGGTTTCAGAGCTCACAGCACTCGTCATGAAGTGTGCCGTTAAGGTAACCAGGGACACACCTCTTTGATTATAGGCATGAAAAGAGGAAGGATTCCTATCTCTAAATGTCAATTTCTGTCATCCCAGTGAAATCAGACCCATCCCTACATTTGCCACCCCACCATCTGTGTCCACTGCTACAAATATACGTAGTGTGCCATATAGGTATGCCCCGGTCCATTGGCAGCTGATCGTTGGTGAAGGGTTTTAATTGTAAAAAACTGACAGGAAACCGAGATGAATGCTTTCTTTTCGCCCATGGCAGGGGGGTTGACTAGCAGATCAGTGACTGCTCAACTTTCCCTTGTGTGCTTTATCAAGATTTTAAGTACTCAGCTTTTTTAGCTGGAACCAGAAAAACCAGGAGGTCTTCCTGACATGTCAAATTCTATAGGTCTTTTAAAATTGTGCAGCCTCCTCCTTTGCTGATGTATCCTCAATTACAATGATTCTGCCTAAAACTTGTGGAAACGTGGGCTGGTTTGCTAGATAGAACCAAAGTTCCAAGAATCTGTAACGGAATCTGTTTAAGCGTTAGGGCTAATTAAGAGCAAAAACACCTGAAGAGATAAAGTGGGGCTAATTGAATTGACAAGTGGTTTGTTTCTGTTGAGTAAATAAGTAATGATACACAAAGAAAAGGCCAAGAAGGCTTCAAATAGCCCCTGCGATTGTGATCGACTAGTGATACTTCCAGCGATTGGTGATTGATGCCTTAAAACCAGATCGGGGCACCCTTAGTCTCATCCCTACTCCCCTCCAACTTCTGAAAGATTGTGTATCATTGTGACTGAGCATTGACTCACTAATCACGAATGATATTATAAGCACTTTACTTTGACCACGTAATGAACAAGATTCCACATGCTTATTGACTTTAGCATCGTCTCATTAAACCTTTTTCTTTCCTAGCTCCACATTGCTTCCTTCCCATCTCTTTGCTTAAGACCCCGCCTAGTCTGTCAGTCTGTGCAGAGCAGAGCCCGGCCACGCTCCCTCACTGACCCACATGGCAGGCTGACATTCTGCTCTCTGCTGAACAAGATGAAAAGGGAGTGATGTCAGAAGGGAGATGAAAATACAAAAAAGGCCCTTGGGTGCAGTGGCAGTCTGACTGGATTGTTTCCATAGCAACGGTGCCCCACTGCCATCTTGTGGAAAAAGAAAGGCACTGCACAACATGGCTTGACTCGCCATACACACAGTCACCAAGCCATCCTTCTCCTCTGTCTCACCCAATCCTGTCACTTTCCCTTCTCATTTAGCCTTCACTAACATTGATAACTCCACAATCAGCCTAAGATGACAGTTTTGAGTGTACTTGCTAGTCTTTAAAATGTGGACAATGCTATTTTGTTAAAATACAAAAAAGGTTGTCTGTTGATAACCTATAAATAAGCATGATTAAAGCAGTGGCAAACTGGCAATGCTACCACATTTGTTCTTTATTCATGAGGTCATCCCTGGCTGATAGTGTACACCTTATCATGCCGCAGAGCAGACAGTCACTATGATTTTCAAGTCTGTTTGGTGATATGTGGTATGTGGTTGTGTGTTATGCGTGACACTGAAATGTCACTTGACTATCTCTTTCCCTTTTCTTTGTTCTGTACTCATTCTCACTTCTCACTCCTGTTTCTCAATACTTACGTATTGGTAAGTCTTACTAAGCTTAAGCTCACATGTAAGTGTGTGTGTGTCTCAGGTCAGTGCTGCAGTTGTGTGTTGTTTTGCCTTTTAGCTCAACTCATACCCCAGATTGAGAGAAGAGACTGAGAGGATTGTCACCACCCATGTCAGAGAAAGAGAAGGAAAGACCAAGGACCAGGTGAGCTGCTAGGTTTTTAATTAAATGGACCAGTGGCTCTCAAGCATGCCAAGTGAGCTTAGGTCAGCTTTTGATGTTTATGCTTTTCATATACAGAGGATTTACAGGGAAAGCCATCTACAATAATATCTATATGGCCCCATTCCAATAATTTGTTAAGATGTGAAGGTCTCACAAATTTTGTTGCTTGCTCTAATGCTTTAGCATTTGTTAAATGGAAGAACAGTAAAAAAAACCAACAACAACAAAAAACAAGACCTTTCCATTGCTTCCATTGCATCACCAGCTGTACCAGCAGTGTGTCGCTGTTATCAGTTGGTGTCAGAATGCTAACTTACCAGCAGAGTTTAACCAAATTTTCAAGTTAACCTTGTGTCATGTATGTATTTTCAGTCCCTGAGGCCCAGCTGCAGTTTAATGCTCAGGAAAAAAAAAAGCTAATAAGATGTTAATTCTTATTCAGTTATTTTTTTTATTTTAATGCATCAGCTGAAAAACGTTAATTTCATTTATTGTTATTATTAATTTGCTTTATTTGTGTCTCTATAAATCTCAAAACCTCATAGAGGTTGGCTAACATGAGAAAATTAAATAGGTCTAATTGTGTCTGAAAACTTTTTCAAAAGAAAAACAAGATGTTTTCATTCAGTTCACAGTTGTAAAATATCAAAACACTTTGTACTTTGTGCCTTTGCTAAGTAGTTTGATTAAGACCTCCATCCTAATCATAATTTTCCGCCTTCAATTAAGGTTCTGCTGCTGATTGACATTGAGCTGTCCTACATCAACACCAATCATGAGGACTTCATTGGCTTTGCTAAGTATGTTCACTCCTCCCCCTGCCTTCTTTAATCAAACTTACAGCCTGTTAATGGTGACAGACGCATTACTGGCTCTGTTATCCAGATTAACTACATATTGCCTGTTGTTTGAGGTGCTCTTGTTACTCCGTAGATTTACAAAGGAAAAGGGCTGTATTCCTTTAACATTCAGCCATCTAAACATGTGTAACCCAGCTGCTGTTTCAGAAAGTTGAAAGAAACACCAGTATCTCACAGCTACTGAATAAAAGTGCTGCTTATAATTAGCCACATGTTTTTAAGCTGCATTGCGTCAGTGTGATGTTGCATGCTAATTAGTAATCAAGGCCACATCAGAGCACATGTCTCCCAGTTGGGGAGCTAGATACCAAATGATCGAGGTCATATTAGTTTCTCACCTCTTCACTGCATGCAACAATCCAACCCCCACTCTTAACAAAGTCAGTCAAGTATTCTTGATTGCTTTATGGATAAACTTCCTGTTTGCTGCAGGGTGTTTGTTTGTCACAGTTAAGAATGCTGACTTTAGAACTTGTAAATATATTACGGCTTTCAGTTTTAGTTGCTGCACTTGGAGCTCACTTGCACACTGCAAAGCACTCACTTTATTTTTTTTTTTGTGGTGTTGATCTCCAGGCAGTTGAGAGTGCGTGGCTGAATTCACGTAGTTTAGAGGTGACATTAGCATGCTGTTAAGTGGAGCTGCCCTCATCTGTGTGGGTTTTGCCGTTGACCAAGTAACAAAGCAAGAACCCGTGTGTGTGTGAGGGTTTATGCCTAGCCTCTGCATGGCAAATGGATTGCTGTATTGTTTTGGAGGTCAGCTAGGGTTGTTTAACGGTTCTCATGACGTCACTTTCAGTCTTGACTACAGAAGGCTGGATGATGGTAGTCCCCCAGGGTACGGCAACAACAGGTGGGCTGACCGTAGGATGTAGGGCTGTGTGTACAGAATGAGTGTGAGAGACAGTCTGACCCTCCATTTTGTTTAAATCTTCCAAAACCCACTTTTACCTTCATCTTTGTGCGTAGTAGTATAGTAATAACAATGATAGCATCAAAACCACTGATTTGCACTTTGGATGCGCACATTTGGATCTAAAACCAGGGTGTTGATTAAGATAAATGACTGAAAGACTATATTGGAAATGAATAAAACCTTACTGTTGAGTTTGTAATGTATTTTTAACCTTTTGCACAGGTTGTGTTTGGTTTGGTTTCGTGGATATTTATTGACTTTTCTGTCCATCTTTGTGTAATGGCAGTGCCCAGCAGAGGAACACAGCTTCAAACAAGAAGAGGGCCATACCCAACCAGGTATGTTTCACACTCAGCTCTGGCCTTTTTTCTAGTCCCAGATTTAATCTCTCATGACTGATGCCTCCCATTACCAATAGATTGATCAACCATATGAATATACCTTACCCCAGCAATAATTTATCCAATCGTCATTAATCTATCTCAGCATATCTAACTGGTAATGATACCTCCCATGTAAATCATTTTAACTACTGGCTGTACCCAGACCTAGTCTTCTAATCTTCTAATCCACATATTGAACTAGCTGTTTTTTTCCCACAATGTTGTAAAACTGGTACTTCTCCTCCTCTGTTTTTCTCACACTGATGTAAGCCATGTGTGTTGAATTTCAGTGTGTTTTTTTGTAAGATTTTGACACACAATTACATTGCGCTAATCAGCTTTAGAGATTGCAGCTTCAGTGAGGGGAAAGAAGCCTCAGTGTACTGAAAGAAGACCCCACTCCCTTGCTTTTCTGAAACAAGCATTTGTTTCCATGGCTATTATTAATTGCTGTTTGCATGAGACCCAGGCATGTTTTAAAGCAAAGCAACAATTAATAACATGATTATGTTGGTTGTTTTGTTGCCTTAACATTAACACACAAGCATCTTTTATATTAAAATTCAGGTTGTGCATGGATCTCGCACCAAGTATGACATAACCAAAAATATATAATTGAAATAATTGTAATTGCATGTAACTCTCTTGCTCTGTCTCTCTCTCTGTTGCTCTCTCTGTCTCTGCCCCTCTTTATGTGTCTTTCTCTGGTTGTTTCATGAATTCTTTCCCCCTGTTTCCTCCTGTTCTTGCTCCCTTCAAACTTGCCATAATCTCTGTTTCACCTTCCTTTTTCAACCCTTTCTTGTACATTCATTCCTGACTGTCTCTTACTTCCTGATTCCTCCTCTTTCCTTCAACTTGCAACCCCTCCTCCTTCCTTACATCTTTCCTTCATCTTTGCTCGCTTGCTTTCTCATTTCTTTTTGCTATAATTTTATACTGCCCCCCTTTGCTTTAATTTCCCCTCCCTTTCTTATTACTGCAGGGTGAGATTCTGGTAAGTACCTCACAGATTTAAACCACACCCTGCCAGGGGGCAGCAGGGGTAGGCCATGCAGAAGAACTGAGGCCGTCACATGCAGGTCAGCCAATATGATTAGGGTGGAAAAGACAAACTGCTGTGAGAAAACAGAGTAAAAGTTTCCTGCAAACACTAGAGAGGATACTTTACACTGTAATGGGTTGTTCTACCTCTCTGCAGCTCGGCGGATTTGGAGAGGTCCTCGAGGAGAAGGTAGAGTCTCCAGATTCATCAAATTGATCTCAATTAAAAACCTAGCACAAGCATGCAGTGACCAGTAATTTGGAACTGTCGATTTAGTAAAACATGACTTATTTGCTCTCGTAATTCTGGTTTCGGTTTAATAAAACAGTAATTTTCTCAATTGTACACCTCTGAGTTGTTACTAACATTTCACCTTTGGTCCACTGAATATTTGAAACGAAATGTAGATTTTTTTGCATTCACAAAAGATTGTGACACTTTGCAAAAAGAGAGAGAGAACGGGCAACTCTTCCACCACTGACCGTGGACGGCGTCAGTTCTCATGTCTTCAGGTTTTTACCTCTGCTGCTGCCTCAAGCATGGTGACTCTGAAGTTTGCTTTGTGGGAATCATCCTAAACGTCGCTGGGGACGAAACGGGGAGGGATTGGTTAATGATTAAATCAGCAACACACAACACAGTTAACTTTATGATTCACTGACATTTTCTATGCCTTGATTTCTAGTAATTTTTGTTTAAGTATGTCAAAATACTTTCTTACTGAAAGTATTTTAGTCCAATTTCACTTTATTACAAAAAAAACAAAAACTCACCTGTCTCCAAGTCATCCTTTATCTTTTCTACATTCAGAGCTGATCAAATTGCTCTGTTATGTAACTCGGTGACTGGTTGTGGCTTTGGGATGTATTCCAATGATCAAATCAAAATTCCTTGTTGATGTCTTTTTATTTTTGTGACTAACTTTCGTTACAATGGGCATGATTCTAACCATTAAAACATCTTTTAATCCTTGTATCACTCAAACATACAGAAATGAAATGTATATTTCTTGACAGTTGTCCAATCTTGGCAAATAGTGTACAAACAAAAGCATCTCATCTGTGCCTTTTCCTCTTTCTTAATGTAAACTTTGTTGTAACATTACCATTTGACTTTATTACAGGGGATTTCCTTCATTCTGAAAAGTTTAAACTGCTTCCTCACAAGGGCAACTACCAGTTTAGCTCCTATGAAATTGCCTCCTCTCCTGTGTTTATGTTGGCACTTTTGAACTAATGAACCTTTTATTTCCATAACTCACTCCAGTCCTGTGCTGGATAGAGAGAGAGTGCAGGAGAGAGGTCTTAAGCAGACTTTGAAATGGACATTTTCCCCTTAGCTTTATTTAATTCAAGAGCACAATATTCACAAATACTTTTGCTCTATGTACCTGAAATGCATGAAGTCTTTGTGAATTATTGCAGAGACATAGCTTAGGATGCTCCTCCATAATGCATGGTATTTTTTACAGTAATTCACTCTACTCAGCCACCTAGTCTGAGGCATTTCCTCCCTTTCCATTTCTATACCTTAGATTTTTACCTTGATGTTTAGATGTCCGTCCCTCAATGAACCCTACTAAAGTAGCCAAATAGACTCACTATTTAATCTATAACATTGCAATAACTTTCTCCTCCTTTAACCTTCTCTTTTGCACTCATTTCTCCCATTATTTAACTTAATATGTATTAACCCCTCAAGTTGTAGAGCAGAGTACACTTAACTCGACTAACCCTGCTTTTTGATTACTGCAAGTACATGGACTATCTAACATATCACCGTCGACCTTTGGTCTTTGACTCTGGGCTCAGGCTAGCATGGTCTGGACACCATCTGGTCATGTTTGTTGGTTCAAGGATTTCTTTTCTGTTGAGTGAAAAAGAACAAGAACTATACTCCCTTTCCACTAAATCTTTCAGTGCTTTTGTATACATTTAGCCATAAAACACACTATGTATGGATGTGTTTGTCACTCAAAGCTCTTTCCTTAGTAAGTTTTACATTGATTCAATGCATCTGTGTTGAAGTGCATATTTAAGAAATGTTAGACTCAGACAAAATATTGTTCAATATTAAGATAAATAAAAATAACACAAATTACAGTGATCTAGCAGGTAAGATTTTTTATTAGTATTATAACATCCTAGTATTGATGGTTTGAAACTTAAGGGGCCTTCATGTCACCAGTGCATAAGCCTGATTTACAAAGCTGTTTTCCTCCGTCCTCCTGGTACCCCACTCTCCCTACTACCCCTTTGTCTCTCCCACACCGTCTCTTTGCTGCATAGGTGATCAGGAAAGGGTGGCTAACCATCAACATCAGCATCATGAAGGGAGGCTCCAAGGAGTACTGGTTTGTGCTGACTGCTGAGTCCCTGTCCTGGTACAAAGATGAGGAGGTGAGATGAATTTCTGCGCCAGTGCTGTTTTTAACTGTACAAACAAAGTGGTAAGCTAAGATGACACAGCCCCGTAGGTATGTGCAAAAATGAAGATGCTGAAATTGGTGCTGCTGGGATAAACTGTCTCAAGCAAAGTTGTGGTGACATCACCCATAGTTTCTGGTGGTGTGTGCGTCCCAGCCCAGCCTAACCAATGTGCAGACTACTGTTCAGCTGTAGCCTGATGAACAGGTAGTCTGAACACTGGGCAGGCGGGGGGGAGAAGAGGACTCTGATGGGAGGAAGGACCCCGAGGTCATTGTGGCTGTAGGTCGCTAACCTAGGACAGTACGACAGAGGGCACAGAAAGTAAATATTACCTCAGTCAAACAAATGTGATGCTTATGAAAAAAAACCAGGTCCATCAGAACCCATACTGTTAAACATATATTAATTAAAATAGAGGGTTTAAAAAATCTTAATGTTAAAACATTGCCTTCAACTGATTCAGGCAAATAATCTACACATGGTTAGACTGCATTCCCTCTGGGCTAAATATCTACAGTATGTGCACACTCAGCAAACTCTGCTCTACAGTTTATTTATGTTGTAGACCTTTTCAAAGGTTGTATTCAAGGACTTGGAAAGTACATTCAGTACACGTCGCTGCACTAATGGATCAAATTTACATGATCTTAAATGAAATGATCTTCTTTCACTGATCATTTGATTTTTGACTAAATTCGAAAGACTGATTTTACTACATTGAACAGTTGTCTCCAATGTTCACAAGAATTCATAAATAGCATTGTAGATGCCTTACTCACCGCTTGTTCTTCTTCCCAAGGCCTCAGTCGTATCCATTCTTCCAGCGAAATAAATAAAACCTTAAAAGAAACCACTTACTTCACTGCTAAAGATGAACAGTGGCTTGAGTGTGCCCAAACACCAGCTGGAAATGGTGGATTTTCATGTCGGCTGCCTTTTGCGAAGAAGCAAAGAGAATTGAGTAGAAAGAAAGAGAGAGGGAGGATGGTGGAGGCAAACTGACGTGGCAGGCGGGCTGAAATGTTCCAGCCGGGATCTGACTTTGGAATTTGCAGGAAATCGTACTGGGTTACGGGGGCCGGGAGAAGGGTGGGGTGGGGGTGGGGGGTTGATTGTGTGTGTACAAGTGTGCATGTGTGTAGGAGCTGGTCCATGAGTCATCCTATATCTTTTAGTGTTTTTGCAGTTGGTCTAACCTGTATGAGTGCATGTTTTTGCACAAACCCAAATCTTATGATGTGCTTGTTTGATTTGTTCAGGCTCATGTTTGTTTGTTTTTCTTTGCACGTGCAGTTAAGTATTTGGCCTTAAGCATGTGTGTGTGTGTATGTGTTTGTGTATGTGTGTATGTGAGCGTGTGCGCATGTGGTAGGGGCGGGGGATAGTGTGGAATTGTGAGTGATGTAACTGTTGGGCCTGTGCCGCTCTCTGTGTTAGTGCAGACGTAAATGCTTCCAGATGTCTTTGCTCAATGCTGGAAGGTGGCACCCCATCCCCCAAGAGCTCCGTCTTGCTCCTCCTATTCTTCCTCTCCTCCTCTCCTCCTCCTCTCCATCATCATACTTTTCTCCATCTCACCACCCTGGTTGTGGTCCACACAGAGGAAGTGCATTCTATCATGTCTGCTCTGTAGTGAAGTTTTAGCACTTGTCTTCTGTTTTCATCTCATTACCAAAATATATACAATTGCTAATGTGATAAAGATAAAACATCTTTCTATTTCAGATTTCAGTTCTGCTGTGAATTCACAGTTTTTCTGTCTGTCTCATGCCAGGAGAAAGAAAAGAAGTATATGTTGCCACTGGATAACCTGAAGCTGAGAGATGTGGAGAAAGGCTTTATGTCCACAAAGCACATCTTTGCAATCTTCAACACAGAACAGAGGTCAGGGTTCTGTTGATAAGACTATGTAAACGCACATGTACTGTATCTTTGTGGTTTTATACATGCATGTCCATGTGAACTGGGGTAAGCTTACACTCCACAAGTGAATGTGTTTGTACAGGAACGTGTACAAGGATCTTCGCCAAATAGAACTGGCCTGTGATTCTCAAGAGGATGTTGACAGTTGGAAAGCTTCCTTCCTCAGGGCAGGAGTTTATCCAGAGAAGGACCAGGTACGTGGGTGGTGCTTTCTGTTTCTGTAGAAGCCGCAAAATAGTTAACATTAAATCACTGAACAAATTCAGCTCTGTATTTCTGCTGCTACATTTGCTACTTTCACAGAGAGAAGTAGTGAAGGTGTGTTTATGATATACTTATGTTTCATCTTTGTGTGTGTTTGTTGGTTGTTGTCAGACGGAGGCTGAAGAGGCTGCCCCTGCAGACACATTCTCTATGGACCCTCAGTTGGAGCGGCAGGTGGAAACCATCCGCAACCTAGTGGATTCATACATCAGCATCATCAACAAATCCATCAGAGACCTCATGCCCAAGACCATCATGCATCTGATGATCAACAATGTGAGTTTAACAGTCTACAGCAGCAGACACAAGCCATACACAGACAGGATCTGCAGACTTTGTACTGTTTTTCACTCATTAAGAGTTAAAAAACAACACAATTGCTCTTTGACCACCAGTTTGCATAAATACACACTCTTATAGGGTTAGAAGTGTCCTCTCACCCTTACAGTAAGACCTTGAGCTGTACTAAATGTTTTTAAACAAACTGGAATATGCTATCCTTGTGGAAACTAACTGGAACTAAACTGATTAGTAAATAAAAACTTAAAATTAAATGAAACAAAAACAAAAATTCAAATCTATAACTCTTTTGCCTGTTAAACATATCAAATAAAGTACGTTTTTGTACATATGATGCATTCCTCTGTGTACAGATGGATATTAAATTCAGATAGCTATGTATGCTAAAAAAATCCATTATTCAGCAAATGTAACCCTCTACTTTCTTTATTAAAAATTTAAACCTTCTTTTAGATCCATAACTGTTTCATATACATCAATCATTAGGATTATTTCAGGCAAATTACCTACTTGCTTAAGTCAGTTATTTTTGCAGTCATAGTCATGACAGAGCCAGACACAGTAAGTCCATATTATTACAGCACTTGGTCCTTGAAAAATCTGCATGTAGGCTCAAGCCTGAAAACTCTTGTCTCCTCCAAGGATTTTAAACCAAAAACAACAGAAGTAGTCACCATGAGCAGTGCTGTTAACATCCTAATTAATGTTGAATTGTTTATGTGCTACATTACATAATGCATCTTTTGGGTTAATTTACATTGAAGATGTTACCTTTTATGTGCTTGATGCTGCTATCTGATCCCATTTTGGCTAGGTCTCATTTGTGAAAGAGGTTGTAATCTTAATCTGACTTACTAGATAAATGAGGGTTATGAATCAAGGAACCTGATAAACCTTTGATCTGAGGAGAGATCAGACAACTGCTGTTTAATTAGGTTTAAATATCCTACCGCCAAATAGCTGAGCAGAACTTTGTTTAGTTTTATGTTCATTTAGCATCAACAGTGGTCAGTATTTTATATAGGCAAGAAGTCATAAACTTTTGGACCTTAATACATAAGATTTTTTTATTATTATACGGATCAAACATCTCCAATGATTAAATATTTTGTAGCTTTTATGATTGAATAGTTCCCTCTTTTCGAAGCCCTAGTCTCAGCCATTTTCTACTTAAAGAACCATCTAAATCATTTCACTTCTCTTTACTATTGCGTCACATCTAAACTTTACTGGTCTAAATTGTAACCGTTTGTGTTTCAATAATCTCAATTTCCATACAGGCAAAGGATTTCATCCACTCTGAGCTGCTGGCCTACCTCTACTCATCTGGGGACCAGAACAGCCTCATGGAGGAGTCAGCTGACCAGGCCCAGCGCAGAGACGAAATGTTACGCATGTATCATGCACTCAAGGAGGCATTGCACATTATTGGTGACATCAGCGCCAATACCATCTCCACCCCAGTACCACCACCCGTTAATAGCACCTGGATCCAAGAAGCAAGGTGATCAAGGAGTCACATTTAGTTGCACTTCAGGTGTAAAAACTGTACAGTATACAGGATGTAATGAAAAACCTGTCATTTTTGTGATCTTTTAGGTGTTTATTGTGATGTCACTTTAATTGAATGTATCCTCCTCTCAGCCCGACCCCTCAGCGCAGGCCGCCACCTGCAGCAGCAGCTCAGCCCCCTAGCCGTCCACCGGCTGTCCGGGGCCCAACACCAGGACCACCCATGAATCCTTCCTCTGCCTTTGGAGCTCCACTCAACCCCTCCCCTGCTTTTGGTGCACCACCAATTCCCTCTCGCCCAGGCCAACCCATGAATGCTTTCAACAGCAGCCTGGATCCGTTCAGTGCACCCCCACAGATCCCCTCTCGGCCAGCTCGCGTCCCACCCGGTGTACCCAGGTACAGGTTTCTGTTATGATATGTTTATCAGTCCCTTGTGTTTATACTATGCAAGTTCTGATGCACTCTTATTGTCATGTTTTGTCACTAACCTGTCATCATCTTCTGTCTCTCAAGAGTCACAGGCATCGTTTGTCCCTCTCACCACTTTTCCATCCTCTATATTTAATATATATTTATTTTCTCTCAACATTCAGGTTTTTTTCTCACTCTCATTTTCCTCTGCCAGTCTCCTTCATTCCTCACCTTACCTTTTTCTCTCTGTCGGGTTTTGGTTTCTTCAATCTCTAATGTCTCACTCTTCTGTATCCTCTCTCCCCGTTGCAGCCGAAGACCCCCTGGTGCTCCTTCTCACCGGCCCACCATTATCCGCCCTGCTGAGCCCTCCCTACTAGACTAGACCTGTGGCCAAGCCCACCTAAGAGTGTGTTTTTGTGTTTGGGTGTTAGTAATAGCACCTGCACACTAAAGGCCGGGGGCGGGGGCTTGAGGGGAGGGGCCGACTGGTGCAAAATGTGCATCGCCCAGCCGAAATTAATATGTCTCTTTAAGCAATGTAATAAGCTGCTAATGCTGCCTTTATCAGTGCACATGAATGAGAGAAAGCCCATAACCACTTGAATTACATTTGACTGCTGTGGCAATTGTATAATACAAAATAAAACCCAGCTTGATCTGTAGGATTCATTTAACTTCTATCACTATGGGATGATGTATTAAATTCAGTTCAAGAGCTTTTTTAATTGTAATGACTTGTAGATTTCCTCTGACAAGGTCCTCGGCAGAAGCTCACCGAAGAACTTATTAACTGTTACAGGCTGGTGCTCCTCTCCCCTCCTGCCACCTTCTTAGATTGGCCCAGACCCCAAATCTCAAACTCAATGTAATATACACATTTAACCTGTTGTTAACAATTTACAGGGTTTTCTCTTTTTTTTAACTGATTTCATACTGAGAGACAATAGCTTATTATCACTGTCATTATTTTGGTGATGTCGATTACATTTTTTTTTCATGTGTTATTTTATTTGAGTGACTTTGTCCTTTTTAATGACTGTCAAAAATGTAGCTTTAAAATGAAATCATAATTGCAGAAAAAAAGGGGCAGGGTTGCATGAGACTGAGAGAGTAGCTTCAGTCCCTGCTCTGTGATTGATCCTTCCATGATGAAAAGATGTCAGCCAGATTGACCATCATAATCCAAGCACTTCTAACCATCTTGCCTTACAGCAAGCCACTCATAAGAGGGGTGTTGTGGTCTCTTACCAGAACACTATGCACAGAAACCTGGCAGAGGGAGAGAGAGCAACTTACATCTCTGCATTGGGTGGGATTCTTTGTCTCCACCAATTCAGACTTGTTAACACTTTTAATTTTCATCCGCGTAGTCTCACTTGAACCCCATTGAGACCGCCAGCTTTCGGGTAGACTTTGTTCATTCCTGGATTATCTGATTCATATAGAGCAGAGCACACAGTACAGTTTCCTCTCAGAGAGGATAAAACTCAGTGAAGCAGTAGGATGTGTAGACGAGGTCATATCCATGATTTAGAGTATAAAGATGGTGTTAAGCATTTAGGAGTTGGCTCATCTCTGCCTGGCTTAGATGTCAAGGACCTTTAATATTGCTATCAGTTCTGCTTCCAAGAACTTAAAATATCTTTGTATATAGCAGGCCTATACTGGGGAGTTAGCACTTGTATCTCATTTAAGCGCAGGGTTGATGACAAAAAAAACATGCTATTAATTATAATCACAGCCAAACATTTTGAAATGCAACTGTAGTTGTCATATTAAAGGAAGCACTAACACTGTCATCTCATAGATTAGCCTTGGAGGGGGAAAAAGAGATTGGTCATCTCCTGATGTATTATTTATAACCTGGGCATTTGTCATTTCATTTGATGTTTTGATTGCAATGGTATCAGATCTGTACAACTCAGCTCCTCAGCTTCTCCTGGACTGTTATGAGGGGTTCTGCTACAGGGATTAGCTGTTTCAACGTGTTCTGTGTTGGGCGGGCACTTGGGACTGGACATTGTCTAAACATCTGTGATTATTTGATAATGAATATCGTTTTGATTGCTCTTTGAGGATATTTGACTATTTAAAACCAACTTTTCTTGAACATGTTTAGGCATTTAGGGTTAACTGGTCAAGTGGGGAATGATGCTGGGCTGGGATGTTTTCTGTTTTTGGTTTGATCAGTAGTAGTGGTGAGCAGGTGGTGGGAATTGTGGTGTATCACAGCACACTCTGTCTAGAGAAGCTGTCTAGACTATCCTTGGTTCTGAAAATAGAGGACAAGACGCCTAATTAGCCGATTTGACAAGTTAAAAAAACTGTACAGAATTCACAACTGTTCCAGACTACAGACTCTAGAGACAGTGTGCTTTTTCTTTTTCTTCCCCTGTAATTCTCTACAGGTCGGGCTCCAGTGACAGTGCCGGAAAGAGTAGAATAAGCCCTGAATCTTTAGATTGAAGACCCTTAAATTTAGATCTTCCACAAACTCCTTGTAGACAAAAGTTATCAGTTTACCTAATGCTATTGGCCAAAGTTTGTTGAGATTCCCTCACGCCTGTCACTGTTGCCTGCCGTTGAGAAGCCTAGACTGTAAATGCCCTGTAATACATTAGGTTGTTGCAATATTGCTTTTCTGCCTAATGAAAGTAGCCTGCCTCCTTCCTCTTTCCCTCCCCTTTCTGAATCAGGTGGAAGGGGTTGGAAACCAACCTGTGAAAATCTCTTTTCTTTTTGTTTTGCGAACCCTTGTCAAGTGCCTCTGTAGCAATTAATTGATCTAAATAAACAACGTGAACTGATTTAGAATGGAGAGTAAATAAAGAGGTGTTGTGTACAATAAAGGGACTGGCTCTGGTGGTTGGTGTCTTCTTGTGTCCTGTGTGATCCACTTTCTCTTCTTGCACAGATAAAGTAGCGCCCCTCCTGGTTTCCCTTTCCTCACCGTCTCCCTCTTTACATCATGACCAATACTGACTGACATATTTCCGCAAATGTTCCGATGGCAACCGTCTACAAGCAGGCTGCCTGCTTTAGACAGACATTGCTCAAATGATGGTCAGTGTTCTTTAATCTCAGCGCATGCATTTGCACCAAATGTAAAGCTGTGAACAAAAAGGTTCTGCACTTCTTCATAGCAGTAGTAGCCCCCCAATTCATGTACACACGTTTTAATGATTTGTCTTCCAGCATGGAATAAAAGTAAATGTAGTGTGAATTTTCTGACACTGATAAGCAGGAAAAGACCCTTCAATTTCAAAGTTTTTCACAGGCAGTATGTTCAGAGAGCTTTCCCTGAGTCCAAAGAAAAGCTTTGTTCAAATTTATCCAAACATCTTACTAAATCTCTCTTTGATACCTTCAAATTACTCCAGTAAAAAACTTGTTGACATAAATAGCCTTTTCAAATGCAATTCTTTTTGAGCTACAAAATTATGCTGATAAATGGATTGATCCAGGTTTTTGAGTCCAATCATAACCTTCAATGAGATCAGAGAATGATCTAAATCAACTTCCTAATTGCAAATTTCCTCTCTGTTCCCATGTTCGGATCCTATTGTAATACCTGTCAAAGTACATGTCACAAGGTTAAGACATTAATGTTGGTTGATTCTTCCTGAACAGGCGCCCACCCCCCCGTCGAAACCAGTGGTGACCTTGCCCAGCCTGATGAAGACATGAAATGACTTCAATCCATGACAACCGCAGGACTACAGAAGAACTATGTATTTTATTTTCAGTTCACTCAAAAAAAACTCCAACAATTCTGTTACAGACCTCATCAGTTATCTCAGACTGTTAGTAAAACATATAACCCTTTTTTTTTCTTACTTTTGGTCAGTGAGGCATCAAACTAAGTTATTATCTTGACAGTGGATGTTGCCTGAAATAGTCTTTAACACTAAACATATTTCAGTTTTTGCACAGAAGCTCAGTACAAAGTTGTATTTGTGTAAAATCTAATTTAAGACATAAATATAACAGTTTTCGTTTCACGCAATCATCAAGAGGACTTACACTTATTTATTTGAACAAACATAATTATTAGAGATTCAGTATGATTGAATGGCCAAAAACAGTGCCAAGTCATAAAGACAATTCAACATGAGATTTTCTTTTTTAAATTGTCATAGCACAACTCTGCTCTGTTCTGACAAAGAGTTTTGCCTTTCAGGTGATGCTGCTTGAATGCTGAGCATGATTTATAACAGAAAATTTTTTATGGCAGCTCATGAAGCTAAGCAGTCATAAAGTTTCAACCTAGTGAGAGAAAATTGTAGTGAAAGTGATTGAAATGCACAATAGGGTTTGCCTGCTGCATTATGTAGGCCATCATTCTACAACTTTGTGCAATTGCATGAAACAAATGACTGCAATGCATCCAAATAATGACAAGAAAGTGAGTGCTTCAGCCAAAAGACTTCACTCTTTTCTGCCTATTTAACCTCCACATGAAGAAATTGATCAGGGGAACAGCTTTTATTGCTGTGTGAATAGAAGTCTTTTTGTTACAGTGAAGGCTCAAGTTGTGCTTTCTTTAAAAAAAAAACAAACTCAAGACTTAGTAAAGAAGGGTCTTTTTTACAATTCATAGGTGAGATTTTTGTTACTATCTTGGTTTTTATTGGCTGTTGGTTTCATAGATCTTTGCTTAGGATCATATATGTTGATGTTAAATGTAGTATCTGAAATTCAATAAAACAATACTCAAGTGAGAGCAGCTGTGGTTTACTAGTTACTATCAGTGCAGGAAGTAAATTATATATGTGTGCGTAATCTTGTACATTTTTATTTAGGTTATGTGTAGTGTGTGTCTGTGTGTTTGAGTACAGTACAGTGAATATGACTCTTGGGTGTTCACAATTTCACAAACCATCAACAGAAGCATGTTGGGGCTGCAATAACAAAGTCCTCAGTGCAGGATGAATCCATTTCCAAAAAGTGGGAACTATCTCTTTAAATTCAACTTAAAAGCATCAGCTAAGGGATTTTTGGTCAAACTTTCAAGTAGGTTCTGCTCTCTCTTGACTGGAAGCTGATGAAACAGTTTAGTTGTAGCTACGTGCGTACCAGCTTTTTGTCATCAAAGAGGCGGCGCAGGGTGTAGATTTGAGTGACAGCAACAGAGAGCATGACGAGCAGGCTGAGGGAGGACCAGAAGGACACCCGCCACAGGTTGTCCTCCAGAAGATAGCGGTCCCTCGCCTCAAAGGCCCGCAGCACAGCCTGGACCTGGCGAGTCTTCTCCAGGTGCTGGGACACAGTCTCCATTCTCCACTGGGAGAGAAAGAAAACATGGAGACAGACAGGAGGAGATTGAGTCAGTAGAAAAAGAATGAGACCAGCCGATTTCCCTTTTTTTTTCTGTTCCCTCTCACCCTGATGTCGTCCAGTTTGTAGCCCACCATGCTATCTGTGATAGGCACATTCGCCCACTCATCTTGGCTTCCATCTCTCTGACCATTCATGAGCACATCAAAGAACACCATCTTCTCTGACAGTTTACTGAAACTGTTGTCGAAACACAACCGATAGTCTCCATCTTCTGTGGGATCCACCCTGCAGAAAAAGAACAGTTGACATTTGCTCCCCTCAGTGTCACGGCTCACAGGTACCTTGATTCTTGTTTATGGTCATAAATAGATAGTGCAGGGACTGAACACTACATCTAAAGGAGGTTTTAGTTGGGGGGGCATTTAGGTGACCCACATGTGAATGCCATCAGATCTCCTGAAGTCAGATACCAGCAGGTATCCACTGGGTGAGATGAGGGTAAAGCCGACATCCAGGCCTGACCCGGCTATCACCTGTAATAGAAACAGAATAATAATTGAGGTCAGTCATGCAGAATAAACAGACTCCAAGTCACAGTTACCCAGAATGCACTCACATTTCCACAGTTTTTCTTCACATTTTCACTTTGCAGCTCACAGCTCAAGCTTTAATCAGACTATCTAGGAAGCAGCTGTCTGAAATTCAAATTAAGGCCTCAGCATTACACTGAGCAACAGTCTAGCCCACGTAATATGCTCCAGTGAAAATAATTGGACAGTTTGGGTATCTGTGGTGAAAAATTCTCTATTATTGCTGTTATCTAAATTCTCTATTCAGCTACCCACTACTGTCCCATTTCTCAAGTAAAATGACACACTTCTACTTGAGAAACAGCAGTGCTGAAAGAGACTCAGTGGCTTTCTCATGGTTTCATTTTTAATCACAGGTCGGTCACACAATTATTAAAAAAAACTACACATATGACTTACAGACTGTAAATGTGTGCAAGACTTCACACTAACCCACATTTGCCAAATGGTGCAGCAGTAGCAAAATGACTTTGATGTGAAGCAATGCAAAGGTCACAGCCATAAAATCATTTCATCAATGACGCATTGTGAGAGACCTGAGAAGAACCTACTCTTGAATTTGAAGCTTGCTATGTTCAGTGCCAAGTTTGAAAAAGCTAAACACTGAAACGAAATGTATTTGTGTTTTGCATTGCATTCTTTTGAAACTATTATTATTATTAATGTTAACAATATATTATTATTATTATTATTATTATTATTATTATTATTATTAACAATATATTATTATTGTTATTATTATTATTATTATTATTATTATTATTGTTGTTGTTGTTATTGTGGCTATATCACCTTGGATGTTTTTAAATATCACCAACAAATAAAGTTATGTTGTGCCTGATACAAGATGCATATTGAGGACTTATGCAGTTGGGTTTATGGAGGTTTTAAAAAGGAGTATAATTTGAATTTTTTTCTGCCTCTCTGTTCTTTCTAAGGACAGGTGTCTTCGACAAGAACAGCAGAGGCAGTTTTATTATTGCTCTGCATGCAAGACCAAAGTCCACAGCTTGTTCACTTGTTTCCCGG
This sequence comes from Acanthurus leucopareius, assembly GCA_029814765.1. Taxonomy (NCBI): domain Eukaryota; kingdom Metazoa; phylum Chordata; class Actinopteri; order Acanthuriformes; family Acanthuridae; genus Acanthurus; species Acanthurus leucopareius. The sequence continues at coordinate 8,679,972 of JAQMCX010000021.1, read as the reverse complement.
TTAGATATTAATCACAGACGTTATTAAAGCTCTTTCAAACAAAACTAACATTGCACTGTCACTGTACAAGACAGACAGAGATAAAAGAGAGAAAGAAAGTGAGAAAAATTTTAATTATCCTACCTGATATTCTACTTCCATGCTGCCGTTCATCGCACTGGTTTGGAAAAAACACTCTGTGCTGCCTGCAGGTAGCAGGAATGTAAATTCAATGTTTCGGTTTGACCCGACACCCAAAGTCAAGTCAAAAGTCACACTCAAACACGCCAGCAAACAGAGCTGTGCATACGCGTTCATCATCCTCCGATTCCACTTTCAACAACTCTGAGCAACTTTGTTCTATGTCACACAGGCACAATAAAGCAGTTTTCCCCTGTGTCTGCTGCTGCTCACTCTCATACTCCGAGCGCTGGGAGACAGCCTGACGGTAATAATCTCCCCCGACACAGTAAAATGAGAGGAGCCACCGTGTGTGTCGACCAGCAGAGATCTGCAGCCTGGACTGCAGTCATATGCAAAACTGTGACAAGTGTCAAGGTGCAATATACTCGCTGTAATAATGCCTGATGGTAGCTGCAGTATGAAGGCCCGTACAGTGGCCGAAGGTGAATTTGGACCTTTATGTTTTATTTTTTAATCATCTTTCATAGATTTTGCACTGATTTTATACATGCACTAGATATTATTTTTATCAACATAATAATTCCCTGTAGAAAATGCTTTACTGGTCATGTCCTGTTTTATGCCCTAGGGGGGGCTATGGTTGAAAGCAAATACAAGGCAGGCCATTCAGCCTTCATTATCATAGATGTACTGTATCAAAAAGAACCTGATATGGTAAGTAAACAATATAAAGAAAACTCGGTCGGTTACAATGCAAAAGTTTAAATAATGAATAACTTATCCAAAATTCATCATGATTTAATACATGTGGTCATGCAGAATTGATTCATAAATTATTGATGCTCACTACAAAAAAAAAAAAAATTAAAAAAAGTACACAACTCAGCTCATTCACAATCTTGGCTGATGAGAGGGTCCTGGATCTTTAAACTGGTAAATACAAAAGAAAGATTAGAACAACACATCAGTTTATTTTTTAAAATTGGCACATAGACATTATGGGCAAGACATCCCCTTTTCCAGGGTGTAATCTGGCCATTTGCCATTCAAATAACTAGGTGGGGATTAATTTTAAGTAACCACAACCAGCACAGCTAATACATTCCTCCAGAGGGAGCCCAAACCTTTCCTGTCACAGAATAATGTAGCATACTGATACATGAGAAACCCCCCAAATAATCACACATATAAAGAGATCATAAGAATCAAGAAAATGAAATCTTTATTCCACTGGGAAGGAGGGTGTCAATAAAAGGAATCTAATATGTCTCATTTTGAAGAAGTATTCGCTCTCAGTCACCACCTGTCTGTGGCATCTTCTCTGTCTCAGTGCCCATTTAATTTAATTCACTTAAGCTGTAGTTTCTGATTATAAAGAAGTCAAACAACCAATGACTGATTATGCTCGCAAGTAGAGCTAATTGGACATGTTCACAGATCTAACATACTTTGAATTACATGGGCATTAGAACAGGTAAGCTACATATTTAGTGTATGTGTAATTCTGCTCCTTAAGTTTTTCAACACCAGACTTTGGATGGATGAACTGATTATTAATGATCTAAGATTAGCAGTGCATTGAAATACCACAAGGGAAATTACCATTAGAGATGAGGGGTATCTCTCCTAAAAATGTGTAGGAAGTGTCTGAACTAAACGGGTAATCTGTGGGTCTCAAATAATGACACAACCTGTGAAAACGCTTTATAGGACTGTAGGTGGATACAAATGCGAGACTCCGGCACCACTCACCATTATGAGTTTTATGATAAATTATAGTGTTTAATGTTTGTCTCTTAAAATTAATATCGGTAAATCATTTACTTATACATTTATTTATATGCTACCAAATTAGGTAGATGACTGAATGGTTCTTAAAGATTTTGTTTCATATGCTACAGGATGAAGTTTTATCCAATTTCTTTACTAAAAAAACTTTATGTTTTAAGGCACACATAATCACCATTAACTAGTTGCTTACTGTAGAGCTAGCTGGTTATTAGCAAGTATAGGCTATTAGTAGCATAATGGCTCTTAATGCCTGTCTAAAGTAATTTAGATAAAAATGAACAACTAAGAGAGGCTGGTATGAAAGCTATATTAATATTTGCGTCAGGCCTTTAACGGTGTCTAATTAACATGACTGGAGACTGCATATAAGTCAATGCTTGCAGTAACTATAAATGAACAACTCATGATTGCTTGACAGCCCCCCCAACAGCATGTAGCGAGCCTGTGGTGACAGGGAAACTCACAAAAGAAAAAATACAAAGGCCTTTTTTTATATTCACTTCCACCTATGACACAAAGACACATTTGCCGATGAATAAACTGTCTAAAAAGTCCAGCGGAACATGTCTAGCATTTACATGCTTACACATCACCTCAATTGATCTTTGTACCAGCTGAGTGTGGCAGATTCAGCCTCCACTCAGTGCAACAGAGGTAAAAGTTGTGGATGACCAAAAACATCCGTAAAAATCTGTGGCTTAGATTTGGATCTGAGACTTCATATTAGTCAGTAAATGTTGTGGTCAAACTTTACGACAAGCCACCGAAAAGGCGGATGCGAGAGAGGAAGTGTAAATGGAGATATTTCAACATTGATATTACAGTAAAGTGGGAGGGTATAAAGGGAAGGTTAAAGGGAAGGAACTACATTGGAAATATTTAAATAAATTACGGCATCATTTTCATGCTAGCTGTTCTTGAGTGCCTACAGGTGCATCTGTGAGAGACCTCTAGTAAACTCTGGTGACACATCTCAGGATTTTTGCATCTGTTTTCTATCTACCTACTTGCGAGCCTTCTTCACTTGAACCAACCGCAATTGAGCCCACCCATTTTGATACTTTTTCACACCACTCTGTCTCTTATGTCTCTGTCTATCTCACTGAAGCAATAGCCTCAGACATCTACTGAAGAACATTTCCACCACGCAGTCTTTCAGTTACAGAGAGGGCACAGAGAGTAGGTATGGCCGAGGGTGGATATCCCTCTGTGTATGTGGTGGACAGCTATGGCAACCGACCTCCAGTGCCACCCAGGCTGAACAAGAAGCAACAGAGTGCTGGGGTAGCACAGACCCTGCTGTTCTTTCTGGTGAGCCTTGCACTGTGCGGAATGGTCATAGAAGCCTGCTTTATTTATCGTCTCTCCCATCCTCAGTCTGTAAGTATCAGTGCAATCTCTGACTCTGAACCCACCTGAAATACATTTGCAATTTCATCCTGTGATTTCTTATCAACTGAGTGACTTACTTCTTTTCCTAAACTTCCTCTAAAGCCTATTTAATCTCACTTTCAACTTAAGAGCTCATTCAACTTTAACACCTTTCATCTCTCACTTTCAGTTCTTCTACACTAGTCGCTCTCACCTCAAAGCTATTCTTCTTTTATTTTTGACGATAACACCTTTTGCTCTTACAAACACGAGCGCAAAGTTCATAATGGAAATTCATCTGGTTTCCTGAGCAACATCTTGACTTTCTTTATCTATTCATACTTGCATATATTGAGCACAACTGTTAGTAAATTGAATACATTTGATATTAAGGTTCAATCTTAAAGGTGCACTTTTTTAGCAACAATTTTGGTTATGTTGTCTCAATGAGGAAATGTGGGCTGGTAGAAAAATTGATAGTGGACCTCTAAGGTATGAATAGAAAAATATAGTGACCTTTAAATATTAAGCGAAATCATGCCAAATTATTTAAGCTTCACTTCCTGTTTTATGAGAATTATTGGAAATGTACTATAGAACAATATAATGTGAGCATAGTGAGTTTTATCAAATATATATTTAAGGTAGAGATGCAAGGACATTAACTTTGTTTTGTAAGCTGTCAATATATGCATTTCACAGAGTCACATGCTATGTTAAGCGAAATGAAGACATCAGTAAAGTTTAAGCACTCTTGTGATTTACGGAAATTTGACATGAAAGACGGCTCTCTCTTAAAAAATGCTGACAGTGAAAAAGTTCAAGTATTTTGGGGAAGAAAGTGGAGTAGAGATTGAGAAGTAAATGAGTCCGTCCCATTTCCTTGGAAATTGATAGACGTTCCTGGGGGCTGGGATCATGCACACGTGATTTTCCATGATGTTGTGCGGCCAGTGCTTTTACTGTATTACTGTGACTCAACTTCCTGCCCCCATCTGATGTTCCATTTTAGGACAGCAGTCATGGGGTCGGGGTTGGTGGATATGGTGGTGGTTTGGTTTCACACATTTTGGCTGACAGAACAGTCTAACACGAGATGGTGGAGAAAAGAAAGCGCTGTATTTCTATAGCTAGAAAGACCTGTCCTACTTTGCTTTGCAGAATGATAATATCACAGAAACATACAAATGAACATTTTTACTGATGGTGATTGCAATCAAAAGTTTAAGCTTACAAACAAACAAACACACATACAAGTGAGAGGTAAACTTTTCTATTTTGATTACAGGACAACTCAGCATCATCCTCTAAACGCATTGCAGGTATGTTTTGGAATCTTATACTCAATTGATGAACATCTTCAGTTATTTAACCCTCATCAGAGACATTATTTTGCTCCTCACACAGATGAAGATGTCACTCCTCCCACTAAAACTCCCAGTCCAGTTATGCTCCCTTCCAAACCCGTTGCACATCTGACAGGTGAGGCCCATGTTAAAGTCCTTTGAGTGTTCAGTTTTATTACCAAAGCAGGAAATGAGTTACTCAATATTAGAATTTTTTTCACATTTTTTGCTGAATTTTGTTTTATTCCAGATGGACAAGATGTAGTTCATGAAAAAGAAATCATGGCATGGAGCATGGATGCAGACCCTATCCTCCATGAGATAAACTACTGGAATGGAAGTCTTTTAATTCAGAAAGAGGGTTTTTACTATGTCTATTCCAAGGTGTCCTTCATGGACAAGGGCTTTTTTTACCACTCTATTGATCGGAAAACTGATCGGTACATGGGGAGAAGCATTCCCCTTCTGACGTCAAGACGTACTCGGTTCTCAAAAGATTCCAAGACACATTTGGACAGCCGCTCCAACAGTTATTTAGGTGGAGTATTTCACCTCAACAAAGGTGATGCCATTTTTGTGAAAGTGAGCAATAGCTCAAAAATCCAGCGACACAGATCCTTTGAGAACATATTTGGCGTCTATATGATATAAATTTCACATCTATGTTATGTCTATGTTTTCACTATGAGTCTTATAGTTTGAAGTAAGAGAATTAAAATGGCCTGGAATGTTCTTGAGGATTATTATTTCTCTCTGTAATGGAAAAGCAGGTCAGAAAGTGTAATGAACATCAGGACTGAGCTGGTGACTCTCCAATTTTTTTACAACATAGACTTTTTATATGCTTACTTGTGTACACACTGTAAACTTAATCATCTGAATGTAAGTATGACAACAGGATCACTTTTTATAAGTTGATTTAAAAACAAAAATCTTACACTGTTTAGACTTTCAGGTCTTAAGACTGTTGTGGAATATATATGTATGTCATTTTTATGTTAAAACTGAAAATGTATAAACTATATGTTTTATTACTTTGAACTATTTTGTTCTTTTGACATCACCTGTAATTTTTAAATTATTTTTCTTTTAGTTATTTTTATTACAATTACTGCACATTATTTGTTCCTCAGAAGAAGACTGAGTGATATAACGTCTTTGATTCTACTGTATTCATGTGCAATTATGTATATATAAAATATAATAAACATTATGATTTGAAGTTTTGGTTTTTGGTTTCTGCAGCCTTTCTTACAAGCTTTCATGTAAGCAAATAAGCTACCGGTGAACGCTTCCTGTAACATTTGCTGAGTGGTCTCAGTAGTTTCACCTGCTCACTTTAACCACCGGAAATGCACCATGGACAGTGATGCCTGAGTGCTGCAGTTGCACAGAACATTAAAACCTCAAAAAAAAAAAAACTCCCCTCAAAGTGCCTGTGCTGTTAAGCTGGTTTTGCAATATACTTCTTCAAAATACAAAATTTGTATTCTACTTATTTCGATCAGCATTTTTTTATTCACTGTAATGCTATTTGATGATTGTTTTCATTTCAGCACCATGGTGACAATCATGCTGTCATGAATGTGCAAACATCAAGAAAGCCTCATCACTCTGTGAAGCTTTTTTTTTTTTCTCTTTCATGACTCTCACTGTAGCAGTCACCGTTGCGCTTTCCCCTTCTACTGTTTCTGTTCGAAGAAGCCGCTCTGAAAACACCTACGTAGTTGTGTATTTGTAAACTGGAGAGGAAGTGGTGATGGGGGCCGCTGGGAGGGAGGGTGGGGTGTTAGCAGATTGCCTGACTCACTTTCCAACCCCAGATCTGGAGAGCAGCGGCTGGTGAAAATGTACTGCAGCAGGTCTGTGTGTGTGTGTGTGCGTGTGTGTGTGTGCGTGTGCATGTGTACAGGTGGGTGTGTACGTTAAGTGAAACTCAAGTTCATTTTCGTCAGTACGAACTTCGTACAAATCATCTAAACACCCCCAGTCGAAACTAATAACAATTCAGGGTTTTGGCTGTGCATAGTCTGAATGCACACGTAAACACATTATCTGTCAAGTCATGGGTGGCCTCGGCTCAGGTGCATTATACAGTTTCATTGTATTATCATGAAGGTTTCTCAGTGCACATATGAGTCATTATCTTCCAGCGCTGGTTGACCTGTGAGGTGTGCGAGACTATAGTAGCGAAGAAGGGGAAGTGATAACAGCCGTGTGGTTGGAATTCCTGATGTTGGGTTTTATCTCCAAATTAAACTTTCGTCTAGACATCACTTTTACAGAGAATTTGTGTAGGATGAGAAACCTCTATCATCAGTCATGATCTAAAAAGATCAATTACAATTCCACGTATGAAACCCGCATTTCTCACTGATAAAACAGGGCTGTTATTTAACAGCGTCAGCTCAATGCTTTTTAAATTTTTTTTTACCTTTACCAGTTTGCTACATAGAGGCTTTTTTTTCTAAATGAAGCACTGTGTGATGCCCAGAACGACAAACCTATTTACACAAAGCAAAACTGAAAGAGGTGGTCATGGAACACAGCACTCAGTCCACAGCTAAATGCTGTCCCCTTGTGTTGGTCTCTAGACAAGGTAGAGGAGCATGAAAATGCTGACATTTAAATTATTTTTGAACAGTGCCTTTAAAGAGATCATTTGGTCCCTTATGTCGATTAATAATATATTTCCTTAGCAATTCGGTTCATAATGCTTTCTTCACTAAATGTAATGCTATTTTAACAACAGAACCTCAACTTACCATACTCTGTGCAACTTTGAATGTCACAAAAGTGGGAAGTTGTTCTGTCTCTGATTTTGACAATAACCTTTCACATACTTTTACTCATTTCTTGTTGTTTGTTGTTTCTAGTTTCTGTGTAAAATGATCTTTTGTATTTTTTTTCCCAACTGGATCTCAGTAATATAAAACAAACCAAGTCACAAGTCCTTTTCTGATTTCGTCGAGTCTAAAGTCATTAAGTTTGAGACTAAAACTGATTCGAGTCCAAGACATTTGACTCAAGTCCTCACCTGTGTTTGACAGTAATGTAATTATTATAAAGTTCGATGGCTGGATTCATTTCTGTATGTCACTCATAGCCAAATAGTAATTTTTACCTATGTTGAATTCTGGGAAAATAATGCAATGTAGTGCTCACTGACTTGCAGCGTGTGAGCAGAGCATATTATACGGAGACTGAACACAGAAAACATGTTCGACAAAGCACAGTGACGTGTGAATGGCGGTGGTGTGGAAATGCTGGAAAGAAGTGTTGTGGGTTTTCACAGAAGCCGACACAGATCTTCATGTGGATAATAAACTCAAAACTTGCCCGTCTTGAAAATTGGGCAGTGGAAGGCGAAGGTAGGAAGGGTAGAATCACAAAAACCCATGCAGCTTTCCCTGTCAGATGCTGTAGAGTGGGTGGTCATTAGGTATATCTGTTACTTGCGTTTGATATTAACAATGTGGACCTCTCCTCCCTGTAATCGAAAGCTGCGGTGGTTACAGCTAATATACTGAGCGGAAAAAGAAATGGCACTCTGCAGCTGAGGTTTGGAAAAGAATAGTTTTCAGATGAAACCTCAGTGACTTGGAACATATGTGTTGCCTGTGATGACTAATATGTTCCAATGACCTTTTGAATATTGTTTTGGCACTGTTGAGATGTAGTTTAGTAGATAAGATGCTGGATGTTTGTGTATGTTGCAAATTTTTATCTTGCTTTGTCAGAGTCTTATAGGAATATTCTTCGACAGCATAAGACGGGAGGGTCCCTCTTTATTTTTCTATTTGTGACTCATATATGAGGGGTCCCAATGTGAACTTATAACCTCAAGTTTCACTTTTATATTCAAGGTCTTGAACGTGACTCAAAATAAAAAGCACTTTTTGTTATTGTAATTCATTCCCTTTGTTTAGCTCCGTTTGGGGTTGTTAAACATGTCAAATATAATAAACAGAATAAAGAAATAATAATTTTTAATTGAATCCATTTAATTTCTTTTTAATGGCTGTAGTTTTGTGGAGATGTCAGATGTAAATACACACATTTCAATATTCCTCTACGAAATGCAAAGCTTTTTCAAATGCGTTTTCAAACTTATGTAAACGCATCTTGGTGAAAGTACTTCCTTCCATTTAAAACAACTGAATAGACAAAACCAAAATTTTTCTCTCCACCTCTCTTAACACATGAAACTCTCCGCATAAACCACCTTGGGTTGTGATTTTGTGTGTCATGATGTGTGATCCAAGTACTCATTTCACTTCCCATTTTAAATTTAGATTATGAAAACAGAACACTTATGTAAGTGATAGTTATTAAATGATTACAACTTTTGAAAAGACATACAAATTCCATTACACCATGTCTAAATATATCAATCATATCTAGATTCAAAATGTTTTTTTCAACACAGCTAACCACACCCAGTCTGTATAACTCCAGCTACATATTATTGCCATAATCAATAAACAAAACTCTAAATACATTCCAGTGTCTCACTTACAATAATAAATGTATGTATGCCACACAACAACATACATTGTCACCAGTTGTGGAAATTAGTCAAGGACATTTACTTAAGTATTGTACTTAAATACAGTTTTGAGGTACATGTCTTTTACTTGAGTGTTTTAATTTGTGCTTCTTTTTACTTCTGCACGACAACATCCCAAAGGGAAGTCTTGTACTTTTTACACTACTTCATTTATCCAATGACTTTTGTTTCTGGTTGCTTTGCAGACTTTAAATTAAGAAAATTATTTCATTTAAACTATGAAAATAAAATTAGACCACCACTATTGCAGCCATCCACAACACTGAAATGCATCTTAATTGTTGCTGCACCATTGATAATAATACTATATCATTGTAGATAATTGGCTGCACAGTGACTACTTTTACTTTTATGCTTTAAGTAGTCGTTGCTGATAAGACTTTGAATGGAAGAGTTGACTTGTACCAGAGTTTTTTTTTTAATCACTGTATCAGAACTTTTACTTAAGTAAATATCTTGATTTTTTAAAATGCTGATTGTCACACAGTGACATACATTCATTGGTTATTCGCTGACCTGTCTGTTGGAATTTGTTAAATACATTATAAATCCTTTCTGTAGATATTTTAGACCAAATTTATAAATAAATATAATATAAATATATAATTCATACACTTCAAAACATGAAATTAAACAATTTGCAAATATGACCTGTGCAAATACACAGTTTAGCTGACAAATGTGGCACTTGAAAATAATACATTCTCATAGCTAATGACTACAAAGATAAACAAAACCAAGAAACTCCAACAAGGAAATAAAAGTTGAACAATCAAGTATAACTGATTCACCCTGACTACCTGTGTCAGTGATTGGAAGTTTGCTCCTTGATTACAGCTATCCAAAAACTTCAAAAAAACTCCAATTTGCTTTTCTTATTATGCAATACACAAGGGAAAATACTCTGCTATCAAATTACTATAGCACTTTATGACCAAGTGTGAATTTTAAGAGTCTTCCCTTATGCAGCACTGCAGAGAAACAGACTTGTAGTGATGGCATCAACCTTGGACAAACCCTGAGCTGTTATATGGATATATATTTACTTTAATGGCCGTGATATTTGACATCAAATCAGTGTAAATTTTGTTTTAAAGTGGATTTTTTCTTTTTATTAGACAGTAATTTAAGAAGGATCTTTTTTTTTACCCAGTCTTCGATGTTAAATCAGGCCCTCTCATCCATTTTCTTTGACTCAGTCACCTCTCTGACTACATGAAGATGATCCTATTTCCAAAGACAGAGAACATGACGTTCATCTGACCATATTTTCACCTGAGCAGGTTTGATGCAGAGCCGGTCCCAGAGCTGGCCAGGAGTGTATCTGAACTGCATCTAAGCCTTGACCATACAGATGATATCCAGGTGAGTATGATGTTGTTTTTCATTAATTTTATTTCGTGGCATGTTGATAGTGAACTTCAGGGTGCTTCCACCAACCAGCTTTGTTACTTTTCCAAGGAGGCCTGTGCTGCAGGTGTTTGCATTAATCCAACCCTTCAGGAGAGTTTCGCCGCTAGACTGCAGAAGGACCATGCACTCCGATCCACTTGTTCCGTTACATGGACACTTGTACTTGTCTCTATGCAGTGTAATCTGAAAACTTATGTAGTAATATCCATCCCTCTTTATTACCAGATCTTTTCCATTTTCAGAGACAAAGTTGTTTGGTTCTTTCGCTTTCCATGTAAATTTGCCCTCGACTGTGGGTGAGAAAAAAGCTGCTGTTAGCTGTGAATTTGTTTGCACGAAACTGTATTCTGAATATTTGCTGTAATTATTATTCACTGCAATAAGTAATGCATTTAATTTAGTAAAATTCTATTTGCTAGATTTGTTTCCTCAGACTGGGGGATTTGCTTTACAAGCTCTTATCTTACTTCTAATAGCTTGTGAATGATGATCTGACTCATTGTGTGCACATTTTTGCAGCCTTTGTCATACATGAGAAAGGAAATACTTAAAACAGGACAGTTTTACCTTCAGTAGCTTTGTAGCTGAACATGTTGCCCAAAGGAAACCCATGGTCAGAGGGAGGCGGCTAAAAGAGGTGGACATACAGTATATCAATTCCCAAATATAGAAAACTCACAAACATTAGATGTGGTACCCGCATGACTTCAGCAGTGACACAGATCAGCTACAAAGATGTTACATTTTTAAATGTGGTGACAAAGTTCCTCTATCATTAAAGTGAGAACAGAATAGATCATTCACTAAATTCGGAAGGAAATTGAAGAGACAACAATTTAGTGCCATTTCCCCGAATGTGGCAATGACGTCACAGTGCTTCCTCCATAACATGAGGAGAGTGGTTAGGCTGTCTGACGTAAGTCACTCAGAAGAAAAGCAATTTGAGTAAGATCTGCTTGGTCTGCAAGATTTGTGTGTTTGGGATAATTGGGCTGCAAAACCTGAAAACAATAGCAAGGCACCTTTATCAAGTGCGTGTGTGTTTATACTGTAAAAAACAAATGACACCAGACAGTGAGGTCTACAGAAGAAGCACAAACTCTGAAGCTGTGGTGATCTTACCGGAGGTGTTATGTTTGTCTTGAATGTGCGCGGTGCTGCTACAGCGCTACTGTTCTGAGACTGGAGAAGGAAACAGAAGCACAAAATATGCTCATAGTAAATGTTACAAGAAGTTTTTAGAAAAACAAAGTGTCGTTAAATGTAAGTTGTAAATGTAAATTCACCATTTGAGTTCTTCAAATGGCATGGCTAAATTTTACTACGCAAAATCACACAACAGCCACTATCAAAAAAGGAATCCAATTCTGTAAACGGTAAGCTAAGCAGCAGACACATGTGATCAGTTGTCAGCTACAATGCTTGACTTATATTTCCTCCTCCCACCATGCTCCATTATAATTATGCTTTTCGTTTTGCTTCATATTATTTCTGGAGAAAGGACTGAAACCTGTCTATCTGAACACTATGTAAAAGCTTTCACTGCTTAGCAGTCATAACAGTCATAAGGGTCGGTGTAACCAGCTGCAGACCACAGGCAGGAGTGTCATTCTCACCAGCTGTGCTACTGCCAAAACCACAAGAAAGAACAGATGCACAGCACAGGTGCTCTAACATGCCAGCACTGACATTCATCTCCAATTCATTTAAATGCAATTGAATGGAGAAACTGTTATACAAGTTTACAATGTAATGTTTGTACCTTATCTTTAATGACTGTGAGATATTGTAGTAATCAGTAAATATGAGGAATGAGTATGAGAATATTTTTTTAATAAGATAAGAGGTCTCACCGGGCCACGATGTCCAGTTGTGAAGAAGAGGATAATGAACACAGCCTGGACAATGGAAAGGATGGTAGTCCACAACAGAAGCACGTGGATTAGGGAATGCTGGGCAGGCTGTGGCATCTTTGGTCCGACAGCAGAGCTCAGAGCCGCCTGAGCCTGGGGCAGAAGACAGTTGTTAAGAGCTGATGACTGTACAGGTCCTGAGTTTCCTCTGCTTTGCACCAAAGCAGTGTGTGTAGGCTCGCTTCCTGAGCACAGTGCATACATGTGATCAGGACGTCTTGAATGTGTGCTGCCTTGCCCTGAGTATCTAACAAAAAGAGAAATCCAGATGGTACTTTCCCCTGTATGTAACTGAAGGCAGACACAGATGGCCTAGCATGTTTTTGCATCTTGGGGCTGGCCCTTTCCTCCTACACCTTACATGAAAAGGAGGAAGAAGTCTCACTACCAGGGAAGGAAGGAAGGCATTAAAAAAATTTGAGATACATTCATTTCAAATGAATCATTCAGTTCTTTACTTATAATGAGGCAGTCTGTACAGAGATAAGGTTGTGGTGGTGTGATGTCCTGTGTATGGTGTATTATTCTTTTTTCATTACTGTTTTGCCAACATTTATAGTCATTACCTCGCTGTAATATGAATTGTAGAATGGAATTACATAACTCATTAGAAAGTACTCTTGAGCAGGATAATGATCAAAATGTGAACAGGGGGTTTTCTGAACAATTTATTGAGAATCTGATTTATTAATTCAGCACTGAATTATCAACTTTTTTACCAGGAATTTTGTTTTGGTTTTTTTTTGCTTTTGATAAAAGCAGCTGTCTGTAATAGTCTACAATATAAATGTACTACTCATTTCATACCCACAGGGAATAACTGCACATTCTTACTATTTAAGGTTAATCCATTTCAAATACTTTTATGCAAAACCCCATTTCACATTGGGTACAAAATTGTACTTCTTTAATCCAAATCTTAAATGTGTGGTTAAAAATGTATTCAGGGTGAATAAAACAATCAGCACAAGTTATTTCACCCAGTTTCATAAGCAGAGTAACTTTATCAAACAAAAAGAAACAGTTCACTTAGTAGTGGAGTTCAGTAAATGTCATGATACGTTGTTTACTATTTGCACTTCTTGAAAATAACCTCCTGTATCTAGATTCTGGTTGAGGTCAGTTTATGTGGTTTCACTTTGTACTTTGCCAAGGGAAAGTTTCATGACAAAAAAACAGGATGGGTTTTTGTTTAGATATGTGTCATCGCGCTGAATGAAGAACTCAAAGTAGAGATGTTGCCTGTTATAAACTACCTTTATGACTGGTAGTGGTCCAGTAACACAATAACAAACAAACATGCCTAGACTTGTTGGTGCCTTTGATCATCCGTGGCTGAAGCTTTATGTGTGCTGCAGATCTGTAGAAAGGTATTTCAGTTTAATAGTAACAGACAGAACGAATCATTTGACTCGGAGAGAAAAAAGCAGAAATTCAGTTATGTTTTTTAAAAGTCAGCAGTATCCAGTCATGTGCATGTAAAAACATAGTGAGAAATACCATTTGTCTCATGAGCTGTGATGTAAAACAAAAAAGAGGAAAATAAAATTGCCTCAGCAGTGTTTGTAGCTTAGTTCTGCATTTTTAGGGGATGTAACACTTGATAACAAAAGTCAAGTCAGTATAATGCTGAATGAATCATAATTTTATTTCCAAGTCACAAAGGAAACCTGTTTACACAAAATCAATGAGACCGGCCTTTAGTGCAACATTAGAGGAAAGGATGAGGATGAATGCATGAGATAATCTGCTAGATTGAGAGTGGAAACAGGGACGTGCAGTGACAAAAAGAATGGAAATTTAGATAAAAATCATCTGATGGTGATGAAACTAACATGTAGACTGTCATATACTGGCAGCATACATACTGAGCACTACACAGAAGCAGGAGAATTTTAAAAGCACTGCTACACCATACGAGGCCTTAACTTGACCTGCTTTGATGGAAATGACAAAATGTTAACAATTCAGTAGAGGAGGAATTATTATGCCTTAAGCTATCTTAGCTCCACTTCTCAATGACTACTGTTGATATTCAATATATTTACTTCCTCTGCTTCTCTGGTCACTAAATGATGATTTACAGCCCTCTGGTGGATGCAAATCAATAATGCATGAAAAAAAAGACCTGATGTTACAGACAATAAAAATGCCAGACTTTAAAGCTAATTATACTATGCTTTATGCTTCATTAATAATATCTGATTCGTTTGTCAAAATGTATCACTACATGATCATAAAACACAGGTGAAGCTGGCGTTCACACTCTGTTTTCATTACATCAGTTAGAGATTCCCCCAAATCATGGGAAAAAATACATGAAAAATAAGAAAAATAACAATAATGTAATAACATAAAATATGCATAAAAATAAAATGGGAAATAGAGAATATTCTAATGTTGAATAATATGAGGCACACTGTTACTCACTGCTAAATATGACATTCGTTTAAAGTTATTAGTGTTTTAAAAATTGCAATGGAGAATAGAAAACAAATTCATGTGAAAATTTAAATTAGGTTTATATTTGTTGGATTAACAAGAATGACAAAATAATAAAACTCTAAACATCTGTCACTTTGGGGTTTTTGCGTGTTGTGATGGATGCAACTTCTAGTTTACATACAGCACATTAAAAATAAAAATGACTAAGCAATGGAAAATGGAAAATCAAGTGAGAAAAAAGCTATTTTGTAAATTTATATATTTTTAGTTTCTCTTTTCATTCACTGAATAATGATATTGAAGAGATAAAGAAAAGGATAATCTATTTTACTTATATTAAAGGACCTTACTTACATTTAAATATGGATGTAATTTAAACCAAAGCAAACATTATTTATTGAATGGGAAAAAATGATGGCTATTTAACACTAAAATGATGAGTCATGTGTTGATGAGTGCAGAATAAATGAATTGGACTAATCATTAGTTAAATTACTATTTAATGACCAATTAAGCATATAATTCACCTTTAAAACATAAATACCAGATATTTATGGCTTCATCTGTGGCACTAATTTTATCATCCACATTTTAAAAAACAACTAAAAAACTGATTGAGGAAAATATCATCAGATTAAGTGTGCTACATGTAACACTGGCACTAATTAGGGTACAGTTATGACTGTGTACCATGTGTATAGGGTTGATGTCTGGCTTAAACCATGTTGTGGTAGTCCAAGGGTGTAAACCTATGGCTATGGCATAATGAATGCTGTCTGAAAGATGTAAAACTGTTCCCATGAGTTGAACTCCAGCTGCCAAGGTGACAACCAGGAATCCAAACTCCTGGATCAGATGAGGCCTGAACATCATCTACACTATGACTCAACCATTAAGATGGGTCAAATGATTTGAAGCAGATTTGACCCCAGTGTTGAACCACACTCCAAAAATGTTATGAGACTTTTAAGCAATTGTGTCATTATTGCGCTAAAAAAAAAGCTTTAAAAAAAAAAGTAAAAAGTTGCATTTCTGTGAGACAAAGGGCAACATACCTCAACAATCTGGAAATGCTTAGAAACCTTTAGAGAGATGGAGCAGCTGTGCCTCTGTACATACAGCAGGTGGCAGGAAAACTCTTTCTACAAGCAGTGAGCAAAGCATCACAAACAACAACAGGGTTTATCACTTAGGAATCAAGTGGTATATGCATATAACTGATTGATTTAACAAACAAAATGTGTGGCAACCTATTTTTATAAGCTTTAATAAACTTATCATAAGCTTCAAGAGGGAACTGGGACTTATATTGTGTATTGATTGTGTTTTGTCTGTCTGTTTCTTTTTCTGTCTAGTGCTTTCGCAGACAGTCAGATAGCAGTAGTCAATATTGTGGAAAAATCAAAGTGTCAGACGGTCTTGCATGTTAATGAGCACAGGGGGGACAATGAGCCTTAATGTGATTAGGCTATATTATTCAAATACAGGGTATGATTACTTAAACTGTTATGCAAAGCGAAACTGAAATCACAAGTGGGAAGACTACATCGATTGTTACATCATTGTTTTTTTTTTAAAAAAAGTATTAGTTTTGTAAAAAGTTTTGCTGCTGTTTCTTGCTTGCGCAAACGCCAACAGCATCTCCCTAAATTTGCCATTTTTTTTTCTGTATGGTTGACTGTCTCCTCACAAGGATGAGGGACAATTTAATGGGACAGGAGACACTGTAGTGCAGGACAAATCCCTGTACAGCTGTCAGGTCAGGTGGATCGAACTAAGTATGAGCTCCAGTTTCAGCGTTGCACATTGATTTTAGTGTTTTCACCGCGGAGCTTTTTCAGAGCTGCAAGCCAACCAGAATCATACCGGAAATCACAAGTTTTCTCAACCAAAGTAAAAAACTTTACAGTGACATAACAAACGGAGAGAGACACATTAGACATGAGAGCACTTTACTTTGAAAGTTTAAACCGGAAATTCCATTAGTCATTCATGTTTTGCTGCCATGCATGTGATCGCTGGTCTGTTCAGGACGTTTTGAGAGCAAGGAGTTCAACACGCTCCCAGTCCGGAGAAGTTGGCTGAGAGGTTCAGCTGAGTTGACTGGGTTTACTCGGATATTTGTGTTCCCTCCTTTTACCAATTAGCTGCCATCTTTCTCCTGCGTATTGATGACGAACGTGTAATGTTACCTGAACTAGCGGTTGGTTTGTTCACCACGGCGCTGCCGCTGTTAAACTTTTGTTAACATGGATTTGTTGCACCGACGGCGGATGGAGTGAAAAAAGTTTGGGAAGTTCTGTCATCCACCACCGAGATACAACTCTACGGACTCATTGCAACCACTATTTTCAACAAGTTGCCATTAACGTATTTTATTAAAGACATGCAGATGTTTAATTCCACCGGCACCCACGGTAACACGCTGCCCCGGGACGCGGAGCTCCAGTTGCGGTTGGCTGACACCGGAGGATCCGGGGAAGGCAGGGAAAACGGCGCCGGGAATCATTACCTGTCCCAACCTGAGGAGGAGAGCTCGTATTGCACCAAGAAGAAGATGCTTGTTGGTTTGGATGTAATATGTCTTTGTGTCGGTAAGAACATGTCCGTTTGGTTCATGGTTTTAACCCTAGGCTAACATTTTCGTCTGTTGTTTTGAGATGGTAGAGTTTTAGAAACAAAAAATCCAGCTTCGACCCACCACGAAACTTTTAAACTATGAATTTTCAATAACTCATTTTTAAAATATGTTTTAAAGGACCTACATAAGTCTGTCAGCTCCTCTCTTGATTGCACACATATGTCAACACAAGCGCCTGTAGATCATATTGACTTTTTAAGGTTATAAAGAGGTTAAGCGAAACTGGTTTTCCCAAGGAAAAAAACACATGGGATGGGGATTTGTCAAAGTTAACGAAGCTGCAAAGCATTTTTCCAGAAGTCAAATGGAAAACTGTTCAAACAGGCAGAAAACTTTCAGCTCGTTCCCTTTGGTGCACGTGGGGGCATGAGGGAGAGAGAGGGGGGGAACTCAGCTGGCAAGAGCAGAGTTGTCCCGGGAATTCATCTGTTTCCATGGTAACCCCCAAAGTTCCCGGGAGAAGAACGTGGGAATCGGCATAAACACATGCCCCGTGCTCGTGTTTTCGTCCTGAAAAATACTTCTGTTCACTGAGCGCCTTAGCTTTTCTCCCCGCAGGGTTACTGAGAGTCAACTGCAGATAATTAACGGTGCTCAGCTGGAAGGTTGTACAGGTTTGTAATTCAATAACATTAACCAGCTGTTTTCACAAGGAAAAGCATCAGTTAAAACACGCGGATAACTACTCAACGCGGGGGCCACCGTCAGGAATGAGTTTCTGTATAATTACGTAGAAATTACTGCAAGATTCCACTTGACGGTGGATTCAAATAAGCTAATACCCCAATAAAAAGCTTAACTTGATAGAGGAAAAGCTAGCTTGTACCTGATAAATGGAAAACAATATATATGTATATATTTCAAAAATGGTGACAGCCAGAATCAGCACTTTTATTATATGGACGCATAAAACAGAGATGTCCACGTGATATTATATCGTCAAATTGTGTTTGATTTATAATTGCTATTATTATATACACTGTTAACATCAGTTGTATAATCTGAGACTTATCCAGTTACACATTCTCTCACTGTGTCCTCATAGTTTATAAGTGATCATAACGTGAGACTAAACTTGTGTCATGTGCCTTTATGTAAATGTAGCAAAATTGAGAGACCATTATCAGAGGAATGTAAATACTACCCAAATTAGAAATTAAATTGAATATTTGCATTGAAATGTAGGCAGTGTTTTAATGTTGTACTGTGGATCATACATTCTGTGCTCATGAGAACCAATCTAAATGTTGTGGATGTTTCAATTACAGAACTGTAGAAAATTTTATTGGATATTAGTGTTTCATTTAATTTATTTGTAACATGAAACTGCTAAGAATAGAGTGACTGAAGCTGAAATCAAGGGAGTATATAAGGAACTGTACTTCTCTCTTACATGTTGTGGCATAAATGTCTGACAAAATGCTAATTCTCGAGTGAAACTCCAGTACCTGCCTCAAAATTATGCTGAGTTCTTACAGGACTTGAGTAAAAGAACTCAGTTACTTTTCTGTCTTTGCCATTTAAATGAGGAATTATCTGACAGCCAGTTTCACTTTGACACCTGCTATTCTAGACTGTGGTATTGAGTGAAAAGCGAGAGGAAATATTGTTTTCATAAGTTTCATGTCGTCATCTCATGTGACTGTTTTAGGGACAGGAGCATCAGAGCAATTATTCGGACAGGCAGCAAACAGGGGAGAGGTGAAACCCGTCAAGGCAGACTGACAGGATTCAGCTTGGTTGGCAGTTATAACATAGGAAGTAGCAGGGCAGACAAAACAACAATGTTAGGCAGTCAGTTTCATCGCCGTGTTATTCTTAACCCCTGCAGGTATGCTATTAGCTGCTCACTCTGCACACTATTCAGCAGCTTTGTTTTGTGCTTAGGAAGTGGCCAGTGACCCAGCATCAGTCACCGCAAGGGAGGAAATGGTCTCTCTCAGTTCTCCTCCTCCTCATAGGACACACACGCATGCACTTGCTCTCTCACAAAATTGCGTGCCTCGAGCTCTCCTATACCCCTCTGACTGGATTTCAACACTGAGACTGACTCACTGGGTGTCAAACGAGGTAGCATATAGAGATTCTGGTAGTCTATATAAATAGTATAAATAGTAAAAACGTAAAGTATTTTATGACTATTGTATTTCTGAACAGTTTGTCTGAATAGAGTCATATCTATGCACTTTTTTTTTACATAACAGCCTGTGATAAATTTCCCTATTGTGGATAGTTTATAGACTCTTGATTATGATCATATAAAAAAGGCTCTGAAAGGTTATAATATAAGAATGTGCTCACAAAATGTATTTTGCAGTTTTCTTTCATTTATATCCTCCATAACGAAAAAAATCCCTGATTTTCGAAATCCTGTATCCACCCAATTAACAAGTATCTCAATAGTTGAATATTTGGGTTCATCCCTTCAAGAAATATGTGTGCATATTGGTATTGGTGACAGCCATTGGCAAAAATAAGTCGAAAAATATTTCGATATATCTATACTGCATACCTGTTTACATTGAAAAGTTTTAAAGTTTGACCAAAAAAAACTGTTTTAACTTACTCTAAATGGTTTCTTTGCAGTAAAATAAGCAAAAAATTAATACTTTTGCAGTTTTAAAAAAACAAAACCAGATATGCTAACATCTCAGATCAGTAACTGCTGTAGAATATGTTAATAAACACAAAGTAAATTAATCAATAATATAATACAATTAAATGATGTAGTATATTACAATGTAGAGATTATTAGCTATCAGATTACTTACAGATGTCTGGCTGTCCAGCTGCATTCTGCCTGTCTGTGCGCTGTTAACAATCAAGACAGTTATCAGCAGAGGCCTGACCTTGACTCATCTGCTGACATGAATACCATCACTTAGTAAAAATGAATTAGTCTTTTCTTTTGGCTAAACCCTCTTATCTCTGACTCTAACCCAATTTTTCCTGAGAATGCCATCATCAGATTCCCTCAGACGGTTGACCCGCCAGCATTATTCATCCCGTAAAGGGGCTCATTCACTATCGCAACTGTGGAATTTCACCCTGAAGCATCCCATCCTAATTATGTTATCAGCTGAAGAGGGATTCCACAGTGATTTGAGCTTTGCACAGCCTCTAAATGTTTTAAGTGTTTACTTAAGTGGCGACATAAAGTAAGTATTGTTTGGCGTGACGAATGAACTTTAATCTGTCAGGGGAATGCATGGATATTGAAGACATTAACTGAGGTTTTGGCTCAAGTTACCTGATCAGACTCTTACTCAACACCCTGCTTGTCTGACACAGTTGTACTCCAGTAATAAGGCAGTGTTGTTTATCGGGCTGTTCTGACACGCACATGAGGGATGCTTCACAGAGATGAATTGTTCTGGTTCAGCTCAGTGTCAGTAAATTCCATGTAAGCTGCAGAATGCAAGTGTTTGCTTGTGTCTCTGAGTGTGTACATGCAGTAATGGTGGGACTATGGGGGTTTGACAGGGAGAGAGCTGACAGAATTTGCGCCCCGTGGCTGCATCTAAGCGTCCAGCCACCCAGAGGTCAGGAGGTGTCGGGTATTTGTCATATCTGCAGAGCATGCAGGGACAGGCCTCCCAGGTTGCCCCAGCTATTTTCCGCCTGCACAGGTGGTCCGTACTCTGTCATCACCACAATAAAGCCAGTTATTGACTCTCTTAGGAATAATTGGGAAATGAGTGGAAGTGACACTTAAAAGCCCGCTATTAGCTTATACAGCTTAGAGGAACATTATGATTGCCAAAGGGCCTGACCTTCTTTGTAGGAGTTGATTGTGAATTAGTTTCACACTTGATATGCAAAGATGTTAGACTGGGTAAAAATAATACAAAAAGAGAAAAACGATTTAAATTTCAGATAAAATGTCTATGTTTTAAACAAGAAAGTAATTGTTTTTTGATAGTTAAAAAACAAATGGTTTTTATGTACTATGGAAAGAGAAAGCAGGAATCAGTTCATCACTGTTGTGTGTGAGTGTGTGTTTTTGTTCCAGACGTGAAGCAGCATGCCAGAACGAGAGGGGCGGTATCTACCTAAGGGATCTGAATTGTAGACGGACTCCCTCTTTCCAGCTTATCTCTGCTTTTGCCCCCTTTTCCTCCTCTTTTATTCAGACAAACTCTATTTTAGGACTGAAGCTGTTGGAGCAATGCAGCAAGGTGTGTGTGTGTTTAATGTCTGCATGTGTTTTAGGCGGGTGGCAGGTTTATCATAGAGGATTCCTGGTTCTTTTCTTTTGGCAGAGAAAGCTGCCAAGTGAGTGAGACAGCAAGAGGCCGACACGTCCCAGCATGTCAGTGTGTATTGGGCCAGGAATACTAAATTGTCACCTATGTGTGTGTATTTATGGCTGTGTGTGTGTGTGTTTGTGAGTAAAAGTTTGGGTGTGGGTGTTTTTGTGTATGTGTCAGCTTGGCTGCTAATGTGGACACCCTACTACAGCTGCCATGTGCGTGCTGTTTGTTGACAAATTCGCCGGTCTTGTTTTGCTGCGTCTTTTAGGCCCTGATCAAACACACTCTGAAGTTATGGAACACACTGGCGTCACTGTGTGGCTGACAGATGGAGAGCCATTAAAATGGCTCAGTCAAATCATTAGCTTGTGGAAGAAGTGATTTTCCCTTACTCTCCCTCGTTAGTGTGTTAATGCATCTTCTTCCCATTTGACAGCCCTGCAGAGGTTCAGGAATCCATTAGTTGCACTCCTCCTTAGGCAGTCTACATGGGCACATGTATTTCTGCTACCCATTAGCACACCAGAGCCTGCTCAGGCCTCAGAAATGTCTCATTTGCCTGAAGGCTGAGGGGCAAGTAAGAGCCTGAATGGGTGAAGAGCCTCAGGGATGAATGGAGAGTAAAGTGCGGCGTGGAAAGAGAGACAGGGTTTAGGATTTACAGTAGGGGTCAGAGATCAGACCCAGGGGCGCCTGAGGGATCTGATCCACAGCTGTCTGTTCATGTCGTAGTGAGATAGTAGTACTGAAATGGATAGGAGCTGTTCAGACAGCAAATAGCTTCAAATGTACTTTTAATGAAGCAGCTGCAATCTTGTCCTTGATGGCAGTTCCGTAAGAGCACAGGGTGGTCCATAGGTATTAGCCATAATGAGTAAATAAAGATATGTGCAGGACTCTAATCCTCAGTGCTCATTAGCCAGACTGGGTTTGGAGAGGCTTATCATCAAAGCATCTACCTGGATCTGAAATGCAGCCCGTAGCACCGCCTTTGCGTCTGTCAGAACTAATGACTTGGCCTGTTCTGTCTGTCCTCCCAAAAGTAGACTCAGACAGCCCCCCCCCATGACGCCATTGCATGGTTTCCCGTCATCAGTATCATTTAATCTTTGTATAAGATCTCACCTGCTGGAGCCTTCCCTCACTTCATCTTCTTAAGATCCACTCTGAAGTTGTTCCAACTGCATGTATCTCTGCAAACCAAAACACAGAGAAAAAAAAGCACCTCTCAGCACACCTCAGCTCTTTCCATACATAGAATGCTACCACAATTAGGCTGCCCCATGCCAAGTAGCTCCTCCGGAGTCCAACCGCAGCCCTGTGTAGTTCTCACATTGCAGACTTCAGCCCTCACCTCTCTGCACACACCCTTACCTTCACACCACAAAAACCACCGAGAGCTCCTTTAAAGTTTCCAAGGTACATACCAGAGTGGCGGGACCTTTATTATCCTGCTGAATCAGACAGGCAGACACATAACCCACTTTAGACCTCCCCACTTGTGCCCTGAACTCCAGCGCAGGGCTCCAGGAAGCAGGTCAGTGAAGTGTGGAGAGAACAGAAGCAGCTGTGGGGAGCATGTCTCCACTGGCAGCCGTAACAGTAACAGTGGAGGGGGGGCAGGCAAGTGCTCTGTTGATGCACCGCTGGAAGGTGAAGCAACATTAAGACAGTTGGAGCTACCTTGAGCTACAAGAAACAATATATTTTAGTATAAATATTCCTTCTTTTTCTCTGTGTGAGTGTGTTGATTTCACGCATTTTAAGGCTTCAGTAAGTATTTTTGCAGCCATATATCTTAAACAAATATGGCACACTTGTGAGCCTGAATCACTGATTTTACCTGATTGTTTAAAGGGAAAGGGTGGCAGATGGTTAACAAAGATCCAAGGTTGTTTTGGCTCCTCAGCCCTTCTTTGTTCTTCACTGATTACTTTCTTTGTACTGTCATCAGGGCAGACAAAACAGAACAGTCTCTGAGAATGATGAATAATCCAGCCAATTGTGGGAAAAGAAATGGGTGAGAGTAAGTGCAGGGGGCCAACACTCACCCTTATCCCACCTCTCCAGCACCTGGATTAGGCCACCAGGGATGAACAGCTACCGAGGACACTTACACATGAACAGTATTTTGATTTGGTTTGTGGAGGTTTATGGATGTCAATCAGAATCATAGCTTTAGTGTGATTTACTTTAGCTTCTTCCCAACAATACAGCGGACTGTGTTTGAGTGTGTCTGTCCTTGTGTGTTTGAACCTGTTTAATGGCGCATTACATTCTTTTTATGAACTGCCTTTTCAAACAAAGAATTTCTTATATCAGTTGAAACATGAAAGACTTGGCTTTGCCAGTAAAGTACCTGACTCAATTTGAATAGTGATTAGAGGGAACAGACCACGCTGGCTCATGGAGACAGTTTTGTGCACTTTCAGTTAGCATTGCACAAATACTCCTGCAAACCCACCCAGCCCCACTGCAGACTGCTGTTTATGAGCATGTTAGGCAGGCCGTCATTGCCTCTTGCAATGCTGTTACCAGGGATTATCATGCTTGTAAAGATATAAATTACGACATTTTTACAGTTAAGTTCACTGGCTTATTATTTTTTTGCAAGGTTGACTTGAAGGTAAACAAGGAGCTTAAAATTTAGTTAGGAAACATTGGCACATGCGAGCTGGTGAGGGGCCCTGCAAGGGTGGACCACCCCTGATGTGTGCCATAACAAGCTGGGCTGCAGCCCAGGCTCAGCCCAATCCTTAACTGCAGGCCAGATGGACCTTTGTTGACAGGTCACTAATTGTTTGTCCTCCAGTTCTATCAAAGCGTAAATGTAAAACGAGGTCTGTACAGTCAAACACTGTTGGGTGCAATGAAGCAGATGGCTTAGATATAGCTTTAGGCATGATGTTGATCTATGAGGTTATGCATGCTGTTTGTCCGACAGCAGCAGCATCAATATTCAGGTCCATGATAGTGAACAGACTGTTCGCTTTAATGCATGTCTCTTGGATTCTTTGGCTCTGGCGTGGTTTATCTGGTTAATTGGTTAGTTTTTCTTCCAGGTGCTGGTGGGTTTTTTTTGGCGGTTTGTTTGGTTGTGTGTTAGTCTATGTGGCTGCGGCTTTGGTTTGTTTGCATCCCAGTGTGGTTTTCATGTGCATGTGAGTGTGTGGAGTCTGTATGTGTGTTTGGGGTATTCTGCTGGTTGAGGTGGGGTCGTGTTTACAGAGCGGGTCCCAGCAGAGCCCAGATCTCTGACCCTCACATTCCAGAACCACCACTAATCGCCTCCGTCTGTTGTTCTCTGCAAAGAAACCCTTGCAGCATCTCTCTTTGCTCCATCCCTCCAGTTTTCTCTCACCCCAGTATTACTGCCCTCAACCCCATTTGTCAATTTTCTAGCCCCCTGGCCATGCTTTCTAACCTACTTTATAGCTTGATGCCATATCGATCAGCAGATAGTTTGCAGTGTGACTGTAAAGTGTACCGTTTTACTGCAGTCTGCCTTTAATCACTTTCTCTGTAAATTTTTTTTTTCTTTTTTTATTTCTTGCTTTTGGTTGTTGTTGTTCTCCTCTCACAGTGAGCTCATTCTGGGCTGTGGTCATAGATGTGTAAATTAGAACCAGAAGAGTTTTTCAGAGTGAGGCACATATCCCCTCAGCTCTCATTCCTCCTCTTCTCCTTCCTCCCTCCCTCCTTCCCCCCCCCCCTTCTTTCTTTCTATCCCTTTTGACTGTTTGAAAGCATTCCTGCTTTGAGTGTCAGGCCCAGCTAGCAGCACATTTTGGCCTGGCTGTAAGAGCCGACCCACTCCTCCGCCTCCTGGCCTGGCTTTCTTTTGAGCATGTCTTGGCCAGGTGCAGGGGTCTGCTCACAGCTGCCTGACAGATGATGTGAGGCTCTGTGGAGTGTTTTTGTGACTTGTTGTGAAAACTCTTATAATGTAGTTGCAAAGCATCGAGGTTGACTGTGACAAAGGAGCTTGTAATTTAGTTTGGATTATACAGCATACTTTATAACCATGCATGCAGCACTGACAATTTGTGACACAACTGAGGTTAAGGCAGCTCGGTGGATTTATTTTATTGAGAAGCCTTGCGAACTGCCTTGCCACTGTGGAGTGATTTTTGGTTCATGGCCATTAGTGCTGAGTCTGTCCAAGGACTTCATGCAAAAATGGGGAAGCAACACAATCCATAAGTACTGGCAGTCCTGAGGTCATAAAATATGCTGCTCTCTGGCTCAGCACTTCATGGTTCCCATTAGTCCACCATATGTATTGAAAACGATCCCTTACAAAGTCTATGCTCCTACTGAAACCACACAGTGCTCATAATGGAGAATCTATCCATTTACTTCACTGTCAATATAGCAGAATATTGATTATTGAAAGAGGACTTACCGTATTGTTGAATCTGATGAAGATACGGAAAGCCTATAAGTAGATGGTAATGAATGTAGTGGAGGATCTCTATGTGCCACAAAACAGGCCTGAATACATCAAAAGCATTTCATTTTTGTGTTATAATTATAACCCATCCAGTGCCGTGCTTCAGGTTGCATCATTGAGTACACATTAACATGTGAAGGAAAACACATTTCAGAAGAAAAGACAACATTGTGAAGTGCCGTGCCAGGCATTGCTTATAAGCTTCTGTACATTAAAGACATTATAAAAATGCTGCTTTCTTTTCTCGCAATGACAACTGGGAGTGATTATATAATTATAAATTTAAACTTTTAATACATCATCATTAACTATTACAGAGAACATTAGAATAACAATCATCATTTGATTACAGTGCATACTGATTATTTTGTCTCATCAATATCAAACACACAAACTAATCTGATACACATTAATTTTGTTTCCTCCTTCTGGTACTCGGGACAAACACTTGCAGACAGACAGACACACACAACCACACACACACATACACACACACACACACACACACACACAGGCACATACATGCACATTAAAACTTGCTAAGCCATTAAGCTTTGACAGTTGACAGTGTGTCGAGTGCTTTTTTCAGTTAAAAAAAAAAAAAGTAGTGTAGTACATTAACCAAATGAAAAAGCCAACACACCCACTTAATTTGAACCAACGATGAACCAGACCATATCTCAGCAGGTCTCCACCAAGGTATGACACACAGATAACAGGATTACGATTAGGAGATTAAAAGAAATGTGTGTGCATTATATGCAGGTGGAGGATGGGATACAGGAAACTCCATATACATGGTATTCATTTCCAAATTTAAAAAGGATTTTTCCAAAGTATTGATCTAACAAACCAGTGATCTCATCTTATGTAAGTTAATCAGAACGACTACATGATGTGCCAAAAACACTAATACAACAATCCAGTTGTCTGTCTGGCTTTTGTTATGAATGCTTAACAACACCTGAACTTAAAAAGACAATGAATAAGTCCATTAGCATGAATTCCTTTGTCTGAAAACGCACAAAGCACCTGTGTGTAGATGTGACCTGTGCAAGTGCGTGACTGGTCTGATTTCATGTAGGAATGTGTCAGGAGATGCCTGTAGACGTGGTGAATGAGTGAGATGAGTGAGAGATAGAGGGTCAGACGAGTGGTGTTTCCTATCTCTCTCTCTCTTCTTTGGCGTCACAGCTTCCACTATCGGCCTGCAACGTGTTTCCCCTCTTTTTTTCCCTCCCTCACTTTCTTGCCAAAGACTCCTGCTATAATATATGGAAGTGGGCTGGCGTTCATCTGTGTTTTGTCTTTCTGTTAGGGCAGCATGACATTGACTTCAGAGGTCATTAACACAAACTTCTCACTGCTGTATAACTTTCTATTTTTACATAGCAGTTAAAGAATTTGCTCTTTTAATGGTTCTTTTATGTGTTGATAGCCTTCAACTTATGGATTATTTCCCTTTAGTTTTCGTTTATCAGCTCACTTAGGCTAAATGAGCGATGAGTGTTTTATTAGTGGGCTGTATAGTGATAGCAAACACAGAGTAATAGCTAAAACTGAAACAATAAACCTGAGAGTGCACGTAGTTACCTTTAGAAGGTAAAATATTTATTTCCCCACCTTTTTCACCTTTTTCAGTCAGTAATTGTTAATTCATCACACTTTTAGACATTTTTGCCTGTTATTGTCTTTGGGTTTGAGTGTGTATATGTGTCTCGTTCCTTTGGCCTAATTTTGAGTGTGTGTCCTGTGCACTACAAGTCACGTAGTCTGAGAGATTCCCTGGCAGGAGCAGTGTTTTGGCCTGGGTGCGTTCCAACCAACCAGCAGGCCAGGATGACAGGAAAAGGCTGAGAGGTTAATGATTAGTCCCATGTTCTTGCTGCATTCCATGGGGTGACAAGGGGACATGGGATATGGGACAAAGAAATGGAGCCGGCCAGGCAGGCTTTTACTGGACAGTTGGCTTTACATTTGAAGTACAACACAGACTAAAAGCTGTGAAGCTTAGCCCCTGGTTCTGGGACACAAACACACCCTTTAGTCATCATTAAAATGTTGCACAACTTCTACCTAGTGAACTTTCACCATTAGACTGTCAGGTTTGTTTGATTCAGCGTGCCAGACCTTGACCGCTTTTAACCTGATAGAGTTCTTGTAATTAGTGACCAGCTAGGAAACAGTGTGAACACGTATTTAGGACAAAAGTTAATGTAAAATCAGATTAAACTTAAAGTCACTGCTCTTGACTAAAACAAAGCATCATTGTTAAACAATATCCTGCTCTTCCTTTGCTATTTTGGTACACTGGAACATTCTTTGTAACATTCCCTCTAATATCTTCTTCCTCCTTCCTCATCCTAATTCTCCGCTGTCATAACCATATCCCTGTTTGTCTGCCTGTCTGTCATCCCTCCTTCTCTCTGATCCTTTGGGGAAAGCAGCTATGTGTGGAATGCTTCATACCCAGGAATCTGGAAATCATGTTACCAGATGACTGACACTTTTTAAAGCTGCTCCCCTCATCCTCCTGTGAGACAGAAGCATCTCTATATCTCCATCTCTTGCCTTTTTTTTTTTGCACAAAACATGCTCACATTCATTTATCAAGCCATCTTTTTGTCTTTTGTCTGCCTCCCCTCCCTCTCTCTCCCACATCTCGTCAGCCTCCATCCCATTCTTTGCGTGTGAGTTGAAGGCGGTAACTCCGTACAGACGAGGCTTCTTCTGTGGAGACTCCAGCATCACCTATCCCTTCGTGGAGAGAGAGGCCATCCCTGACAGCCTGCTCATTGCCGGTGGTATAGCCATCACTGGTCTAGCGGTAAGACAATAATATCAGTAACATTGTGCATGTATTAGCACAGTGTGGTAATTGTTATCTCCTCAGTGTGGTGTTAAGGAGCACATGTTTGCTCTAGTAAAACAAACATACTTTAATTGTTCTAGCTTTTGTGCAGCTGTACTGTATGACTTTCGTTAACCAGTTTCTCTTGTCTTATTTGCTTCTCAGATCGCACTAGGTGAATGCTACCGGGTGCGTTTTCGAGGTGTGCACTCGAAAGCTTTTGTTCGAAACCTCTATGTGTCGTGTCTGTACAAGGAGCTGGGAAGCTTCCTGTTTGGTTGCTGTGTGGGTCAGTCTCTCACCAACATGGCCAAGCTAAGCGTGGGACGCCTGAGACCCAACTTCCTGTCTGTCTGCAACATCACCTACGCGTCCATCAACTGCACTCCGGGCAGCTATGTGTCCGAAGTCACCTGCAGGCAGCCTAGTCAGAAAATGGTAGAGGAAGCAAGGTGTGTGGTGTGTGTGCATGTGTGTTTTTGCTCTCAAAAAATTGCGTCTGTTTACTAAAGGCAGGGTATACAATAGCTCGACTCATGCAGCCAATGTTTAACCTTTGGCATCTTTTATTGATGTTCTCTTTTAGGAAATCCTTTTTTTCCGGCCATGCTTCCTTTGCAATGTACACCATGCTCTATCTGGCAGTAAGTCACATCTACTTTTAACTACACACACACCAATACATATGCATCTGGAATGTGACCTTCACATTCACCTTAGCTTGTATCGTACAATTAAAGTATTTGGTATTGTGTTTAAAATGTTAAGGAAATAATACAGCTCTCACTTTTCTTTCACTTATTAGAGACAATACAAGTCCCCAGAGAGCAAAAACACTCAGTGCAGCTATTAACTAGATAAGCTAATTAAATATGCGCACACACACAGACATGTGCTGTTAAGTATATTCACACTTCCTGATCGTGAAGGAGGAGATATTTGAGAGCAGCAGCCCTCCAAAGGCATCCTGCTTCAAACTCGAAAGAGCTGGAGAGACAGAGAAACAGGGAGGTTGGGGAGGTGCGGGGGGAATGGGGGGCGGGGGGAGTTGGAGAATGAGGGAGAATGTTTTCCACGGGGATCATGAATAGATGAAGAGACTACACAGACAGAGGAGGCCTTGTTGTGGGTCTCATTTAGAGGAGGGGGTGGAGGGCTGAATATGCCTACTGAGAGATCGACAGGCTTCTTTCAGCAAAAGACACCCTCTCATGCCCCCCCCCGTCCCCTCCCCAGCCCCCCCCCCCTCCATCCCTTCATCTTTCTCTTCTTTTCTTTCACATTGCACTGGCCAGTAGTCATTGGTGCATTGTGGGAGAGAAACGACAGTTAGAGGGAGACAAAAGCACATTCTTAAGCAAAAAAATGTCCACATTCCTCATGTATTCCCCCTCGTTAACCCTTTAATTATAGTTTTAGATGTCTTTAAGATTTTGTTTAGCGAGACATAATAAAAATAAATCAACAAATGAATGCAAGGAATGGAGGATAATATTATGCAAAAAGAGAAAAAAATAATCACAGCCTCCCCTATTTTGCTCTACAGAAGTTCAAATGAAAAGCAGCTCCTTTCTGACCAGAGAGAGGCAGACAAGGATGAGTAGGGGGAGCGTGAATGAGAGGAATAAGGCTTGAAGCACTGAAGGAAAGAAGTGGTCTGAGAAAAAACAAGGCCCTTAGTGTTTTCTACCTCTGTTTTCTTTCCTCTTAACATCCTGCTCCTTTGTGTCACCACACACACCACAGGCACCAACATACAGACTCCAATGGAAGTTTGCTGCTAGTCATTGTCAAGCTGACTGTAGATAACCTGGAGAGATTCTGTCAAACTTGCAGCAGTGTGCCACCCGGAGCATGGCCAGCTGCTTGTGTTTAACGTAGGAACAGTGACACCTGCTCTCAGCTGGGATAGGAGAGGGAGAGCAGGGCCCAGTGAAGGTCAGCCTCATTTTAGATATGTAGGCCACATGCTCTCCAGTGTTTGATGGGTACGGACAGACCTCCAGCCACCTCATAAAGCTCTATCACACTCGCCCTGTGACCCCATTTTTGCAGACACAAACATCCATTCTGCACCGCAGCACTGGTGCAGGAGATGAGGATGAACAAAAGGAGGAAATGGAGTTGAGATAGTGTTATGGTCGCCTGCCTTTCCCTTCTGGGTAGCAGACCCAGAGTGGATTTCATATGTTTCACTTAAAGGGCTCTGCCTATGTTTATAGAGGTTGAATAATATAAGAAATATCCATAGCATATAAACAGTGTATCCATATCCATGGTAATTATAGTCAGTAGCGATGTATCGTCACATTATTCTCTTTTCTTGCAGTTCTATTTGCAGGCGCGGTTGTCATGGCGAGGAGCTCGGCTGTTGCGCCCACTAATACAGTTCCTCTTAGTGATGATCGCCATCTACACTGGCCTGACACGCATCTCCGACTACCGTCACCACCCCTCTGATGTCGTCACAGGCTTCATCCAAGGAGGGCTCACTGCATACTGGGTGGTATGTCCAAAAATCTATTTTCTAAATAGTTTTTTTTAAAAACTGTTATCTCCGTCTTTGCAGGATTTGTTTCTCTATGCTCTCTGTCGACTGAGTTAGCTTAAACAAAAGGCTCTTTCCCTCATTTTCTTCACTCAGATCTCTTGTGTTGCCTATAAACAGAGAATGATTGACAGTGTGTGTGGTCTGTGTATATTTCTTTTGTGTCTGTGCCTGCAGGCCTTCTACATCTCCTCCATGTTTAAGCCCTGCGCCCGTCCACACCTGTCTCCCAACAGCATGTCCCTGGAGAGCCCACTGTCCAGCCAGCAAACTGTCTGTTAGCAGGAAACACACAATCATTCCAGGAACTTTAGTCTTAAAGAAAGGGAATCATTCTGAGACAAGGATGTGATGATAAGTACAATCTAACACATGCTTCCGGCACACACGCAAACACTCATTCACAGAGTAATCTAACAAGTTCACACACTCACACGTGAATTACAAGAAGCACATTTGACTGTGAGTCAGACCCGTCCAGTGAAAAGAACTGCATAGTATATAATACAGATATTTTTTTATATATATAAAAAAATTAAAAAGTATATTTTTCAAGAGGATTTTTAGAAGCTGCTAATGTTGATAGTTTTCACTTTGAACTTGTTTTCTTCTGTGATGGCGGCCTTTGGCTAGTGCATTTAGTTAGAAGCGGTCACTCTTCAGTCTGAAGTGACAGTGGAGAAACTGCCAGCCTCCGATTTGTTCTTGGTCCTGTGCTTAGCTTGGAAAACATCACCACACAGCTGTGAACTGAAACCACCAGAGCTCAGATGTAAAGACAGCTTTGTACCAAGTGACAGAGCTCAGAGGAACAAGCACTGGCTTCAACTTCTTACCATCGTACCTTCAGTGGCCTGATGGGCCATTGCTCCAATCAGACTGCCCTACATCACTACGACTAAACAATAACCTGTATGT
Organism: Acanthurus leucopareius; assembly: GCA_029814765.1. Classification (NCBI taxonomy): domain Eukaryota; kingdom Metazoa; phylum Chordata; class Actinopteri; order Acanthuriformes; family Acanthuridae; genus Acanthurus; species Acanthurus leucopareius. Next base: position 8,647,336 of record JAQMCX010000021.1, on the reverse strand, counting down.
AAGCAGAGAGAAAAAAAAAGTATTTATGCTGTAATACAATGTTATCTTTCTTTTTGTGTAATCAAGGTGGTGATTAGAGAGGAATCTTGCCTTTCCAAATCACTACCACTTTCTGTACTAACCACTTTGACTGTGTCTCAGAGGTGGAGGTTTGACTGAATCTTGTAACCTTTGACTTTTGCCCCGCTCTGAGCTGCACCTTGATTTATGCCACTCTGACAGGAGAGCCAACATGGCTGCCACCCCAGTTGCCCTCCTGTGTATCTTTATTAATAGCACTTGAACAAACATAATGGAACCTTCTAATTATAATCAATATTATATATTTTATCACAAGTTTAAATAATCAGTGTTTATTTTTGTTATTGCCAGACTCACACACTATATTTGTTAGTTGTTTTTCTTTTTCTTGAAATGATAATTATTCAAATTGAATGTAAATGCCGATATTTCATTTTATAAACTACACAGAAATTCAAAAGTATTAGTTCCAGTTTTGGACAGTTTTTTTTGTGTTTATTAAAGTGTTTGTATTTACTTTTGTGTCAATCAGGTACGGAGAGTTACTATTGTATCTGTTGTAACTACTAGACTGAGCCACAGATATTATCAAAAAGCTATATTTTTTGTGTTCCCAGTTATTGTTATTTGTTTGTTTTGTCTGTGAATGCCAGAAAGGCAGAAATAACCACTGTACTCAAAAACCAAACCAATAAAATGAATGTGGAATGTTTTTAACTTCTTCTGTCTGTAATTTTAAATTAAAAGTAATGAACTTTAGACCCCTTTTTTTTGCCCATCAGACATACACATACTTAATATTAATGTCACAATACTTATGCTATCAGTTGGTAAAATATGCCGTTAAGCCATTTGCCTCTAAGTTTTTTTAGAGTCAGGATACCAGACTCTGTGGAAAGGTGAGGAAATCTGCTCTGAAACCAATAGTAAACACTGCAGTGATAAATGATTTAACCTCTTGTGTTTGGAAGCTTCCACTTCAGTGCTCTGCTAGCTTTTTTCATTACAGCTCTCTCCCCCTCTTCACCCCCTTCCCTGCTTTGCCCCTTCCCTACTCTCAGTCCTTTTTGAGTGCAGTGGAGCATGATGGGCTGTTTCAGGGGGTCATGCTACCATGGAGATGCTTAGCCAGATACAGGTTGGGGCGTCTGAGGCATTTTCTTTCATTTCTTTTTTTTCTCTCTCCAATCCACTTCCAGGCTGAGGGAGGAGAATAAAAAGCAGCCCAGATCAGACAGAGAGGGCAAATGAGAGAGAGAGAGAGCGTCAGTAATGGGTTTGTGCATAACGCTGATGTAAGGGGGGACAGGCGAGCAGGAAAAAGTGGTCCGTCATGAAGGAAAGGAGTAATGGAGCAGTTGGCAGAACAGATGGGGCGGTAGATATGGGAGAGTGAGGGTGATGGGTGTGGGGTGTCAGGGTGGGAAGGAATGTGATTGCGGTTTTCAGGCCTGTTTTGTTTCATAATACTGTAACTAAGGAGACACGTTTCATTCCGGAGTAACGTATATGCCCATGCTTGTGTGACAGGTTCCTGTTTCAGTGTGTCTGCCTCACTCCTTGTTATTGTCTTAAGTTCAGGTGTGTGTGACTGAGCTGAGCGGGTGGAGGCTGCTCCACTGAGCTGAGCTTACACTCCCTGTCAAACATGACATCTCGTTTACACTGTGACTGCCGTCCTCCTCGCTAACCCCTTGGCCTTATTGGAGATGAATGGGGGTCCACAAGCAGAGGCACTTTCTTTATGTTCAGATTACTCAGGTCCAAGCAGAAGGGCCTCACTATTTGCACTGCTTTAACTGCGCACACAGTAAGAACAGTAGCGTGGCTCTGTGATCATTTAGAAGAAGGGTGTATTTGAACTCTTATCTGAACAGGTGAAAACTATTACTGCCCCTCACTTTACTGTAAAATAAAACTAAACCCACTTTCTCCTCCCTCCTCACACTTAACTTTGGGGAATTCCTTGATAAGATTACAATATTTTGTGGATTGGACAAGGGCAAAAATAGCAAGGCGGATGCTTGGCAGTGTTGATCCACACACAGATAAGTGCGCGGCAGGAGGCACGTAGCTCACCTACATATCTCTGGATGTCTATAGAGAGGACACTTGTATCATACATGCTTCTTTGTCTGATATTGATAACATCATCAAGGCATGTGCAACTCAGCTGAATTCCATTTATGAAACTCAGTGCAGAAACAGTGCTGCAGTGGTCAACACTGGCCCTGGGCTTCTGTGTGAAGCATGCGTGTTCTCCTCATGTGTCTAGTCATAGTCTAATCAATCAGGTTAGGTTGATTGGTGACTTTGAATTTTCAATAAGTGTAAATGTCAGTGTGAGCGCCTGTTTGTCTCCATGACAATGTCCTCTGGATGAACTGACGATCCATCTAAGCGTACCTGGGATCTCACTTAATGTTAGCTGGAATTAGTCCCAGCCCCCTGTGGCCCAGTATAGGATAAGTGCTCATAGACAAAAGATGGATGGAAACTGCACCTGTTTAAAGTGATGAAACAATTGTTTGATAGAGATGTAAAACATACCTCTTTACACAGTCCTAACAAAATTCAACCTATCTTTGTTTACTACGCAGTAAAAGCTGCTTAAGGCTGTGAATTGATTCAGCTGTGAAGAGGAAAAGAAATTTCCTTGGACATGATTTTTGTTAAGTAAGAGCTTTTTTCTGTGGCTCTCCAAGGCTTTACAGACATAGTCTCTGGAACTCTGCTGGCCTCTTATCCAGCTGTACTCCAATTCTTAATAGAATTAAAAAGGATAAATGGGCTCTTTAGTGTGCTCAGATTCAGACTTGCTCCCCCAGCCTTACTGCTATGCATGTTTTTTAATCTCCCATAGTAATGAAAGTAAGTGAATGCGCTAGATGCACTTATTAGGACTGCAAGTGGGTACATTGTGTCCTCATGAGTCTGTGAAAGGCATTAGTTTGCATGTTTCTGGTCAGATAAATCTTCTTGCATTCCCTTTCTTCTGTCTTTGCTCCTTAGGGATTACAATTTGCCAAGCCATGTTAGCTCATTGAATAAGCAAAGACACAAACCCTAAAACTGAGCCACAGAGCACAAAGAGAAACTCCAGGTGGATAGCAGGGCTGCAATTACTGCCAAATGTGGAAACTCTGCTGTGTGTTAGTGCAGGTGTGTGGTGTTTGTGCATCTCCTCACACACACAACAGTAAAAGCATTCCTTATTTATCAGTGAAGCACACATGTACGCCTAAGATAGTGCACATGCTATCTGATGAGGACAGTGTCATTGTGCTATCTGATGAGGACAGCATCACTTCGCAAACCAAGGTACAGTATGTAGGTCTACTTCACCCTATGTACTGTGTGAGTCAGCATAGGCTGCACAGTATACTTTGAAGCTTATATGGATTGCTAATGAGTTACTGCAGAAAGAATGAATGAAAGACATTTCAGTCAGTCAGCATGAACATGTAAGAGAGTTAATGAGAAATTCTTATAATATGTTTCAAGATTAACAGTAGCAGCAATTTATAGAAACAGAAAAACACACTTTTCTAGAGCAAGCCTTACTTTCCTGTCAGTGTTTAACAAGAACAATAAAGCATTTTATGAGTGCCCAAGGCTAAACATTTCCCTGGTAGACAAATGATTTCAATTATACTTTTTTGGCTTGATAAAAATAAAATCACTTCACTTGCTAAAGTTTTTCTCTCTTTAGCCTCGTGTAGCTGGTCACAACATCCAGCAAACTGAGCAGAAAACATACCCATAAGCCACTGTTTATCACCTTAGAGGTCATATTGCTGTCTGCAAAGGTTGAAGAGGTGTTAGGAAAGTCCAATACAATGCAAAAGGTTACCTGATAAGACCTGGCGCCATGATGTGTGGTATGTTTATTTTAGTGTCAAGCCAAATGTTTAAGGGTTGGGTGACCTTAGCTACCTGCAGCTTCTTTTTGTTGAGGATGATATGATGTGATATTCTCTCTCTGCCGGCTGTGAAGCAACCTAGAAGTAAAAACATTAAAACAGTCTTCTGGCAAAAGGATAAAACTGACAGCTGATTCAGATTCTGACTCAGAATCATAACAAGCAAGTTAGACTTTGACAAAACGTTCTTCAATAAAACAATTTAATCTACCAGGACGTAGACAAGACATGTTGTTGATAGAGATAGCAAACCATTTTGTTTAACAGTGCGATTTGAAGCATGTAGTGTGTGTGTGTGTGTCCGTGTCTGTGTTTTTTTCCATAACTTGCAGGCTTGAATGTAAAAACACGATCGGGGGAGTAAAAACAATAGTCAGGACCTGTGAGGTGTCAGTGACAACTGCAGTGGAGAGGCGGGAGGAGGATCCTGGGCTCCAAGGTCAACAAGCTAAGCCTCCTGCAACACACACATTCAAATGTAGTGGTAATGTAATACTGACATGACACTCATTCAAGGTTAATACAAGTGAGGGAATCATGAAAACAGACCATTCATCACTTAAGTAAACTGCTTTGTATTACTCAAGTGAGCCTCATGAAGTTAGACACATACAACTGACCTCGGTGCTCAGGAGATGATCTCACGAGTGTTTTGTCTTAAGAAAACATAACTGCTGTGCATATAAAACATGTTTGGTTCAGTTTATGTCTGTGTCTTTACTCTGTTTTTGCCTTATACACTGCATGTGTACGTGTTAAGGTGTGTGAGCGAGCACCCTATACAAACGTACTCTCCTATATATAGTACTGTATTTCACCACCTATACACTGATATAGAGGGCAAAGTGCAACACAGAACACTGGTCTGTTTGAGAAATAGTGATCCTTATAAAAGAGGACTGATATGTGAAAAGAACTACCGTGAAAACCAGGAATCCTAACAGGTAGACACAGCGAGACATTTTATTTTTTTCTTGATAACCAATCCGCTATTAACTCCTGCAAAGTGCATCTGACACATAAGGTTTCTAGACAATAACTTCACGTTATAATGAACCTGATGGGAGACAGGGAATCATCTAAGTGATTTTTGAAAATTGGCAAGTAATTTGTACCCAGTAACTGACTACATATCAAAGGTAAATGACCCAACCCTTCTTGCAGATGAGTGCATCTGTGATAACATGAATGGTGCTATCAGTACAGCAGTGCTAATATTAACAGTCCTCTCCAGGCAGGAACCAGCTGGAATAATACAAAGAATAAAAAAAGAGGCATCAAGGTCACACTTAGAACACTTCAGTACATCAGAAAGCCAATGAAATGTGCCTTTTGCAGCCCAGGAGCTGTTAAATATAGAGCAGCTCTCTCTCTCTTCTGCTGCCGTGTGTATATGTGAGTATACATCACCTCACTTTTGTGTATGTGGGTGTAATGATAGCTTAGTGCATGTAGTTTAATGAGCATGCTCACAGAGGAGAGCTGACAATATTCCTGTAATTCCAAGTTATGAATGAGGTGAACTAGTGAGTAATTTGTGTGTGTAATTCTAATCCACCGACATCACTAAAGAGAGTTTTTGTAATTGGTAGATAGAGGGCAGTAAGTACAGCTCAGTAAGCAGATGTAATCTTCAATAACAGTAACGATACTCTTTTTCATGACACTATGGCTTTAGGTGAAGTTCAAACACTTTTACGATGCATTTTTTACTGTCGTTTGTTGTCATTTTTGAACAGTGTCAGTCCAACAGGCACCACTGCTGGCTGCTATTGTTATTAGAGTTCACCTAGGTGGTGGTGGTGGGGTAGTGAATTGTGGTTGCCTCTGCCCTGTAATTATGTTTCTCCTTCCTATTGGTTGTAGTGACAGATGATGACAAGAGGGGAAAAGCTGGTGAAGGGAAACCTCCTGTTGGAAGAAGAGGAATGATGGCAGTGACAGAGAGACAATCCCAGGCCTGGAACCACAGAGGTATCTACCTGTCTAGACACTGAACAGCTGTCGTTGCCTGGAGCTCACACGCTGCAAAAAAAGGCCACAATTAAGTGATCTTGTATTAAAAAAAATAAATGTAATTGCTTTTGAACAATTAACATGTTTACAGTGCAAATTAGCTTTTTAAATCAATGTTATTCAATTAAATTCTATTATTATGCTACTTTAGCTGTGCAATTCATGCATTTACATGTTATAATATCTGCTCCAAAAATTTCCATGTGCCACATTTTTGCATTAGTTTTAATTACATTTTTAAGTGTGTAAAATTGTGCATTTCTTGCAGTGTTCTGCTTTCCTGCTCTGCTCTCCATTCTCCTTGCTCCAGTTTTCAGGTGAGTGCATGATTGCCTCACTGATCCGCACAGCAACCAAACACAAGACTTTGTTTATTTAACAATAGGACTCAGCCAAGTGTGCAACAGCTACAGAGGGGCTGCTTTAACAGAACATGACAATGACACTGATACACATTGTGACTTAACTGATTTTTCACATGGCAACAACAGCTCCTCATTTAAAAATGCATGTGCCCTAAAACATCAGTAGGTTTAGCTGAGACGATCTTGGATTCTGCTGTGAATGACAGAGAGCAGCTACAAACAAAGTTAAACAAATGGGTAATTGATGTGAATTTTTTGCATACTTTCTCATGAGTCCACTTAGTGTGCAGTGCATGCCAATGCTTGCACATGTAACTGTAATTGTTTGTGTGTCAGAACAAATATTGTTGGTGTGTGTGTGAGTTGAGCCTATTTTTTACGTGTGTGCATGGTGTGTGTATTTTTATATTTGAAGCTACAGAAATAACAGAGGGCACAGTATAAAAATCCTGATTGTTTCTGAGGGATTATCCTGCACAATGCAGGGCTTTATCTGAAGGCCTGGACTGCTGTAACAAGACACGCTCGCCCCAGGATCGCCCTTCCAAATACAGAGACTTGCGCCAGCAACGAATCACATGGGTGGAAGAAATAAAGAGAGTAAAGTAAAGAAACAGAGAAGAAAACAATAGCGAAGGAGAGTAAAAAGCAGAAAGAGGCAGGGAGAAATGACATTGGGAGAAAAGTGGAGTGAGAAGGAAAGCTGGACAGAAACAAAGTGAAAAGGAGAGTAAAATACAGAGAGAAAGGCAGAAGTGGAATAAGTTAAACTGGAGGCCATGCTTCAAACAGAGAGGTTTGTTTTCTGACAGAGATCCCTCTCAGGAGATTGAGCTGGAAAACAGATTAATAAAGGCTGTCCAAGTCTCTCTCTGATATTGCACAACATGTGGCTCAGCACCATGTGAATAAGAGCTTCATTTCACTGCACAGGGCTTTGACGTGGCCGTTTTGTGGTTCAGCACAGATTAATACATATGATACAGCTTCACCATGCCTTTATGTAAACTCCAATAGACCCTCACACAGTTGGTTAGTCTGTTTGCGGAAATCTTGCAGATGTCCCATGTTTGGCTCAGTGGAGGAGAGGTGTTTTGGATTGGGTTGCTTTATTTGCTTCCTTTTATAAGACTTTCTCAGCAGGATTAGGTTGCTGTGCTAACCAATCTCTGTAAAGGGGAGCTGTGGTTTGGGAAAAGAGGGGGAAAGTTGACTGCTATGGAAGGGGCTTTAATATGCATGTGGGAGGAGTAGATAGGGTGGGGGTGTACGTGATATTGTATGGGGCCACCATGACTTCATTTATTCTAACTGTATTCCTTCAACACCTCTAGCTTAGCACACATAAGGAATACTCTTTCACACTTGCTAATTTACTTTTATTAGCTGTTCTTTTTTAGTGTGTGAGTGTCAAACCGTTGCAATGCAGCATGATTGAATGCTTATGTATTAACAATAAATGTATTGAGTTGGATGAAGCCCCAGATAAATGTAATAACTGTGCACATATTTCTCTTAATGCCAGTAAGTATGTCAGTGTGTGTTGGTGTTGGTGTGCTTCCTGTGCTGGCAGCGTGTAGATGTCCCTTTGTGATATCCAGCCTGTGCCAGTGGGAGTTTCAGGCTTCACACTGAGCCGACTGGATAGACCAAAGTGCCTGTAACAGTCCCAGCACGATTTGTCGTTCTCCAAACTCACCTCTCCTTTGGTTTTGCACTCAGAATGAGGGATTACTCTTTTTACCATTTTACTTGAAAGCATCCCTTGTGACTCAAAGCTTTTTCGAGTCACAGTTCAATCACTTCGAAGGTTCAGGGGAAAGCCTCGTAAAGACCTGTGGTCTTGCTCACCGCTTGAGTTATAGAACTGGAAAATTCGCATTTTCTATAGGTAAAGTCTTAAATACTCACTTTTCAGGGTGTGAACATGGTTCTGTTTTCTTTAAAGATTCACTCCCGGCCTATATTTGCCAGTTTCGTTGCAGTTGGCTTTCTACCCAGAGTATTTTAAAACTATTATGGAGCTATGCAAACTCACGCCAAGCCTGGGTGTTGATCAGCCAGCACTATTGTTTCAGAGCTGCTCAGGATTCCCAGGGTGTTGCTTTGCCTCAGCTTTGACTCCACAACTCACACGGCCCTGAGTGGTGCACCCAGTTTTTGTTTCAAAGTTGGGTTCACAATGGCGATTCGTACAGACTTTATGGGGGCTAATTTACCTCTGTCTTTCTTATGTTCACACATGAATGTTCTAGATACCAGAGCCAACACCGTGTACCTTTCAAACTTTCAAAGTACAACCCTCATCCACTTGGACAGAGACTGAGGGATTGAGGGGGTGGCAGTGAGACGGGAAGAGAGCTGTTTATCTCTCATCGCCACTCTTGTGAACAGAACAGAGGAGTTGAGACAGATGGGAAAAGCACTCAAAAGCAGCAGAATTGTAATTATTTACCCTAAAAGTCCTGTTTAGACTGTTTGGAATTTACTCCTTCTTTAAGACTACAGCACTAGACACAGTGTTTGTGGGAGTGCGGGCCAAGGGACATGCGTGTTCGGAGATTTGTGTGTGTTTTCAGCCTGTCCTGCGTCATCACTGCACTCCTCTGTTTATGCAAGGGCTCTGTGGATAAAGAGAGGGATGGTAGGATATCCAAGCCTCCTACTGTCACTTGATATCTTTGGAAAATGGATCAGATGATTGGACAAGTCCACTTCCACACAGCTTCCAATCAGGGAGCAAAGCCAAGTCCATTTAGTCCCTCGTTCACGTCTGTTGTGATGCTGTCATCTTTATTCAGTAAGAGTCTTGCCAATGAGTGATGAGGCCATCAAGAATGATTTGATATTGAACTGGTTAGTCACACCTAATTGGCTAACAAGTAAAATCTGCTTGACTTCAATGTCACTTTATCTTTTTTGCACATCAATGTGATAATTATGTTTGAGGTGGAAACTTGAGAGTATGTTTTGGAAGCACTCTTTTTCTCGACTGCACTGCTGAACGATTGCAATGTAAGTGAGACAGGAAAGGGCAAAGGAGAGACAGAGAGGGACCGAACGATTGAGGAAGGAAAGCAGACAGAGTTGAAGAGATAGCAAGAGGCCCGTATTGAGTGACACAGACGATGGTCTGTGTTTTCTCGGTGGACCAGAGAAGATGCAGTGTAAATGAAGCGTGCTGCACCATGGCGGCTCTGCTTTATCCTTGCACTTTGTGTGTGTGTGTGTGTGTGTATGTGTGAGTGGGTGTGCGTGTGTGTATGTGTGTATGTGTGTGTGAGAGGCCTCTTTGAGTACTTAGAGACCTCTGTTTTCTCTCTGTTGTCTCTTGGTAACAATATGTTGGAAGAACTGCTGTCCTCTGTTTATGACCCATCTCCAAATATACAAACAGGGTATACACAACACAAATGTGAACATGTATAAATACAAAGCATCCACCTAAGTGATAAAAACATTCTGTTACAAAGTCCATATTGGGCCATGTGTGTTTATCCATGATGTACTCAGACTGTTTTGTGTCTTGTCTTTGTTATCATTTTATTGAGACAGGAATTAAAACCCTGTGGTGATGTTTATTTCTCTTCTCAAGAGTCAGTTGTGAAAGGGTAGTATGCTCCATATGTGTCTCTGACCTGTAGGACAAGGGCATCCCCTTGTGTTTGGGTGTAAAACTACAGGTCCAACAGTGTTAACGTTTGACACACTGGATATATATGTGTGCAGTAATGTAATATATACAGGTAAAACTCAAATACTGAGATGAGGAAGGATTAACAGTACCACAAATAAAACACAAAACAATCTAAAAACATCCAAAATAACAAAAACCTGATGCACAACCACCAAAAAGAGACAGAGAGAAACTACAAAAGTATACACAACTGCTACTAAGAGACACCAAACTTCTACAGAGACACTGAATCATTTCTATCTGAGTGGAATCCTATACAGGAGAGGTGGTGGGCTCTGTCTGCATTCAGATTAAGTTGTTTGATAATAATTCCATGCCTTTAAATTTGCCGCCACTTCCTGTATGACCACTTCCTGCAAAGATAAGGAAGCCCATTTCTTCCTTATTTTTTGGTGTGACTGTTGCGCACTTTGTTAGCTCCTTATCTTCGATTTAATGTCCCTTCAAATGTATTTCCTAACTGTTATTTCACTCTTTTTCACTTATGGACATTCAGAAGGTACGGATTGGAACATTAAGATTAAGTATTTCTCTCTTTTTCTGGTTATACTTTACTCCAGGAACTAAGCGATGTTTCTGAATCTCGTCGACAGTTCTCTTTTGATTTTGATTTTGATTTTGTTTGCAAAGAGTCTAAATGTTATTGATGATTCACTCTGTTCTCATAGAATGTACTCAGAAGAACATTTCATGCAACGCCATCAAGATCAACAATGGATTCAAGTTCTTACACGATGGTCCTGAGGGAAGCCAGGTCTCTGTCTACCATAATGAGGTACTTTAAATTGCTTTTAAACGCTGTTGTAGTGATAGTTCTGTTATATAAGGATTTTTGACCATTCACTGTGTTTTTAGAGAGAACAGGGAGACAAAGGGAACAGAAGAGAAAGCAAAAGCAAAAGTTTGGGGGCTGACAAATAACTGTGTCTATCTGTTTTTTTTTTATCTGTTTCCCAATAGACCTTGATTGCTTTTTTTGTGCCTTCCCCACAACTTGTTGAGCACACTGAGGAAGTGATAAGCATTGACAACTCCTCAGTGATCACAAGAACCTGCCAAGATCTGCATGTGGAACACAGTGTTCCTAATGTGAGTTTCCTTCTATTTAATAAGTACTAACGTGAACTGAATCAACAAAGTTCATCTGTTTTTCTGTCATTTTAAAAATACGTTTTCTACAGTCTCACAGTTTTGTTTGTTTTTGCTTTTTAGGGAAAGTCACACATAAAAGACATCTGTTCAGATTTCAAAATTACCGGTAAGGCACTGAAGTTTTAAATGACTCTGCTTTTTTGTCTCTTTAAAAATACTTCATATAAACGTGATTTATATTTCCTCTTTACCTTTAACAGACCAAGGGAAGCATCTTGATCCAAATAATTCATCATCACAAGAGGACCATCCCCCTGGTAAACTTACTCTGAGTGACATGTAGTTATGCCACTAATATCTTAATTTTTTTTTTTTGGTTATACTATAAATTGATTTACTGAAACTCAAATCAGTACTTGATGATAAAATGTTGTTTGTATTTTGTCTGCAGTTGATGTGCTTTATGTGATAGCGTTCATTTTTATCATTGGGATCATCATTGCATGTGTGGTCTGGTTCGTTAGGAAAAGAAGGTGAGTACTGTTCTATCTGCAACAACAGCTGACTGACAGTCAGGCACAGATTAACTTACACAGTGTCTTGTTTGGATTCATAAAAGTCTGCCGTTTGTTTCGTGTGTCAGGAGGCAGAGGGGTGGAGCTACAGATTTGTGGTGCAAACACAGCAAACACCTCACGGTTTGTCTTGAAACAGGAATTTCTCAGACAGACAGGCAAGAAATAAGGTCAGTTTCACTTCTCAAGTACACAGTTTATTTGAGCATGGATAAAAACATGTCTATGATCAAATCTTAACTAGTAAAGTCCTCTTCAATACAAGTAAATTAATATGTAGTTGACTACTGACATTTGTTATTAGTAAATAAAATAATATTTAAAAAAAAGATTTTGCTTTAAAATGTATTAAAAAAAATTAAGCTAAGCTGCTCAAAAGAAAAGGCAAATTGGAAACTTGACTTATACTACACTTGACTTTGACTTAAGCTAACAGTAGAGCTAAAACTGAGTAACTACTTTTAGCACATATTACTGAAGCTGAATATATTCCCATTTTTCCCATCATCTTTATAGTGGATTATCATCTGCCCCCGATCAACATGGAACTGTTGAAAGTGATGCTAAGCAAGATATTACACTTGACAGCATGCTTGTTCCCAGGTCAGACTGTTGGTCAAAATTATCTTTTTTTTGTGTGTTTTTTTGTTTTCCACATTCTTTTTTTTAAAAAAATAACAACAGCCTGTAATCTAAAAAAGCCACCTTTATTTTCAAAGCAATGATACCACGGCTCATGACGAGACTCTTCAGTCGGATTGTCCAGACTGCAGCTGGAGCAGCGACGATATCCAGACAACTAACAAGTAAGAGAGAGAAGTGTTCCCTTTTGCTTGTGCCTGTAGTCTGTTTTCATTTGAAATTCACCATATATTTGTTTTATAGTGAAGACTTAGGTACCCCTGATGTTAACCAAGCCTCGAATCATCTTACCATTTACAGGTGAGCTTTTTGGAATTAAAAAAATTATTAGTGTGTTTATTCCCAATTCTTCTTAAATAATTCTTAATATAACAACCATGTTATACTGTGTCTGCAATAGGAACATGAGGGATGATCCAGGAGGAGTGAATGATAACAAAGGAAAAGAAATTCTCAGGTACAGTACGCTAACTATGTAGTCTAACAGTCTGGTTAATTATAATATAAAAGAGTTAAAAAGATTTTAAAATTTGAACCTTTTTATAGTTTTGGCTCCTCTAAAAGGTGAGAATGTGTTCTACTAAAAACTCACTCTATATGTAAAATAGATAATTATGAATAACCCCACTGAGGTTGAACATTTCTTATTAATAGTTCAGTGTGACATATTTGTTATACATTTTATCACATGAAACCCACACTTGATATTAGCATGTGTTTCGAATGTTTATAAAATGATGAAATTAAAAAAGATATTGAAAGAAAACAGTGATATAACATGAATAAAGATAAGATGCGAGCAATCAACGTGCAGGTGAAATGAAATAAGCAGCACCAGTTTTTAAAATAAAAGTATAGAGCTATACTGACAAATGCCAACACGTATTGGCCTAAACTTCACTTGTTAGATCCAAGGGAATTTTTATACACCATAGCTAACAGACTACTTTTTAAATATTTGAGTTAAAATTTAAACCAAAGTTGCCTCAATGGTAAGTTAATCAGCTAACTGTAGCATAACAAGTTAAAATTTGCCCAAGATGTGCAGAAACCATGAAAAAATTACATAACATACAACAAACATACCAATGTGTGCAAAAAATAGAGACAAAACTACACAGTGTACAGTGTCACTGCATGTGTCACTCCTGACCAATCCTCTTGTCAGATTACCTGTAGTACTCACCCTGGGTTTTCTGTGTCCATCTGCTAAATGATAACGGCTTTGAATTCCTGTCTTAGGGGCACACACACGGGATGGACTCATGGTGATCGTGGTCATGAAGGTCATGAAGGCCAGGAGAAGGAGGAGCAACCTCTGCTGGTGAATCGACGGTGAGACTGCATCTCTCTCCCTCTCTCTCTGTCACACTCTGCTCCTGACTGTGCCCAATTTCCAGTCTCCTTCATGGTTTGTTTCATTTCTCCTGTTGCTGCTGTTTGCACAGCTGACAGGAGTAACTTTTTAAACTGTGTCCCTTAGCCAGCAGCTTAAATCGGAAAGGCCAATCCAAACTTAAGAACTTGTCTGATGTCTGATGGCTGCTGAGCATAAACCAAGCTCCACTGTTACTGTGCAGAGACTCATGTCTATTCCTTGTTGTCTTTGTCTCCAGAGCTGCTTTCCAAGGTTTTGACATGACAGGTGAGGATGCAGTTCTGGTGAACATGACCAGCTTTGACCAAGACCATAACACCAGCTACTCTACTACAACAGTAAGTAGGAAAGTTTTATTATTATTATTATTATTATTATTATTATTATTATTATTATTATTATAATAATAATAATTATTATTATTATATTGAACAATTTATTATCTCTTTTCTATTAAAATGCTCTTAAACAACTTAACTTACATTATTTTTGTTTAATTTTTTAGCAGTTGCTTCGTTTGCTATCGGACGCTCGGCGTGGAGTCGACGCCCGACATGAAAAACCGCAAAGAAACGAAAACACTCGACAGAGATTATAATTATGATACAGATAATAACATAGATAATAATAATTATATAATGTATGATATTACTATTAATATTAATATTCAGGGTATGTGGTACATTTACTGGCAGCTCCCTGAGGTCAAGCCTGACACTTTTTCTTAATCATCAGTTTCATCTCATGATACTTTTACCTCTTGATGAGCTGAGATTTGCTGAGGTTGTTTTTCACAATGTTAGAGAATATATAAGAAAAGATGACAAGAGTGAAACATGTAAATGACATGGATTGGCTAAATAAAATTCATGCTATGACATTTAGCTGGACAACAGTAATTGATATTTCTTTTCAAATTATTAAATTAGATCATGGCAAATTAAAGTTGACATTGATCTTTACATTGGAAATAATAATAAAAAATGTATATACAGAGACAAGGTTTAGGTTTGCCACTCTGTTCATGACATGGCTTGACCAAAGGGCGGGTGAACCAGTGAGGTCAGTAAAAAGTACCACATAAACTTATAGAGTATAACAGTTATAATGTAACTGCATATTTCTGCTACTGCTGCTATATGTATAACAACATATAGCACTGTACTCATTAAATAATAAAAGATATATTTTTCGATTTAAACTATATCCTTATATATATATAACATCTCATTAAATGGTTTGATGAGATTTTTTTAAACAGATTTCAAGAAACATTATGTGTTTTCTTTGTGCATGCAAGGCTTTTTTTTAATCTCATCAGTTATAACTTGGCCTGCCTTTGATCCATTATTGCTGCATAGGTTTATGACCCAAATCACTGGAGTTTTTTAATTAAGTGTTTCACTTAATGTCATTCTCTTGTAGTTAATCTGCTTGCTTTTTAATCTGTATTTGCAAATTTTTTAAATGTTAGTGTAATTCTGTATTTTTCTTTTGTTGCTTATATACACAGCTGCAATGCTTTACCTTTTGTAATGATCAGTTAATGCATACTAGTAACGAAAATTTGCTAATTGAAAAGTGATTAATTGTTGTAACATGTTCTGAATTAAATTCTTTACTACACTCTGGGTTTCACTGCCTGATCATTTTTACCTTTGACTGCTAATGGCAACATGGCACCTGGAGTATTAATTTAATTCCACAAGGGGGCACTAAATAGACACAAGTCCCATATTATTATATTCATAGACAACATAATTTTTCGTTGTACCTCTTTTTACTTCCTCAATTCATGCGTAACAATAAAACCTAACGTGTATTTATAGCAGATCACAACAGAAAAAAAAAACTCCTCACTGTACTCAGACTCACAAAATTTATTTCTAATTTTTACACACTATTTCTATGATGAGTCACTCTGGTGGGGCTATAGATTATTTTGGTTAAAGAAATTAGTAAAGTACCATTAAAGTACTATTGATTGATGATTGTGTTGTTCCTCTATGCAGTCAGTGCCTATTTTCAGGTTGATCTCTATTTCTAGTATCGTGCTCTGATCTATTAATTAACTGAAGGACAGTAGGTACATTACATACACATCACCTGGTAATTTAGATGTTAAATGTTACAGTGCTTAAAAGATTTGTTTCCCCTGTGGCTTTAATGTATGGTAGTAATTACAGTATACACAAACACTCAGGGGTTCAGGCTGAGTTTAACACATCTTTGTCCTCCATCTCTTGGGACCTGAGGAGGGATACTGTGAGTCTTGGCTGGTGCTATTTTTTCTCCCCTAAATGTGCAATGACCTTACCTCTCAGATGGACTGGATACCAGGAAGAGAGTATGTGTGGGGTTAGTGGCTTTGTTGCTCATGTTTGGTACGTCAGTGTCTGAAAGTGTTAGTGTACCGTCAAGGGAAAGAGGGTGATTGAATGGTCAAGGCCTCAGAGCTTCCCCTCTCGGGGAGTTTCATTGAGGGGACATGAGCAAGGCTGGGCAAATGGATGGATGGGAAGGGGGTTGGTCATCCCATGTCTTCATACAAGTAACGTGTACAATAGGACATGAAAAGAAGAGCTACATGGGAGAAGCTGTAATTATGGATGAATCATCTATGCACTGATGCACAAAATAATTAGATACTTACTAATTAGTCACCAGTCACATTCCAACAGTATTATGAGCATCAAAAAACACAAAAGTCACTGGAAGATGAACTGTGATGACTACACACTGGGGATAAAAAAGGCTTAAATGAAACTAGATGGGCTACAATAACCCAGACACTTGCAGTAGGTGTTTTAACAGATTGATCAAAATGTTTATGCATACTCTGGACTGTGCTAAAGGTCACATACAGCTTCAAGCCAACAGTATTGCATTCAAAGTCAGTAAGCTGTATTCACACGGCAGCTATTAGAGAATGCATCAGGGATCACACCACACCGTATGATTAATTAACCTTGACTGATGCTTGTAAAACTGGTTCCAGATGAGCAAGTATGCCCACAGGTCTGCATGTACATACAGATACATATGAGATGGTTGAACACATCACTGTAGACAGTCTTGGTAAACAGAAACTTAGGCTCACTGTAGTGAAACTAAACTTTGCTTTTTTCCCCGTACGGTAAAATAAGACCAGTCCTCTTAACCTCCCCTGGTGCATAAAACTCTTACTTGTCCCTGTCCAAACACCTACAAAGTGCTTTCTGCATCCCTGTGATTACTTTGTGTAGTACGCTTTGGACAGAGACCAGTGTTTGACAGAACCATCATCCCAAACAGCGGGTCAAATCTGCATATGCATGCAGTGTGTGGTTCAAAGGGGAGCTGACTCAGGAAGGGGCTGCATTTCTTGGCTTCAGTCCGTTGCTTCCCATGGTACACAGATGAGCAGCACAATGCTGTCATAACCTGCAGGAGAAACCATGAATTAAACATAACCTCTGTATTAGCGCTAAAGACGACTTTTCATTTCCACTTTGAATCACAAGGTTGCTATACTGAAGTTCATATGCATGTGCCAAAGTGAAAGATTATTAATAATTTCTGTGTGCTGTTAATGCTTTTATCACACTGGCACATTCATAAATGCACAAGCAATTATGGTATGCTGTACAATCACACACACACACACACACACATAGTAAAAAAAAAAGGCCCTTCAGTATGTATGTTCCCAGAGAAAGCCTGAAGCATGAGCAATGTATATTTTTTAATAGTTTTTTTATTAATATGTGCTGATACAAGGTTGCTCTGACTTGCGATGACGCAAACACTCACAGAAAAATCATCCCCTTTGGCCCAGACAGCTGTCAAAGCAATGACTGTGAGAAAACAAAATCAAATCAAACATGAACATCATTTCTTAAAGAAAACAGTATCAAGGTGTTATATTTACCTCAGTTTTACAAATGTTTCAGTGATAGGTAATAAATTATCCATTTCATAGAAAAAATCACAGAAAGCTCTTGAAATGGTGTTATATGTAGAACCCCACATGGCACATTGTTAGTCCTCATTGTTTCTATCAGTGCCTAAGCCATGAAAAATCAGCAGCACCCATTAATTTATTACCATAATTTTAAGCATTTCAGGGATGTCCAATACTGACCAGGTTCTACTGTACTGAACTTATTAATATAACTTTTAGCTGATACTCAAAATATCACATTCACACCTGCCTTAGCCAGCTATTCTACCTTTTATGATGGACATTAATACATCTGAGGCCGTGTCTCCTGGCCTGTTCCGTGGACGATCATCGCATGGGCGGAGATCACTGCAGCCATGGACAGGCACATGCAGGCACAATTCAGCCCCACCCCACAGTCAGAGACAGTGCTCCCAGGGGTGGAAAAGAAAGACAACAGAAAAGAAAAAATGCCTACAGATTTGTCCTGCTCCTGCTGTATAAGGCAGATGTTACCAAGAAAACAGCAGATCAATGTCTTTTCCCATTTCAGTGAATAAATCTGCCTCATTGAAAATGTGTTTGGTTTAAGTCTGTGTGTCAAAAGATGTGTGTGTTGTGGTTTTTGGACCTCGGGGTCTCTATGTAAAATGGACCTTTGGAGAATCATCTGACTTTCCCCTTTGCTGGTCCCACTCTGTGCATCAGAAATGGTCTGAATTGCTGGCACAGCTCCACAGACACGTATTCAACACAAAAGAGAAACTGCACAATCATCATAGCTGGATTTATGCCATAATCCCTACATATTCTTAAAACTAATCTAAAAGTATTGTATAGCAGTCATGTGGAGACGTAACAGGAGACCAGTAACAAAATAGTTATTATTTACCATTGTTTATTTGCTTTTAAAAAATCTCTACAAGAAAATCCTGTTGCATTTGTTAGCACACTAAAAATCTCGATTTAATTGGCTGATGCGGCAGTGGAGTCATATTCACATTTTTTTTTAAGGAAGCATCCATTAGACCAAAGAAAAAAAATACATTTTCTGTCCTCTACACGCAGATTTGTTTCATTTTTTGAACGAACTTGCGATCTGACATGCCAGCTTGATCAGTTTCACTGATAAAAGTGATAACCTCTGGACTGCAGACCACCAACAGAAAGCCCTCTAAAACATACTAGCACACCCATAACTTTATCTCCAGATCACCCCTGCACAGCCTCGCTGCTAACCCCTCCTCCCCCTGTCATCCCCTCTCTCTTCCAGCTCGTGGCTATGAATTTTGTGACATCTGTGACATCTCTGCTGATGTTGTCCCCGCTTTGTCCCCTCTTGGGCCCATCTTTGCAGACATAATGACCCTCTGCTGCTGTTGATCTCACACACCCGTATGCCGCCCCGCCCTTCCCCCCTCCTCTCAACCACTCTCACGGTGTGATATGCGCCACACAAATAACTGGTAAGAAAAAAAAAATAAAGGGTCTGTGTGTGAAAGGGTCAACTGCAAGTAAACGGACTGTGGGCCTGCTGGGACCTCTGCTGTCTAATGATAGACTGAACAATGCCACAGCTCACTCTCTACTGACACTAAGCTGCAGGGGTGAGACAGCATTAAGTTGAAGGCTGGGCATCCCACCTTTTAAACAACTCCCCACCTAACCACTGCAGCACACACGCCAGGCTTGCCAGTGGCATGGAATGGGAATTGTGTTAAACCTTTGCGGAACCAGAGAAAGAAACAGGAAAGAGAGTGAGTGCATGTTCACTGCAGTAAATTAGCACTCACAGTGTTATTATTGTAATCAGTGGTTTGGTGGGCTTTGAATGGTGGAGAAACTCCCCTCGTGTGAGCCTCCATCCAACAGCATGGGACGTAGACCTTCTACTGTATAATCACTATCATTTACCACAGAGCCTCACTCCTCTGTTTATTGAGATATTAATCTGGGATAAACAAAGCTTTTGACAAAACAAATTAACACTCTCAAAGAAGTGCTGCACTAATGGAGTCCATTGAGATTGATATTAAAATGTGGATGAGATGGGGGAGAGGGAGGAAAAGAATAGGAGCAGGGAGGTGCTGGAAAAAAAAAAAGAAGCAGGCCCAAGGTGACGCACGTTCCTCCTCTCATGGGGGGTGTCTGTCTAAACAATGTTTCTCCCTGGGGCGGGTCCCAGCTGAGCAGCAGAGATCAGCATCAGCACATTATGTCAAATACAGTGAGGGAGGGATGAAGTTAATGATGATGGTGATGAGAATGATGAGGATAAAGATGATGATGGCCGTCTTGTGTTTCCCATTAACACTTCCACCCTGGAGTGAATTGTTTTATCTTCAGTCCTGCTTGTTAAAATACATTCAGTTGTCCTCAGCTGACCAGTGAGTGCTGCCTCGGTACAGTGCCTCACCACTGAGCCATAAGATCCGCGCTTCACATTGTCCAGCACTGCAGCAGAGCAGAAAACATGTGCATATTGTCTCTTCATTTGTAAACACAGACAGCTCCGAGGGTCAGCTGCAAATCCGAGTCATGTACCATTAAACTAGTATTGCACATGTTCCCCCTATGGCTCAAGTGATGTTACTAGGGCCTTCTTTCTGAGCCTCATCGTGCTCCACAGCCCATACAATGTTACTTACACAAGTGATTTGAATAACAAGAATAAATGGTGGCAAATCCTTGTAATCCCTCTCCCTTATCTGTCTTTAACCCTCCCTCTCTTTCAGCCCCAGGAGCCACAGCTAAAAGCTGTCCTTTGGGTTCTCTTAGAAGTGGGACAGCCGGGCCCTAGCCAAATGTCACACTGCAGTGGATGCATTTATTTTCTGCTCACGTTCTGTCCACACATTCCTCCCTTTTGCTAGGTGCAGGTTTATGAGGGAGACAGTCAAAAGAAGAAAAAAAAAACCCAAAGCCATGAATAAATCAATGTGAATAAAGATTCCAAAAACATACATAAAAACTGATAAATAAACCATAACAAATACCTATAAATACAGTGTAGAAGAATGCAAACTCTTTTTTTTTTTAAAGGTCAGACAAATTTCAGCTGGATGAAAGGAGCCTCATGAGCGTCTCTCTCTTGACAGCTAATTTCTCAAATGTATCGCTTGCATAAGGTGGCATATTGGAAACATGTTCCTCCCGATCGCTCAACCCTGCTTGTCATTTCCATGGTATATGGTTATCGCACGTCTCCGGGGGCGGTCTGATTTCTCCTGTCCTCCTCATACAGTACCTGAACACCATGGCAAAAGCAACTTTCATTTGAGGCAGGGAAGTAATGGCAGCTCTCTGAGATGAGCAACCCCCTCGTCTGACATGCATTCATGTCATGTCAGAAAAAAAAAAAAAATTCTCTTTCATATATGTGTGCACATACACAAGTCTGTTGCACAGCACTCACTCGGTCACACACTAGACACTTAATACACACAACCAGCCATCCAGACACATTCATACTAACATGCACACAGGAAATGAATGAATTGTTACATTAGGCTCTGGAGTAATGCTGAAACTATTTTTAAGAAACAGCAAAATGCAATATTCTCTGAGAGCAACACAAATGTCATTATCATACATGCTAAAACCCATGTTGTTAAAAGTATGTAATCTGGTTATATCTTCCAAATAATACAAGAACAAACCAAATCACTGTATGGATGCTGTCAGTCACCCACAATGCTTTATTGTGCCTGTGAGGCACAGTATGACATTTGACGACATCTATCTCGCTTGCCATACACATTCCGCCCCCCGCTGCCTTCAGCAATTCCACCCTGGGAATGTCAGAAGGGCAAACATTAACAACATGTAACGGATTATATTACATAAAAATTGTGCCAGGGTTTTTTTGTTCCATTTTTCATTAGTATAAATAAAATCTACTACACATCATAATCTGTTTCTCTCTCTGCTTCTCTCTCTCCATTGGATCACTAGGGATTTTTCACTGAATAGCACAGTGCTGGGGCACAAGAGCAAGAGAGCGAGAGATCAACGGGGGAGAGAGATGGAGTGTATCAATCAGGTCACAAAGTCCAAAACATTTTATTTTTTTCTTTTGTTGCTTTGTTGCAATACAAGAAGTCATAGTATTTGTTACTTTTTGTTGCTTTTGATCATCTGGTGTCTCTATTTACAATAGTAGGAATAAAGTAGATTCATGTGTGGTTCCTATGTACACGGTTATACCAATTGGTCGACCAGTGTGTTTGTGGCGTTTTACAGTCCTGCTTGTCACAACCACACACAGGAAACAAGTCCACTTCGACTGGCTAGGGTCTAACAGCAAAGTACAGGGGGAGGGGGCGACACTAGTCCGCTCTTGCAGCCCCCAGAAGATGTAGACCAAAAGTCAACAAATTGAATACTCTCTTCAAAAACAACAGCAAGGCAGTCATTTAACTTTTCAAATGCCTAAAGCAAACAACCAGTGAGAACAGTGGAGAGGATTGGCCAGTCTTATGGATGCAGGTTCTCCTGCTCTGGAGGGGTGATGCAGCGCCTCTTCAGTCTCCATCTCTGCCTCTACTCCACTTCTGTACATAGTCGTCAATTCACAGCAAGAGAAAATGAAGGCAACTACACTGTATTAGCGCCCACTGCCTGCAAGGAACAAAAGCTCTTGCTCCCTTTTACTTAGATGGAGTGCTGTTTTCACTTCTGATGTTCAGTAATGAGCACTTCTGGATGAGTGAGCGTATGTGCGTGTGCATGTGTGTGTTTGCTTTGTGAATGTTCTAGTTTCTGTTCTGGCTCAATAAAATATATTTTTGGCAACAATGAAGAGCTTTCTGGGAGACATTTTTTAGGTTATAATAGTGTACTATATTCCCCGTCTCCACAGCTAAACTGCTCCAATCAAATGACGACTCAAACCAGACCAATGGATGGTACGAAAGGGAAATGAGATACAATATAAAATGATATTCCCCTCTCTGGAGGCAGGTCTGAAGAGAAATTTCATTAAAAAAAAAACTTCAACAAAGTTTTAAAGTTTTGAAATATCTGAAGGTAAAGGGGGTGGATCGGTACATTCAGAGTGCTGGACTTGGCCTTAAAATACCAAAAAACTAGGGAGGACTGTGGTCGGAAAGAGTCGAGCAATGCTCTGCTGAAAAAACACCCATCACTCATCTCCATGAGGCGGGGCAATTTCAAAGACAAAGGCTGAGTCTGCAGAGTCAGCCATGACTCCCCCTGAAGGTCACTCTGTTTGCTCATCTGTTAGTTAAATAAAAGTCAAGAGAAAGAAAGGCAACCAAACAAGCAGAAAGTGGAGAGAACGAGGCAGGCAAGGAGGTGGCTCTGGCCATCACATTAGTCCCCAACTTCCTCTTTCAGGCTCCAGTCACAGGCTGGTGACCAGCTGCATCTGTCCGTCACCCTCGTTGTGGGAGGGCTCCTGAGCCTGGTGTCCCTCCCCACTCGGTCTCCGGGGTGGGGCCTGGTAGAAGGTCTGCATGGGGGCCCCACGAGAGCCCAGTGCAGGCCTCCCCGAGCTGTAGTACAGCTCCTCGGGGGGCTGGGCTGAACGGGGCACCACCTCCAGGGGCTCAGGACTGCTGTCAGGGTAGGGTGAGTCTCGCAGGTTGGTGATGCTGGTGTACAGGGAGTCATGAGCAGGGGAGTCTGGCGCTCTGTTGCCTCCCTGACCACCAGCACTCTGGCCACTGTGGCCGCTGTGGCCCAGGCTCTCGGTGAGGTCAGCTGTGTAGCTCTCTGACTCCTCCGGATCGCTTTGGTAGAGGACTGACTGGGCGCGCTGTAACAGCAGAGGCTCCTCCAGAGCTTTATAAAGCAGCTCTACATCCTGCGGGGTGCGCTGTGGCCGATCTCTTAGAAAGTCCTCGTCTTCATCTATGCCCATAGATGGCTCCGGCCCGGCCCCCGGTGTCCCCCTACCAACGCCACCGTGAGGACGCCCCCTGGCCAAGCTGCCACATACCCTGTCCCCTACGTCACCTCCAACTCCTCCACTTCCTCCTCCAGCGCCACCTCTCAAGTTGTTGTGAACAAGCTCAGAGATGATCATTTTCTCAAAGGCGGCGGCATCAGAGAGATTTCGTCGGATGCCTCCGCCTCCAAGGGCCTCTGAACTGCGGGGATTGAGAAGGGGTGGGGGACTGTCTCCACCCCCGCCACCGAGGAAGTCACAGCTGCCCCCGCCTCCACCCCCTGGGCCACTGCGTAGGGAGTAGCTGTTGTTGAAGTTACCATTCAGCGGCAGAGTTTCCATCCCACAGGGGTCGCGGGCCTTAGATAACGTGCTCTCTGGACCCAAACACAAACAGAGAGGAGACAAAGGACAGAGAGCATTGCCATTATTATCACACTGATTCTTTTGTGAGTAAGAAGAGAGGAATAAACATCTGATAGGAAAATGTAGGAGTACAACCTACAGTGATGGAAATGAGGGGAATAACACTTACTTGGGTCACGGAATGTTCCTGTGTATACCAGAGAAAGTCATGTGGAGAGAATAAAATGAAAGACAATAGTCAGTAAGTGTTATTTAATGATGCAACATTAACATGATGTACTCAGTTTTGAGATATTTCAAAAGAAAATTCAAATGGAGTAAAAATCATCCTTTTCAATCTGCTTCTTTTCTTTTCTCAGTCTTTCTCACTCTCTCACATCCAACCTCTCAACTCTTAGCTCATCCATATCCCATTAGCTCTGATTTACACAAACTTAGTCCTGTTTGGTTGACATCATATTCCTCCAACATTTTCTTTTAAGCAACAGAAAATACTCAGAACATTTTTTTACTTCTCTCGGTGATACCTAGATACATACATAATTCATAAAAAACCATATGCAGTTGCAGTAATGTTTATTTTATGACTTTCTTTCAACACACAAAAGATTTTGTGCTTTTTGCTTCCAAATTACTGTCACCCAGAAAAGCAGAAGGCAGAGCCACCCAAAAATTGAGAAGTGTGTTCATTTTCTAAATTTAATGTGTAGTATGACTTTAATCAACGTTCTTCTTCAGTGGTGGTGTGGGTAATTAGACATTCTAATGAAGTGCTCTCCCTACTTCCTCTCCCACACTCTTCTAAAAATGTCTCGGCTGCCAGGCCTGTGGCCATCAGGCTTGACGTATTGTGCAGAGAGGCTTTAAAATATTTAACAGAAACGCCGCCTTAAATTTCAGTCCTCAGACACTGGGCCTGATACTCTGCGGATGCAGACTCAGCCAGCATCCAGCCACACACACATAGTTCTTGCTTACCAAGTGAATATCGGTACTGTAGTGGGGCAATTACCAGGACATGTCTAATTCAGCAGTTATAGGCATCCAGAGCGGTGTGGGAATGCAGCAACGTGATAAAACAGCCATTAAACTGTTTAAAGAGCCCCAGCCTGAGACAGAAGCCAGTGTACTCACACACAAGCACATATAATGAGCACTCACACCTGACTGACCTACACCCAGATGGACTGTCCCTGACCAGCGAGCTGTCTGATCTCTCTCTCTCTTCTACGGCCGTCATGATTTAAGCCGACTACTTTTTCTGTCTGGGAACAGGAAAACTGTCCTCAAGATTTCTGGCAGTCACAGCTGTAGCTAAACTTCTAATCAATTTGTGGCTGTTCTCATGAAGATTCAAGATCTGACCAGATGGCTGGTTAGGCTGCAGGCACTGTTTGGCTCTGTTCTGCTCAGCCTAGTGAATCCGTCTGACAGCTACATAGTCTGAAAAACAACACACAAACAGGCTCAAACACTCATACACACACACGCAAGCACTCATACAGTAGTGAGATTGTGTATGCTGTGTCAGGCGGACAAAAGGACAACATGCTGAGTGAATACTGAATATACCATTGATCTTACTACAGATTGACAATGATTCCCCCCGATATTGGGCTGCAGCATATATCATAAACCCCCTCCATGTTAGCCAACAGGACGTTGGTTAAGCTAAAAATCTCCAATTTTCTCCAGAGATGGATTTGGTCATTTCAGGTAATTTTTATCACATTAATGCAATATCCTGATTGACAGCTGAGTACTCCTTTTTTTTTTTTTTTTAGTCAGGTGGGCGTATGGGCGGGACCTCGATACAGCGGCTCCAAACCCGATCGTTACTGCACAGACTGTGCCGCCAAATGATGTCACCAGAGCAAGATGGCAGCCCTCATTTCTGGGATATTTTGGCATCATTTTCTTCTCTGGTAAAGAGATATGTCTTTCATCTTTATATACAGTATGGTCAATGGTATATACAAACACATGCTAACGAGACTGCAGGCACAGACTGGAGTGTGTAAGAAGAGCTAACCGGTAGAGTTGAAGACACCAGGTGAGGGTGGGGTGAAGCTCTCAGCCAGCAGAGTGTTGTAAGGAGAGGTACCAGTGCGAGTCTGTAACACTGGGTTCGTCAAAAGGTGGTTGCCCATGGTCGCTGAAAGACACCGACATGCACATAAAAAAATGAACATAATCATAAACAGGCTCTTATCTGTGCCTCAAATGTGTGCAAAGCAAGCACAAGCAGAAACACTTTTCACAATAGGTGTAACGTTTGGAAATTCACGTTTCCAGACTGAGTAATAACATGTGGAATCATAAAAATATTTACTGTTTATTCAGATGGGGCTATTTTTGTTATGCTGGTTTATGGAGTAATGCATTTCACAGTGTTCTCCTCAGTGTTTATGCCTGCTGATTGTAACCTTTGAGTAAAAATACAATTGCAGGGGAAAGGTACTGTTTGGAGCATTGCCATTCTTTTTTTTTTCCCTTTGGCTCCTGACAATGTAGTCAGATGGGGGAGAACAGTAATGCATGCCATTATGTAGTCTAGGGGTGCAGTCATTGAAACACAGTTAATTTTCCAGTGAAATGTGAATGCCACTACAAGACAAATATAATTCAAAGAAATGGTGCACTGAGAATGTTGTATAATGCCCATGTATGGCTCCAGCCTTAGGCAACTCAAACAGAAATGCCATGAAATTAAAAATAGGACAGCATGACGGAGAGTAGTCCAAGGCAAAGTGCAACCTTCAGGTCTCACGCCTACCGTTCATCACACAGCAAGAGAGCAGGGAATTCTGAAAAAATAAAATATGCACTCACACACAGCTATTTATTTGTCATTTTTTTTCTCCTCTTACACTTCCCCTGTCCATCTTTCTGGCATGCCACACAAACCCCTCTCCCTCCATTTTCTGGCTGAATCCGCGTGTCTTGACTCAACCACATTTTCTCAGTTCCTCATGCCAGAATTTTACAAACAACACTAAATTAGTCGGGATTAGCTGTCTGTGTGTACCTCATAGGAATATCCTGTACAAAATTAAAGGAACTAGCGTTAAGTGGGGAGAGAAAGTAGGGCAAGGGGAATCATGGGAGGCTGTGTGTATGTGTGTGTGTGTATGGGTGTGTGTGAGTGTGTGTTCTGCACGCCTCATCTTCTGGACACATTTCTATTGTCAGTAAGGGATTGTGGTTCATAAAGGAGTGAAGTGGAAAAATCAAAGAGATCAGAGATGCCAGTGATAACGACGCAGCATTTCTTCTCCAAACTCAGCCGCTTTAATTACTCCTCCATGATAGCGCCTCTCTTTGTACCTCTCTTCTGCTCTCCCTCCCTCCCATGCTCCCCTTCGTGTTTTACTTTCTGCCAACTGACAAACTTTTCTCAGAAGCACAGAAAATAAAGGCTTCACAGCACAGTTGCTTGTGTTTGACAGCGCAACATGGAATGATCCACATTGTGTCTCCACCAGGCCTGGTGATTGCTCTATCGTGACGAAAAAGCTCCAGAAACCGACCCGCCCGACCGCACACGCACTCACTCACTCACACACTCACACACACACACACACACCCACACACACCTCTCATCTATCCAGCTCACTCATAGCACCCCTCATCCTCACCCCCTGCCTTGCTCCTGTCACTCTCCTCAATTAGAATAATTACCCCCTGTTCGCTCACACGCTAATCAGTTCATTAAAAAGAAAATGGATGAAATTAGCATAGAGAGTGACGGCTGATTTAGTAACTGCTTCTGTGTCATCATCAACAACCACCGCCACCCTTCTCCAATCCAGAACCTGAGCCAACCTTTATCGTGTCCATGTCACTGACGGCTGCGGCGGTGATGCCTCCAGTTGCTGAGGCTGAGATAATCAGTGACTTCACACACATTTTTCACTTCTTCATCTAAAGTAATTGATTGTGTGTGTATTTATGTGGTGTGTGGAGTTCAAAGAAATTGCATGATCACTGTATTCAGGCAAAGAAGATCAATCCCATGCAGCTGAAACAAAAAAGGGCTGAGAGGAGTTCACACTAGGTCTGGCAATCTCAGGTTAACTCACTGTACATCCATGTTAGAATATTTTTCTATAATAATATTATCATAACAACTGCAATTCAATGGGCTATTCTGCACTGTAATTATTTTCAGTCCAGGTACATTTTGATGCTTTTTAAAATTTGCTTAAGTTTTAAATGTTTAACTGTTACTCATAAGAAACTATTTTTAAACTGTTGTATCAATACCAATTTAACCCCAGGATAAATTTGATCCAGGATGCAGTTAAATGAAAATAGCATAATTGACTTAAACCACTTAAAGATGATAAATATACCCAAATTTGCCTAATAACAACAACAGGAATTCTTTGTGTTGGCTCAGGCAAAAACATATACTCACTAACAGCAACAACACACCCACACACATATTCACTTAACACAGTGCTTCTGATTAATATACTGTATTTCTGCTGCTTTTACTGACCAGCGGCTGCCACTGCATTACAAACTGAAAACCACCACCTACCAGCCAGCCTCCAACCGTATGTTATTCAGTTTTAAATACATGTGTTATTGCTCTCAACTGCAAAGCAATCTGAATCATTATTTAACCTTAAAACACAAACACATGTGAACATATATTTTATCGTTCTGTACATGGTCGTATGTGCAAATTTAACACTTAATAACAGTGCTTTGCCTTGGCTCTGTCCACTCCATTCCCATGCTTCATTTATTTTTGTTGAGCTGAGAACTGTGAGTGGGTTTGTGTGCATTTAGGCGTGCATAACTTAACGGAAAGGAAACGGAGCATTGATAGAGGGAGGCCTCACCGCGGTTGAGTGTTGGGGTGCTATTGATATCTCCCGCCATGAAAGAAGATTCCGTCTGCTTCCGAACCGTGTCGTTCCACATCCTGCGGATCCGACTCTGGAAGAGGGAGCACCGCGCAGTGAGTGGCAGCAAACAGACAACAAGTTAAATATAGAAACACGGCGGGTAGACTTTGTAACTCAGTGGGGCTGCTGTAATCAAAACTGTAGGGCTTGCTCTAATCCACAAAGAACAATAGGTAAACACGTCAGACAAAGAGATTGAGGCGTTGGGTAAAGAGGCACACAACTATGTCATGTTATCATGAGGGGCACTAATAAACTCGAGATGTGCAAGACATGATTGCAGCAGCTGACACATTTGTTATTTGGAAGCGTCTTATTACATTGTGGGAGAGCTTGTTTGTTGATTGTGAGAATAACCGTCTACTGTATGTGTCTGTGCCATTGTGCATGTGTAAACATGCCCAGTTATTTCTTGTACGTTGCCTGTGCCTAAGTATAGCATATGGACTTCAAAGGATATCTTTTTTAATGAGTCATCTACTGTGTTAAGCACATAGCTGCCAATAAAGGACAGAAAACACAAATGTAAAAACCTCACAACAAAGGTAAACATGCCGGCTGATTGGACATGATTTGCAACAGAAACATCTAATGAACATGTCATATAAAATGATTTAACATACTTAAATACCGCTCTGTCACTGAGAACAAAATGCATTGTAACGCTGATGTTTCAAATGCGGAACATTTCTTTTGTCTGAGGCAAAAGAAAACAATGTGACTGTGGGCTGACATTAAGTTAAGTAAGTAAATTCAAGTGCTTCACAAAGTAATCGGTGAGTCATTGGTATTGATCAGCAATCAAACCCCCGCAGATACACTCATTTTGTTCTTCAGGATTACATAACAGACCTTTTAAACAAGGGAAAAAATACACCAGCAGGGTGAGGAAATTGCCCTTGTTTCCAAAGCTATTTATTTTGTTTTGACACCCTTTTTGACAGCGTTCACAAAAAATTTCACAAAGTATCAAGAAAGTCGTTTGACTCAAGAAAATTGATTTTCGTTTCATCCGACTGAAACAAGCTGATTTCCACTAAAAACAAGTGGAATCATTTTGCCGCACAGGCAGATTTACTTTTCATTTGTTCACAGAAAAACACAATTTTAAAACTCAACAGTGGTCTGATTGATGTATAAAGATCAACAAACAGGTGTGCCTTCTCATTGTGTGCATGCTATTTTTTTCCGTGCCATAATTTATATGTGTGGGTCTGTTTTGCCTGCACCTGTCTGTGGGCCGCTGCGTGGCGAGCTTGGCTGCCGCTGTAGTAGCGGTTGTTGGCACGCAGACCCGAGTTCTTCAGGGAGCCGTGGGAGCTGGTGGTGGAGGTGCGACTGCAGCAGTAGGAGTGACGCAGACACTTACTGTACTCCTTATGGACCTGTAAAAAAATAACACCACCGGCACAATGGGCAGGTTTTAAAGCCACTCATAAACACAAACACTTAGTTTCATAGCCCAGACCCAGTGAGGAGCAACAGAAGCTTTTAACACACAGCAACAGCAAACAGTGCTTACTGCAATCCCTCTGAAATGTATATGCTGAATACCATCCATCCATCCATCCATCCATCCATCCATCCATCCATCCATCCATCCATCCATCCATCCATCCATCCCAACCACATTTGCATGTTCACCTTCTTCTGCAGAGCACAGTGGAAGATGAAGATGAACATGCCCTGGAAGGCGTTGAAGGTGGTGAAGAGGTAGGCCATTATTACTGTGTTCTCATTGATGAAGAGGAGGCCAAAGGCCCATGTCAGCCCCAGCAGGAACAGCAGAGCAATGGCCCCCAGAGCCCATGACCTGAAAGAAGTGGACAAGGACATTTTGAAGGATGATTGATAACTTTGTGGCCTAAGTTAAAAGGAGATGATTAACACAGCTCCTGTTACATGCATGTGCAGTTCAACTCTTTGTGTAACTATGCAATGACTTTCATCTAATTATGTTTTTGTTAATACAAAATTTCAAGTCAGCACAGTCTTAAAAATTGACAATTTAGACTTTAGTGAATGAACTAAAAGCTGTGTAAAATCTCCCTCTGTCTTTAGCCAGGACCTTATCAATCACCCCAAGTAATAACCTGAAACACCACACCACAAGTCTGATCTTGTGGTTATCTATCATGACTTTATGTTTCTTTAAAACACTCCCTTATGGAGTATGACTCCCACTGAATAACTTAAACTCACTTTATGTTATCCAGGCGGCTGGAGTCAGGTTTTAGTGCTGAAGAGTTGCGAACCATCTTGTGCAAAGTGATCATGAGGAAAATGAGATTGAGCTAAGGACAAAAGAAAGGAAGAATCAAATAAATGTGTAGTTAACTTTACAGTCTGCTGCAAAAATACTGACTTTGAACTGTTAATAACCTCACAAAGCAAGTATGGTGAGATACTTTCGGTTTGACTGGGTGATATCAAAATAGAGAGGGGAATAATACTGTCTGACAGTAAAGCTAATACCATAATAACAAATGAAACGGGTCCAATGAAGCTCCAGATGAAGTAGTTATCCACTCGCAGCCAGCATCTGGAGTGGCACAGAGGAGAAGAGAGAGTTACACGCAACTAAGCTCACGAACAGATGCATGCACACTCAGACATGTGCACACACACACACACACACACACACACAGGCAAGCATGCACACACTATTTCACTGTCTCAGTGGATTATCTTATGAAGGCTAATCATCAGGATTTGGCTAAGTGTGTTCAGAAAAGCCAGTCCGCAGGGAGGTGCAAGAGCCGTTCACACAGCACTGCATATTACATTTCCAGCTGGGGGAATAGCATAATCCTACTTCTCAATCTGCAGGTGCAAAAGGCCTGTCTTCACACGTACGCTTTCTTGGTCCCATAGCTCCTGTAGTCTATGGCCGCAGAGATGCCCACCACCAGTGCCGGGAAGCAGTATCCGCATAGATAGTAGTACTTTTTGCGGGAGTACTCGCTCTCAAAGACCTCCACCAGCATGAGATAGAGTTGCACACCCTCCAGACACATCCAGGAGAAGGCAGCCAAGAAGAAGAAATGAAGAAGGCCAGCAAAGATGGGACAGGCAATCTGAGGGACGCAGCGAGGTAGAAAGAAGAGAGAGGAGAAGAAGGGAAAAGAAAGGAAGGAAAGAACAGACTCACTATCAGGTGGTAGATTTGGCCATTCACAGAGGAAGATGAAAAGCTGCCCCCTGGTTGACTGGCACTTTGCATATTATTGAGTGGTAATTCATTACTGAGTACAGTAAATGTTTTATGGAGTAACGTAATGACACACTGCCTCAATTTTAGTTCCACAGTCACCATTCAATAAAGAAGTTTCTGTATGCAATGCTGTAACTCCCAATGCAATTGAAGTTGGAAAACACAAGCATTAACCTAATCTTGTCATTCACTTTCATAAAGGTCACAGACATGCCAACTGAGTTTTAAAGTGAAGGATATACTGCGGTGCTATTTTGAAAGGGCAGTAAACTTCTAGTTATACATTTCCTTTCCCCAAACAAATCCTGGCGCGACCCCATTCATGACCAAGAACCTAGCCTTCTTGTCTGGTATCAGACTAACTTTGGCTGCAAACTCACGTGGTATTCCGTTTTGTCGATGCCAATGAGGAAGAGCAGCTCGGCGATGAAGAGGTTGATGCAGAGGTTCTTGTGGATGGTGTTGCGGTCAGTCTGCAGCCCCCGTAGGAAGCAGAAAGTGGAGATGCATATGGCTAGACACACCAGTGAGATGACAATTCCCACCCAGGTGATCACGAACAGGATCAGCTCATGCATTCGTCCCTGGTACTGAGGTGCAGATTAAGAGAGGAAAGGGGGAAAAGAGAGGGCAGAAAGACATTGGGACACAGCAAGATCAAACAAAAAGAGAGAGAAAATGTAGCAGAACAGTGGAATGGAAGAAGAGTGAAAAGAAGAAATAATAGGGGGATAGACAGACAGAATAGGGGAGGGGAGAGAAAGTCCAAAATTGCTTTATTTAATATTTGTAAATATATGCAAGGAGCGAAAGTGTAGAGACAAGAGACAAGAAGTCCTGAAAAAAAAAAACATGACATTCAAATTCACATGAATGTCAGCTAGAAGTAGCAGGACATGAATTTGTAAGCGTCTTCCACTCTGAATGTTGGTGTGAAAGAGGCAAAAGAGAAAATTCAAAACAAAGAGCTTGTCAGCCTTGAGAGGATACATTAATGTGCATGTGTGTGAGGGTGTGTGACTGGGAGCGAGTGAACGCTAATGCTCGCCTGAATGAACGTCCGCATAAATTACTCTGTTTCCATTTTAACCGTGTGACTGCCACACCCTTGTTTACTTACATCGGGTTCGTGGTGAGCCATGAGCAGAGCGAAATTGGTGAGGTGGCTGCAGGAGCAGGTGGTGTGTGTGTTGTTGGTGTCCAGCAGCCTGCAGCCCTGTGACGACCACTGGCCCGTCATGGAGCGCTCGGAGTAGTTCCAGAAGGAGCAATTTGGAGTGTAATAATTCTCCAACTGTGAACAAAAATGAAACAAAGAAAGGACAAAAGGAAAAAATGTTGATAGGATGTAACAGAATGTAAATTAAGGAATGTAAGGACTGCGTTAGGCACCTGTAGGTGTTTGAGTGTGAAGACCACTGGCTCAGTGAGAAACACTCTGCTGGACTCCTTGTTGATGGAGGCAGCAATAACGTGAGAGTTGACCCCCAGACGCCTCCGTTCATGACTCGGCCCGTCCATTTCCATTTTTACTGTGGCATTCTCAGTAGACAGGAAGGATCCCAAGTTTTTATATAGAATGAACACCACCTTGACTTGTCCTGCACATGAAACGAGAGAAAAACAGAAGGATGAGGAAAAAAGAAAAGAAAGAGTGAAAAGAAAATAGGGCAAAAATAGGCAGATGTTTTATGAAAGGGATGATACAGACTGAATGATGAAGGGGGAGAAGAGAGGAGGGGGAGGAGAAAAAAGGCCAAATACAGAAATGGGGGAATAATATGGTAATGGCAGTGAGAGTGACAGAGATAGAGAGTTGGGAGTGACAGGGGGAGCGAGAAGGAGACAGAGAGAGAGAGTTAGTGAAGGTTAGAATGATGGTAAGGACCGTTTCATTTTGACTGGTGGAAGAGAGCGAGATTTAATGTGGAGGGCAATGGAACATTCATCCCTCAAGCATTCACAGATCTCTTATTATTCCATATGAATATTTCATGTGCGTTTGTTTCAATCATTCTAATCTCGTTCCCACTGCAGAGCCGAGCGGAGACAGAAAACAGAAAAAAGGGTATGGGATGAGGGGCCATGGAGGGAGGAGGGGAGAGATGGGGAGAGAGGGATGACAGAGGGGGGTTGGAAACAAGAGAGATGAGAGAGGGGGATAAGATCGTGGAGAAACGGAGCGAGGGAATGGAATGAGGAAGAGAGAAGAGAAGGAGTGCTGAGATTGCTCTGTCAGACTGGGGCCGATTGTAATCTACACGCCTCCCCAGCTATTCTATTAAGACTGCTGTTAAGAAACCATCAAGAAAAGAAATTGTCTCAGCACTTTTGTTAATCTGATTAGCCTATTATTATGAACCAATAACTTAGTCAACTGCACGCAGATTGTTTTAAGCTTGCGTGAAAATGCAAATGAAAACCAAAGAGTTGGGCTGTGCAGGACAATGCAATTGTCCAGGTCTTGGGGTGAAGATGAGCTGCTGACCGTTGCGGCTGTACTGTTTGATCGTGGAAGCTGAGAGCTGGATGGTGCTGTCGCTGGCGTAGTTCTGTGGGAAAGACAAGTCCTGCAGGTCCATCTCTGTGTTTAGAACATGCACCTCAAGATCTGATAGTGGAAAAATAAAACAGAGAAATTTTATGAAGACCTCTGCACTGTTAAAGAGGCAAAAAATTAGATTTCCGCAATGCGGAGGAAGAAATCTACACTGAGAAGTCAAAACTGTGGTAAATCATACATCCACCTTTATTAATACAATCAAGATTGTTATCTTACCAATACTTGGTGCCGTGTCAGAAAAGCGATTCCCGTACATGTTGTTGGCCAGCAGGAAAGCTCCTTTTTCCAAGACATCCAGTAGCATGGTAGCAGTGTGAGCCTGTTCTGTACTGTTCATGTCCTGCCATGACTCCAGGGCCTCTGGACGGAGCAAGTTGTCTACTGTCTGCACCACCGCCTGGTATATTCAAGAGGCAGACCATTCATTACTAAAACTGCTATTCCATGGCACACAAAATCCTGAGCAGTGTGTGAACACATCAGCCAACAATGAAAAATTAATGAAAGTTCAAGCCCAGCTGCAGATGTTGATGTTAATATTAAAATAAATGAAAATGCTCTGAACAGTAAATCTTATCTTCTTATCTTTAAAGTTCTTTTGAACTTTTTTGGTATTCTCAAGCCATTTCTGAACTTAAAGTTTTTTTCCCACTTAATACCTGCAGTTAGGATCTTCTGTCTCCTTCCTTTGGCAATTAGAATGAATGCACAAACATGCCACCATGGACTCTGCCGTGCTCCTAGTTTTAGCCTATTCTCCCCCTCTTTTAGCACTGGCAAACTAGTCTTTGGTGGTTGATGCAAGGGGCACCTTTTGCATGATTTGATAAAAAAGATTCTTATTTTGATTTTGAATGAAAAGAAACTCATCGCTACTGTTGTACCACTGAGAGAATGCTGCAACAGACACCAGATTTAAATACTCCGGAATACTGAGAAAATAAAGGGATTTTCCCTGGTGGTTACAGGCTTAATCACTATTAATCCTACATATGTAGAAGTCTCGCACTTCATCTTTAGCAATTTAGCAGCTTTTTCTCAGTTCACAGGGATTTGCCTCTTTTTAAGTTCATAATAGGGTAGTAATTATTATCTGTTGGCTTTAGTGCTGTTTCCTATATAATTTTGAGTAAACTGGGAATAATTCATTAGAAAGTGCTTCGAGTGCAGATTCACAGATAGCTATGAACAAATCATTAGACAATGGTTTGTGAACAGAGAGTCTGTCAGCCCGTTCCCAGTTTTCGGGAAGTGCCATTAGCTATTAATTAGCCACTCAGTAATTAACAGTTAGTTCTTGATACCCATTTCTTGGTAATTTACTCTTTATTTGTACTATATTGTTAAGGCTAAACATATTACACCACTTCAAAGTAGAAAGTTACTACTATTTCCTAGAAACACACCACTCCCCTGCACTACATTTATTACTGTGCTATGTCAGACATATCACCATTCTATTTCACACTTACAATTCATTTAATGGCAATTTTGATGGTTGTATCAGCTATCCAATTTATTGGAGTAGCCTGCTTGATGAATCATGTAATTCTCTTGCTCAGGCCTCTCAAAATGAAGGATTGACTGCTGAGTGGAATAAAGAGCATTGCTGTTAACAAAATGAATTTTGCATCTGAAAGCAATCTATCCCCTACAGAAGGAAAAGATGGAGCCTGTTCTTGGTTCATCCCTTGAACAGTGTGGTTACACTGAACCACCTTGCAGCGAGTGACAAAAAAATAATCAGTGACATACTAAATAGCAGCCTTTACATTCATCTTGCACCGACAGAGATCAGAAGATGCGGTTTCATATTACAGTATGCTGCAGACAGGTCAAGACACACAAAAGACTGTGTGCTGCAGAGTGCCGCATTTCATCATTACAGAGAAGCATATACAAGGTCTTCTCATGATATTACATTACAGCCTTCTCAGAACCAGAGATATTGCACAAATATTGGAAAAGCACAGAAGGCTGTACTGTAGTAACACAAACTGTTGCCTTTCATACTATCATCAAATTACATTTTCTTCGAGCCACAGATATTGTACATTATTGAGCAACACAATGAGGCCAAGGCCAATATTATACGCCAGTTAGACGTAGTTCAACAAAACTAAGATTATGTCAGTGACAGATGACTACCACATTAACTGAAACCACATTTCAAAGATACAGACCATGAGCAATAGAAAAACTACAAATAAGCTTCCATTGTTGGAGGAGCACTTTTATTTGTTCAGCCGCCTTCAAGACATGCCATATCGCTGCTATGCCGACGATACACAGATCTATTTCTCTGGTAAATCCGATAACCCGAATCAACTGTCGTCCCTCCAGGATTGCTTTGCCGCCACCATCTCTGATCATCATCTTTGATCAGTATATGAATTTTAACCACCATGTCGCAAAGCTTATCTGGTTGTGTTTTATTCAGTTGACAAATATGGTGAAAAAAACAGCTGTATCTTGTCCTTACCAGATCTAAAATTATTAATTCACACTTTGATTTTCTCTTGTTTAAATTGCTGTGATTCCTTTTATATGTGCCTCACGTAAAAGGAATGTAAAATGTATTTTCGGAACCATTTACAGTTAGATCAAAATGCAGCTACTAGGCTTTCAACAAGAACTCGCTGTGGGCCATGCATAACCTCTGTTCTTGCATCCTTCCATTGGCTTCCTGTGAAATTCAGAATAAACTACAAAAAATCCTTAACTGCTCAGCATGACCTTGCTCACAGTTAAATTTCTGACCTCCATGTTCTTCATTCCACTTCTTGATCCAACCCTGTGGAATTATCTTTCCCAATCTGTCAGATTTGCTGAATCTCTGGACTGTTTTAAGCAGCTTCCAAAAACCCATCTTTATAGGCAGACCTTGTTGTAGATCTTCCTCCCTGTCTTATTTTTTGATTTATTTTAGTTTGACTGTCTCTCATTGCACTGTTTTATATTCTAATTTATTCTTACTTTATTTGTTTATTCACTTATTTTTTTATGTGTTGAAGCACTTTGTCTCTGTGTCTTTTAAAAAGTGCTATATAAATAAAGCTTTACTTACTTACATTTAAATACTGTTCATGCTGTCTGCCAGCAGTTATACCGAAACTTATTCACACCGCTCTTCAGCACAAACCAGAAAAGTGATGATTGCAAAGGCAGTATAAATCATAATACAGAGCACTGAGCCAAAGGAATCTCATCCACAAGCCTAGTCTGCTCAAGGATTTATCTTCCCTCAGTTATTCTAAGTCACAGAGCAGTCCTACTCCAGAGGCATGTAAAGCAGGCAGATAAAAGAGAAAGCTACCTGGATGTAGGCTCGACAGGTTCGCTCTCGCTTCTGGAGCTGGAAGGCAGAAAACAAAGCCAGGAATTAAACAGCTAAACAAAAAACTTGGTAAATTAAAAACTCACTCGTCCTTGCATGTTCACTGGGGGGTAAATTCACATTAACCTCAGTGTCCTTTTTTATAATGCTTGAATTAAATATAGGCGTGGGTCTGTGCTTACTTATGAGTGTGATTACAATTTTTTCTACCTTGTTGTAGTTACGTGCAGCAGACTCCTTGTTTCCGGGCCTCAGGGCCTGAAGCTGGGCGTCCAGTATGTCCAGCAGTTGCTCAATGAGTCGCACGGACGAGCTGACATCTCCAGCCTGGATCCGACCCCGTGTGTGGTTCACCAGCTCTCCCGCTATGTTGGCAGCGTTCTCACCGCTTTTTATCTGCACATAAACATGTTGTTTACACACGGTGATCATTTAAAAATGAAAAAACTGATCTGAAAGCTCAACTAACTTGGAAAATTCAAACTCATCTGATTACATGCACACCGAAATGACAAGACACCACATGTCTTAAGTTTGTCTCAGTGCTTACAAAACAACTCAGTTTGCATGCTTTTCATTCAAAATCAAAATAAGAATCTTTTTTATCAAATCATTTTTAACAAAAAAGGCCCTTGTGGTACACACTGTGAGGTTTTATTCTCCTTAGTGCTATTTCACTTGCAAATCACACACATAGCAACCACTTTGCAGTTGCAATTGATTTTTGCCAAAAGGAGAAGGTATAATGGATTCTTCCAATGATGTTGCTTTTTAAATGTGATGCTACTTTCCCTTCCAGCACATGCACACACTTAAAAAACCTTTAAGAAGCCGGTCAAGGGTATGCATGGCTACATGATCAGTGTGTTCTCCTGCAGAATGCAGTACAGACCAGTTCATTTATCACATTTATATGGACTGTTTTAAAATCTTTTTACTGCCAAAATTGGGGATTGATCAGATAAGTACAGTGCATATAGTAACACAGCGTTGCAATTTAAATATCAGCTAGTCAAGTAAAAATCATTGTGCATCATCTAGGATCCATTATGTGTAGCTACGGCACAGGTATAATGCATTATATGAGGCCATGATGAAGTAATTGAAGTGTCAGCGTACTTTGCAAGCTGAAAGGCACTAAGCCTGATTTTTAAAAATAATTTAACCTGGCTTTAATTAAAGTATATTAGTGAAAAAATGGAGAGTTAATTAAATATCAAGAGCAGATGCCTTGTAATGAAGGGCCAGTTAAAATGAGTCTGTATTTTAATCAGGCCAGCCTTGGAGATATGATAATGTTCGTGTGGAGGTGGACAGGGAGGAGGGTT
Source organism: Acanthurus leucopareius (assembly GCA_029814765.1). Lineage (NCBI taxonomy): Eukaryota > Metazoa > Chordata > Actinopteri > Acanthuriformes > Acanthuridae > Acanthurus > Acanthurus leucopareius. The sequence continues at coordinate 8,608,067 of JAQMCX010000021.1, read as the reverse complement.
GGGGCAGAGGGGCAGAGAAAGGGGACAGACCCCTGGCCAGTGGGTACAGCTCCAGGTCTCACCTTCTGGGCCACCTGGTTGACCCACGGGGAGGTGCAGTTACTCAGGTCAGGACCCCGAGGGTTCCACGTGGCCTGCTCTGCCAAGCACTGGAACGAAGCGATGCCTAGAGACGAGCAGAGGGAGAAGAAACGGAGGAGGGGGACGTAATAGAGATAATAAGCGTTAGGTGTCTGCAATTAAAGGGGAAAGTGTGGAGGAGAGGGATGACCACCAAAAAAGTAAAATAGATTTTTTTTTTTTTACCCTGGAAAAATGTGATGAAATTAATTTTAAAAATGTAATACTCAAAGTGTTTGAAGATGAGAGGGAAGAAGAAGGGAGAAGGTTGAATAAAAAGTCTAAGTGAAAATAGGGCAGAAGTGGAAAAGGTTAAAAAATGGAGTGTAGGGCAGTGAGAAAGTGAAGGAGGAAAAAAAGGGAGGAAGACTGCAGGCATGGAACAGGCTTTCATGCTCCAAAAGGAAGGAACGGTTTAAAAGGAACATGTGCAGAAGCACCACGTAACATTTACTGTTCGCCCACCGACACACACACAGAAGACATCAGGTATGATTTCTCCCTGTCAAATAGAAACACCTGAAAAGATGCACCTTCCACCAACCCTCATTTCCTGCAAGGTTTTTCTGTTTGGTTACGAGGGTTCAGAGAAAGGACACCGTGGGGATGAAACAAGAGAAGGGTCTGTCTGCTGCTGCTGCTAACACACATAACCAACGTCGAGTCACAAAGACAAGCCAGAAAAAAGAGAATCGAGACCACAGTGAGAGAGAGAGAGAATGAGAGATAGAAGCATAACGGAAGAGCAGAGTTGACAGAGACAATGCAGCAACGCTTCACAGTTGTAGAAAGATCAGAGCAGATGTGGCGTTGCATTTCATACCCCCTTTCTTCTCTCTCTCCCACTGATTTTTTTCTCCTTTCTCCTGCTTTTCTCTATACTCTCCTCCATCGACCACAGATTGGGTTTGAGAGCTTTGCCAAGACGCAGCAATTAAGCCAGCTGCTAAATTAATGTTACTGCCATTTTCACAGAGAGAACATACAGAAACAGTGAGAGGCGTTAGAGAGGAAGATGGAGGAAATGTCTTTTTTTCTGTGGCTAAAGGGAGCTTTTTGATGGCTGCATGTTTAGAGGTATAGAAACTAACATGAAGGGAGGTGAAGCCTGTGTTGTCTAGCCTTTCATTTCATTATTCGTTACTTTCAATCAGCTCTGTTTCTGCGGGAGATGAGCCTTTCATTTGTGGAGGACAGGCTTTCATCTGTAAGTCCTCAGGGACGGTGCCTGCTGGTGGGACCGACGCAAGGACAGCAGAAGACAACAGTGGAAAAAAACAAGCATGAGAGCACAAACATGCTGATCACTTGGGCACATGCACAAACACATGCATGGAGGACATACTGTGTGAATACACTTCGACATGAAACACCCTTGTTGTTTGTTTCGTGGAGTGGAAAAAATGCACACAAGTTTAAAAATACACACATGCAGATGTCCTCACCAAGAGATCCTTTGGGACAGGGGCGGTCTACCGTTTCCCCTCTCTGCGTGGTGGGCCACCTGACACCACGTACCAGCTTGGCCTCACAGACATGGGGCTCCGGACCCTGAGGAGGACGGGGTGGGCGGCGGGTGACAGGCACAGTGGCTGTGATTGGCCGAAGATCAGGATGCTTGTTGATGGAGCCTATTGGGCGTGAGGTTGGGGCCAGAGGGCGGGCGGTAGAGGGGCTGGCACTGGAGGTGAAGGGCCTGGCCGGAAGGGTGGTGGTCACTTGCGTGGTGGTCAGAGGGCCTGAGGTAACCAAAGAGTAACAGAGAGAGAAGAGGAGGAGGAAGTAGAGACTATGACTAAAACCCAGAGAGAGTGAGAGACACTTGGACAGGATGTAAGGCTGAGAGATCCCAATTTCTTTGCTTGGGGGCCAATTTTTTTCAAAATAACAGGGAGCTGAGGGCCAGTTAGGACATTCTAATAACCATCAGATAAAATTAATAAACATTAAAAGCCACATAACTCATATGTATTTGACATTCTTTATTTTAAAATAAACTGACTTCTTAACTCAACTTCCTAGCTACAGTAAATGAACATGCTAGAAGTAATGCACACCAGGCTGATATAACATAAATTTGACACAGGCGTTAGACACTTTACTGCATCTAATGGCTGCAAGTGCATTTTAGTTATAAATGCTTTAGTTACATTTAAAAGTGTTTATGCAACATTAAACAGAGCTCGAATCTCTACAATCACTCAAATGTTGGAATGATTCTTTAACACAAACCATAAACGTTAACTGCTCCCACTAAGGACAAAATAAATAGGATATTTAAGCTGTTTCAGTGTAAAATACACATTTTTGGGATCAGATCATTTTTTTCTGGTCCTGTTGTATTTTGCATAGTCCAAAAGGTCATCACAAAAAGATCAGATTTCTCTCTGTTACTAACAGCCTCATTTATCCCATCATACAAAACGGGCATATCTGTCCCTTTGTAAAAGCCCTGACTAATTGGTATATTTGAAAAAAATCCAAGTGTGAATCAATTTATATTCATAGTGAATAAAAAATGGCTGTTGGGCAACTCGGCACCCTATGGTAGACCGGATTTGGCCCGCAGTATTAAACTGAGTACCAAGGCATTTGATAGAGAACAGCAAAGGCCAAAAAAAGGAGATCAAGAGAGTGAAGGACACTTGCATGTGAATGTAAGATGTCTCTCAGAAGTTAAGTTCAAAAGTTAGCCTGACAATAATTGGGGTGACAAATACTTTTTCGAGCCTCTCAAAGCCTGCTCTCCGCAGAGACGAGGAGAAGCAGGGGAGGAGATAGAGAGACAGCATCATCACAAGTCGAGGAGAAGTAAATAATTGATCAAATATATCAGAGAAGTCACCATCACTAACAACCAAACCTAATGCGAAGATAAAAGCAACACGCCACAACTACAAAATCCAAACTGATCAAACGCAGAGTCAGTGCTCGACTCTTTGAGTGCCGCTGCCCATGTGTCCCTGCCTCGACTCTCCCTCAGTCTAATCCGAGCTTTAAACAGGCCTTTCTGGGGCTCAGATATACAATACATCCAAACCTCCCTCTCATATTGATGGACTGCCAAAATGCAGTGTGGTGTTCTCATTTCATCCTCCTCCTTATCATTTCAGAATGACTTTTTTATTATCCATGACACGGAGAAGTTGAAATGAAGTGCTACAGCAATCATACCTGAGAAGCTGCTCTTTGCTGTAACTATAGCTGAGAATGGAAATACAATGATTTGATATCTGAGTCACCCAAATGTCAGATAAGAAACACTCACAAACACACTCCGCATGCACTGTTTGAAGTGTTGCCTGATCAAGCGTAAAGCATCATTTTTTATCAAATCAAACAAACACTGTTTGTAATTTATACATCTTTTTCACAATTTCATGTTCTATGAATACTAAAATATCATACTGTAAGAGAATGCTGTCATTGCAAGTATATAAGATATAGAGGATAAAAAAATATCCATCCATTTGTAACCAAAGTCAACCCTTAAATGGCTAACACAAGACAAGTTAACATAAGAACTTGTGCTCTCAAATATATTTAGGGAAATATATGCAGACTTTTTTTTGTGATGACCTTTCAGATTTCTGCCGATTTACATATGCAAAATGTCTCAAAATTAAAACTTCCCCAGAAACTTCTTTGCAACTTTACATAAACACTGTGTTTTTCTTTGCTCTCTGTGGGATCACTCCTTACCTGTAGTTGGGTCTGGTGGTCCAAACTCCAGAGCATAGCGCAAAACATTATAGTTGTTCCAGACATAGAGCTGGTTGTCTCGAGGGTTGTAGTCCACAGAGGAAATATACTGATAAGGGTTTGGGAAAGCGATGTTCACAGGCTCCTCACGGGCACGGTTAGTATTGTAGGCATACATCACCAGGTCGCCGCCTGCTTCGCTGTCATCATCCTGGTAGACGGATCGAACTGCGTAAAGCACACCGCATGCCATGAAGGCGTTCGAGGCCATCCTCTTGTCGAAGCTGGTCTCCCAGGTTCCTTCAAAGCGCAGGGTGTAAGGGTTCACCTGTGAACAGAGAGAAAATGCTGAATTCAGACAGAACTTAATGTATAAACCATCATACTGAGAAGCTTGGAGACATAGTTTGGTTTTGAGGAATTTTACTTTTTTCCCAAGATTTTTAAGTTCCCAGTTTTTAAATGTCTTCATGACTAAAGGTCCTTTCTATTTTCACAATATAAAGATATGTTTAAACATTTAGTCCAGCCTTTCTTAACTTAGCTAAATTAGTGGAAGTTTATGGTACAGTAGCAGTTCAAAGATCGGAAATACCATTAAACTTCCAAAAATTACAAAAAACCCACAGACAAAGGTCTGCCTTGCGACAATATATATTTTAATTAAGTATCAACTAAATCGCTTACTAAAGAAAGTAATAATTTGAGGTAACATTTCAAATACTACTCATGTTTACACAGCAGCACAAATAGTCCTTCTAAACAATAATGTAAAGATTTATAACCACTTGTAAAAACAGTTAAATAGTAATTAAACCCTCAGCTGGAGAGGATATATTTCTTTGCCTTAATGCAAAGCTACTTCTGCTTAATATACCTTTAAACTGCATGCCGAGGCTTAATAGAGACCTCCATGTGTTTGCTGAACTCTGTGTGAGTAGGAAAAATAATAAAACTCCCCAGAAACCAAACAGTTCCTTAATGATGAAAGTGATCACTTTCTTGTTTATTACTTTATTGCTCCATTATTCTACATTCTCATAGCTCATGCAGGGTTTGATATTTTAGATGGATCGTACGACTTATACAGTTTGAAAAACAATTTCCCGTTAAGGTCAAAGATAGTGATAATAAATGGGACCCGTCCATCTGAAAAACACATTAATTTAAACTGTGTTGCGTGGAAGCTTGCTGCCTGATTGCAGTTTTATTCGTTAAAAACAAAGAAAAAGCTGGTATTAAAATATGAACGTTCCAAAGTTCATAATGATGGATCATGTTTTGAGTTTGTCAAGAGACCAGGGCTGAATAATGAGACTTTGGATTGCAAATGAGAAACAGTATGATGTGTTTACAACAGCATGAACAATTTATGGTTGGTAACTTTTGATGTACAAACGAGCGGATAACTCAACAACCACATGCAAATTGGAAACCAGAAAGAAACTTGTCATAGAGCACCTCCCCAAAACAAATCAAATATTTACCCTGCCAGCAAGATAAATCATATAATGGGATTAATCTTAACATTTTGAGGGGAGTTTTATGTTAATTTTTTTCTTGACCAACAGCATCTCTGTGTCTCATTTGAGTTATCTCAACAGCAAGTCATTCATGTGTGACATATGACCTTTCGCCTGACAAGTCAGATGAGATTTGATATAATCCACTCCTGCATTTATAATCCGCCTCTCATCCCCTCATGTGCAGCGCTGCTCTCCCACCTGGCTGACCACCAGTCGTCCGTTGTTGGCCTCTGTGGCGTAGATAACCCAGAGGCCGTTCTCATCCACAGCCAGGTCAATGTCTGATTTCCCTCCCCAGCGGTAGGGCGACGTGTCATGGTAGTTGGCGTTTGTGATGATGGCCTCGCCGCTCTTAATGCGCGTCCTTAGGTCATACTTGACTATGTTTCGTGTGCGTTCTTTGTTGTAAAATACTGCACCATCGTACACAACAAACCCCGTGCCGTCAACTCTGTTGGGTAACCTGTTGAGGAAGAATCACATGAGTGGTGCAGAAATCCAGGAGAACAAGTCAATTCATCTACTCTGCATGACACAATCCTACAAGATGGCCTCACTGCAAGCAAGCTGACACCACAGTGGGACCATTCTGCTATCACCATCCATATCCACATCAAAAGCCAATAAATCAATACAGAAGCAGATGCTATTTGATCATCCAGGACAGTGGGAGGCGCCCTCACTTGTAGGTGGTGGTGGCTCTGTTCTGTTTGAAGTCCTCCCAGGAGGCATACTCATACAGCATGTCAGTGCGATAGGGGGTCCAGGGCATGACGTACAGACGGTCCCCAGACTGGAGTGGGTCCTTACACCACGCCCCTGCCTGGTGCTCCGCCTCCTGCAGAGAGCTGGCCGCCTGCACCCGCAGCAGTGTCCCCGGACACACAAAGACTGACGCAAGGAAGGAAGAAAAAGGAAGAGAAAGAAAATGAAAACAAAGCATTGTTAAAATTAAAGATATCATTGAGATGGCAGGGGAGGGAGAGAGGAAATGAGGCAGAGGCCAAAGACCATGGAATACAGAACAGGAGAAAGACAAAAAGGGTACGGTAGAAAGATGTGAGGAGATAAAAGTAAGTTGAGAATTGAAAGGGAGACACAGACAAGGAGGAGAATGGGAGAGGGGGAGATGAGGTGAGGAACAATATCAGATTTAAAATGAAGGAACATATAAAAGCTCATTTGTAGAACATCAGCATTGTGGTCGGAAAGTGTCTGAATATGATAAATGGGAGATTTCTGGCTGCCGCCCTGGCTTAGATGTAGTCTCTAATCTAATTTATCTTGGCCTACTTTTTATTTGATTGTGCATTTTCTATTTCAAAGACCTCTGCTTCTCCACCCTGCTACTGGGTGGTAAAACAGTAATTGTGGAGCTTGTTTTATTAGGACTTAAATTTGGCTCTCAGTCAAGAGTACTGCCTCAAAGAAAAAGCATCCTGGGGTAAAGACATGAGGTTGGCCAGGCCTCCCCTTCTTCCGCTACTTCAACTCAGCTTCGCACACACACACACAAATACAGACACAACCAACAGTCCCTATTCCAAATACACATCGACGCACACACAAAAATACATGAAACCCTTACACACAATCCATATACTGTCCATATACACACACGCGGAGGACGCCTACTTGAGGAGAGTGGAGGTCATCCACTGGGGACTGGTGTAAATTGGCTGGCTGACACAGTGTGTCCCTGCCTGACAGAGAGTGCCCAGGGACCACCGGGCGTGTCAGGTGATCTATTAGGAAAGCTGCTGGCATCCTCGCCGCTCTGACATCACAGGGGTACTGGCGACAGAGAGCGAGAGAGAGTTGGAGGCACTACAGAATAAAGCAGCTGAGGAGTCCCCACGTCTCCTCTGCCAGCTTATTTATGTGGCTCTCTGGCTTGAGGTTGCGACAGAACCAGACACCTGCTGGTCACCTCATGACTGAACGCACCTCTGAACTAATTGGACGCTGCAGGGGCATTTGGACTCAGATGACATACAGCACACATGGATGCCCACACATACACACACATGTCCACAGAAGCATACTATCTCAGTACATAAAAATATTGAACATAACATACATTATATGCACAGCACACACCAGCACACATACACAGACTGTCACACAGTGACTGTTAGAGTGATGGATCAGTCTAGGCTCAAACTGTCTTGAATATTGCATAGAGTCTGGAGCAGGAGGAGAATCCTAATAGAGAGATGGAGGAGTTACTTCAGGCTTTTGGCAATCCAGCTTCCTCTTTACTCTGCCTGCCGTGCTGTTGTTGATAGTAGGTGGTGATCTGTGGTGCTGGGCCACTTAGGATTTAGCCAGTTTTGTCTGAGGGGGTCCAACAGGGATTCAGCCAAAAAGGAATCTAATCAAGCTCAGGCAAAGACAAACACTCTGAATACAGACTCCTTACAGGAAGCTTGTCATGCTTCATTGTCAAACCAAAATGCAGTCACGAAAGCCTGAGGTGTTAGGTTTTCAAACAGGGACGTGGGTGACTGAAATATGCAAAATAATGCTCAGAGAATTGTTTAAATCTAGCACTTTCAGACAGCAGAACCATGAATTTCTTGGCTAACATCTATGCCAATTCTCCCTCACACCACAATCAAAAAACATCTTTATCAATCCAGGCACAGCATGAGTGCATTGAACATCAATGAAAGCTGCACCCCAAAATATTTCAAATAAAGACCCTGAAGGAGGAGGTATTATCAGAGCAAAAAGCTACAGAGTGGAAAAAACCAACAACTAAAAGTAGGACACTGCCTCAAAAGTACAATGGTACTGTAAATAGAGAAATAAACAGCGTGCAGAAAGCAATGCAGAGGTTCTGCATGTAGGTGACCCATAAACAAAGCAGGAACACTTTGCCTCAAGGTAGAATAAAGGACACAGAAACACAAACACGCAAGCATGTTCTCTACAGTTGCAAAAAGAATAGTCATCCAGAAAAGTTAATGTTATTATACAAGCTAGCATCCAGCTCATCTGTTACTATAATACAACAAAATGACAGACTGTACATAAAATAGAGATCAGCAAAGGCAAGGGTTAATCTGTTAGACCTTGCTTCAATAACCCCATCAATCTTACATCGCAAAATGAACATAGTCATACAGCAACAGACGATGACTAATTTAATAAATGCAAATAACTCATTTTGATTCTCCTTCAATAAATGATGAAAGTGTTGGAGTGCCACTGCACTGAAGGCTGAACCCATGACTGATGGAAGTGGCTGGAGTTTATCATAAAGAGGGTGATCAAGGGGAAACCTGAAAAACTTGTTTCCAAAATTTGATATAACCGGATTTATACTCATTGATGTAGGTTTTAGTTTGTCAGGATATAAACAAGATTGTTGAACTAGATTCACTTTTGGCGTTATCTCTATAAACTTAAACAGGTGTGACAATTCAAGCTAATGAACGATGCTCAACGGGAGAAAGCATCACATAGGCTGCATTGTAAAAAGCTTTCATGTTTGCCGATTCAATACTGTGCATTTATCATTATATTGACTGAATTTTTGGATATCAACTTTGCTTCACAGTTTAGATTCAAGATTCTGGTAGACAAATATCTATATCTAAAATGCAGATTAAACCTCCTGAAAAATAAAAAATTAGAACTGGATACAGAACCTTGGAGAAGGTGGAATGGTGTACTGAGCCATGACTGGTTGTAATCTACAGGTAATAGACAGAGAAAATGCACTACAATCTATCATTGCTCCTAATAGTTGTTTTCAGCAATACAATTTACTCTCTACATTGTGTTCGCCCCTGAAGATACCATGTGATTCTGTTCATTACTGCACCTAACCTTCCAGCCCTGTCCAAAATTGGAAGCAGTCTGTACTCTATTGAGCTCATCATCACAATAACACTGTGGCCCAACACAGACTGTCATCTCCGCCCTCTTCCTGCAATTCCTCTCTACCCGCCTCTCCTATACGGATCCTGCTGACTGCCAATCGGCAAGCCTCAGTTTATTCTAATGAACTGGTCTTTGGGTGGGTCTGGTGTCGAAGGGGCTCATCAACGGCCTCCAGGCTGTGCACAAAGGCCAAGAGGATGCAGGCATAAAAAATACACACACACACACACATACTCACACTCACAGGCCAAACAGAAACAGTGGCCATGCTTCACACCCTGGAAAACTTGCCTAGGGGGTTTCATTAACTCTGACCTGCGCTCCCCAGCCTTCCCGGCTGCCTTCCTGTTTACCAGCTCTTTCTGGCTCTCCCTCACTGTGCCTCCCTCTCTCTCCCTCTAACTGTGAAGGGTGATTGTAGCAGCGGGAAGCTGGAGCAGCCAAACCCTAGCAGTAGAGTCTATAGTACAAGAGGCTATTATGACCACAGTATGAATGAGGTATTAGGCATTAGGCATTAAGCATTAGGCGTAAATCTTGAGATTAGGCATTATCCTAGTCTGGCTAGAGCAGGTTAGCTGGAGTAAGAGCCATCTGGGATTATGTGAGATAGTTAGATTAATAGATTAATTCTTGCTTGGGTGCGGAAGGAAATCTTGCAGTCGTGATCATTCCAGTGAAGTCACCCGGCAGCACAGACACAACAATTCTTTACCCTACAAACTAGCCAGATGGCTAATGAAACTTACCTTATCAGGGATTAAAACCCAGGCTGTAGCTATCATACTCTAGCATGCCAATTACTGCCACACATACAGGGAAATACTGCTGTAATAATTGACTATTTATCTCCATAATCCCTTTTCCAGGCACAGGTCAGCTGTTACTTGTCAATATGAGGCTGCAGTATAAAATGATAAAAGCGCCAGAACTTTCCTGAAAATGACAGTAAATATCTCCCATTAGTGTCTAGCAGCAATTTGTGATCGACTGGTAACGCAATTAAAAGTGAGCGCTGACAGCTTTGGGCTAATTTTAGACTTCTCATTTTGGTTGTCTTCTGCAATCCATGGAGTTTTCATGTTTGATGTGACAGCGTCATGGTGATGGTTAATGTACGTCTTTGATGATCTAAACACCCCCTGTCATAGTTGGCAGCTGTTTCTAAAGTGGTGTCCTATCTGTGTTGTTTTTTTGTTTTTTTTTAAATTTGTTTGTGTGTCATTTTGCTTCAGGGATGTGAGGACTCTGCTGGCCCAAGCCTTCGCTCGGTCCACAGTCATGGCCTGCTCTCAGGACTGACTGCTGAGAGCATGCTGCTCTAATTGAATCCCACACCTGTTACTGGCAGCTGCAGCGCGCAGACAGCAGGGGGCAGAATGGAGCATGGCATGGTACCCCATGTACATGCTGGACAGTTAATGGGCTTTAAGGGTTAGTGTGTGTGCATGATTGTGCAGTGAGTCTCCTGATGGTGTGTTGATGTGCATTCATCAGCCCATTAGTGTGTGTAGCTATGTCTCACTGTATATTCGTGTATTCGTGTGTGTGTGTATGTGTGTCTGTGTGTGTGTGTCTGTGTAGGCATGCATGTGTGCAGTTAGAGAGCCAGAAAGGCAGAAAGAGAGAAGAAAGCGTGAAGAAGGATGTGAGCGTGTTCTGTGTGTGCAAACAAGAAGAGAGAGAAGTGAAGTAAGAGAGAGTAAATAGGTTATTTCCTGTGAAATGAGAATCAGGAGTGAGTTAATCTGTTGAGGAGTGACATAAAGTGACATAGAGAAGAAGATAGAAATAAGGAAGGAGAAGGATAGGGCTTCCATTGTGTTTCCGCTTCCTTTTAGACTACAAGGGAGTCAAGTCATGGGAGTAAAAACACAATACAGTACAAACAGCCATGCACAGACATATACACACTGACAAACACCCTTAGGACACACACAAACTCCCAGACAATGCACGCAAGTACACACTGTCCAGACAGTGGAAGAGGCAGGTGTCAAACTGGCACGTTTATCAACCCAAACATTCACCCCAGAGAATACCCTTCACTGAGACCAAAAGCTGGCAACGGCTAGAGATAGCGTCCGTTGAAAGCAAAACCTTATCTGCTTTGGAGTAGAGTTGACACTGAGTGACAGGAAAGTTGGTCGGGACATGGCTGCAGAGGCTACAGGCTGCTAATACAGTTGGCTGACTGACGCTTGAGCGGTAAGGACACAGTAAGCCTGCACTGCTGTTACATTAGCCTAGCCTAGCCTGCCGTCGCCCTGCATGTTCCTCTCTCCTCCATCTGCTCTGAATCAGGCCTCCCTGAGGTGCCGACTCTCCATAAAGGTCCTGTAACCAAAAGCTGTGATTTATATTCATAACCACCTGCCTCGCTCACTCATTCACTCACCTCTCTCTGTTCTTTGGCTCTAGCAATGCATGACTTCTGAATGTACAGTCGATCCCTACACTCTTCCCTATCTCTCTGTGCCACTGAATAGGGTGTCTGCACTGCCTCAGTCACATGACTGTGCTTGTGTGTGTGCATGTGTGGTGGGTCATTTTTAATGAGGCAATGCTACCTGACTCATCGTCTCTATAGCGACCATGCACCCATTTCTCTGCTTTCAGACATTTTTTTTTGTTTTTTCCTGTTACACGATGCAGAAGTTTTCCACTCATTTCCTCTCACTTTTCCAAATCACAGGTAGGGCGCAGTTTGTGTGAGTAATGGTTCTGTTCTCAGTAGTGTCCCCCAACCCGCCCTCCATGGAAATACCAGGATTGTTCACAGCAGTCTAACACTGCCTTCTTTTCTTGCCTCTTTTCCTTTAGAAGCAAAACAGACTGGAGGTGAGAAAAACATGGCGGACTCTTGTTTGGTCCTGTCAGCGATGATAAAGGAAATATTGTCATGATGTGGGTTGTGTGCTCCTTTAGACTGTCAGTAAAAATGGTGAGAAAAGGGATAGAGGTAGTGATGGGAAGAAGGAGAGGTGGCTAACATAGTCTTAAAATAGCCTAACAGTAGGTAGTGGACATTCATTGAACAGGATCTCCTGCATGTTACATCATCACTGCGCGATGCACGTCATCACAATCCAAATCTGTCAAATCAGTTCATCAATCATCAAGGATTAATTTGACAAACACGAGCAAGACACAAGTCTAGAATGTTAATTCAGCCATAAACAGAGAAAGGAAGTGTGTTTAGCAGCAGTGGAGGGATGGATTAAGGTGGGAAAGGGCAGCAGTGCAGACGGAGGAGGGGTATTCATCTTAGTGTTAGTGGGAGGAAGAGTAGTAAATAAAAAATAACCAGTTGGGTGAAATGGAAGCAGGAGGAGGAGGAGGAGGAGAAGGAGAATGGCTTTGTAGCTCGCTATTCCACCACAAGCAGGAAGAGTGAGCTAAATGGCTGCTTGCGGTGGGGGAAAATGTGAGACAATGACCCATGTTAATGAAAAGCCATGGACACGACAACAGACAAAGGGGTCCATAAACCAGTTAATGGCAACCTCTATAGTAGCTAATATCTCCAACATATGGATCCAGCCAGGGGGCCAGACAGGGAAATGGCTGAGACAGAAACAGATGTGAGTAAGGGGGCTCAGAGAGAGTTGAGGAGGGTGGGGACTTGAGCGAGAGGGAGTTAAGGCTTATCGGAAAGCTGGCACTGATGGCCACTACTCCCACCGTGACCTTGGGTGTGGGTCAGGTCTGTCTCTCCTCTTTAAGAAGCTAGTGATTGAGGTGCCTGGACGTACTGATTGGGGCTATTTAAGAGTGCTTGTGACGAGGCCCTGCAGTAACAGAGGTGCCATTACAAAAAAGCTGGAGTACTCCCTACAGGGCATACACTTCCCACCCCCATCCCCTCCCCTCTCCTCCCCCTCCGGAGCCTCATTGAACACATAAGGAACCAGGGGGGGATTGACTGATGTGGACGGGTGTATGGGAGCACAAGTTCACAGTGCATGTGCAATAAAGAAAACAGGTGTGGCAGTGACAAACTGTAGAAAGAAGGGAAGGAGAGATAGAGACGAGAGAGGAAGGAAGAGGGGTGTAAGAGATTCTCAAAGAGCCTGCAGCTGCTTGTGATGGCCAGATGTGATCTGAGAGATAAACCAATCAGGGAAAGATGAGAGAGAGAGAGAGAGAGACAGAGAGAGAGACGGAGAGAGAGAGAGAGAGAACAAGAGAAAAGGAGAAAGGAGAATGAGAAACACAATAGAGAAAAACAAGCAGAGATAAGCAATGAAACAGTGAGAGAATAGGAGTTAAATGGAAGTGTGATTAATTAAAAAAGCAAGAGAGACAGAATGAAAAAGGACACTGAAGCACCTGAAAATGGGACACTTTGAAATTGGTACTGAGAGCAACTTTGGCCATTTACTGTCTTTTTTAAACACATTTTTTTGCTTAGAGTTTACTGCAAGAACAAGCTTTAAATCAGTCCAGAGAAACTAAAAAAGAGGGGGAGAGATACAGTATGTACAAAAGGAGGAGCTGAGTGATGTAAAGAGAGAGAGGAGAACTGTTTTTTATTAGATCTGGAGGGACAAATAAATTACAGTAGCGAAATGAGTCAAAAAATACTTTAAATGAGGAATGTGAATTGTCTGGTGTATGTGATGCACAGGTGTGAAGAGGAGGAAAGGGATGGAAAAAAGAAGGAGAGATTTGCCATCCATGGGATGATATGAATGTATGTTGTCTGTAGGTTTAGGCTAAGATGTGCCACTTTGCCCAAGAAAGGAATGAGGTTAATCTCTCGTTTATCTCTCATAGATACTGGACTGACCTCCCATGATGCCTTTGTGTGTGTGTGTGTTTCTGTGTGTGTGAGTGCATGTGTGCGTGCGTGCAGGTCAGGCTGGTGTCATCAGAACCAAGGAGGAAATCTAGAAGGATTTTAGAGTTTTGGTTATAGTTCAGAGAGAGATAGAGGGAGAAGGGCAGAGGAAGCGATTAGAGATTGAGAAAGAAAAGGGAGGGATATCAACATCAAACATGACCACTACACAAGGTGCTGGGTTAGGAGGGGGGTATGGGGGGAGGAAGGGAGACAAGGGAGGGGGAGAAGGGAGGAAGGGGCGAGCTGTGGTTGTTATGTTCATTGTGGTCTTTACCTTTTTGATCCACTTCTATTCAAGCATCGGAAAAAGGAGAAAGAAGGAGATAGAGAGATAAAAGAGAAAGACAGCAAGGAAGAGATAGAGAGGGAAAGTAAAGAGAATGAAAGAAAAACAGGTGCAGGAAAAAAGAGAAAATTGAGATTAAATAAAACGCTGTCCTTTCTCTCTCTCACTTTTTAAAGCAAGTTATCTGTCTGTGTTATGGTTGGCTTCGCAGAAAAAAGGATGGCTCAAATGGAAAATGAGGAGGGGAAAATGGCCTGGCCTGGGTTTAAATCTATTTCCATTTCATTTCAACTTTATCAATAATCCCCCAACAACACAATCCATCCCCAACCACACACTCTCGACCCCACCTCTACCCCTCTTATTGCCACATCCCTCTCTCTCCCTCCCACTTTTTCCTTATGCCCAAAGCGCAGCTCCAGGAACCTGTTGGAAAAGGAAGCCAAGGGAGAGCATCTTTGCACTGTAGTCCTCTTGAGCTGTAGAAAAAAAAAAACAAAGAGCAAGAAAGGTAGAGGAAGAGAAAGGGGGTGGTAGATGGAAAGGTGGCGATGAGGATGTCCTTATATGTGTCTGGTTGTTGTTGGAGGGATCACTAAATCCCCCTCTCCTCCTCTCTCTCCAGGTGCAGTCTATGTTGACATTAGAGCAGTCCCTTGATCTAAAGAAAGCGAAGCATTTGGCTTTGCTCAATTTACAGAGTCAGGATGCTCGCTATAGAAGCCAGCAAAAACACTCAACCCATCGACCGTCCAATCAATGGGGAGCTGCCGGCTTGCCTGGCCGAGACTGGCTCATCAAAGAAAAAGAGAACAAACAACAGGGGAAAGGGGGGGGGGCTTGACAGAGTGGAACGCCTCAGAAACACAGAGAAACCAAGAGGCACGGGTTGTGGGTGCAGTGGGGGTAGTAGAGACAAAAGAGAGATGAGAAATATGTCTACAGTGGGCTCATCACGTATAAATCAATACGTTAGTGCTTTGAGTCACAGGATTGTTCGGCTAAGACGAACAGGTAAGGTGTGGCTCCCTCGACATCCATGACGCTGTTTGGTACCTGCTTGTTTTGCTGTGTCAGGGGACATCTGCGAGCAGCTGGAGACTCGAGGAGAAGCAAGCAAGGATCTCAGCTCTGCCTTTCACATTAGAGCACTGGCACACGCTTTTCCTCTGTGTTTGCTGAGGCACAAGTGGTGTGAGCCGATCGTCATGTCTCCCGGGAAAGGACGTGTCAAAAGGCACATGGCTGGTGGATCCCTGCTGCGAGTGTGATTGTCGTGTATGTGTCGTAGGAAGTCTGTGGTCCCCGGAGGGCTCTGTGAAATTGTCACGACAACTCACAGGGTTGCCCGTTAAAAAAGAGAAAAAAAGGTAAGAGAGAGAGATAAAGAGAGAGATGTAAGGAGACAAATAGCAGGCAAAATAAAAAAGGAAAAGAAAGCGTTAGCGGTGGCCTGATCTGTGTGGGGGATGGCCTTGCATCTTGGCAGTGGTACAGCAGAGGCGGCATCAGTATCAGCAGCAGCACTGATCATTTATCATCTTACGCCGAGATCAAACTAGACAAACAACCTCCATGAAGACCTGGGGAATGGTGGCCATTTTCAGCCTAGAGGGGTAAACATGGCAAAGCTATGAATGCGAGCGCTGTGAAGCTGGGGCAGGGGGCAAGAAAGCATTACATCCCCACCACCAACTGCGAGTGCAATCATTAGCACCAAGGTTAGAGGAGGGAGAGACCGACCAGAGAGCATCCAGAGCTTTCATCCTCACTGAAGCTACTGCAGGGGAGGAAGGGTGCACAGGGAAACAACAATTCAGCAGGGCTCAAACATATAGCGTTTTTTCATCGATGCATCTACAGACGGCACAGCTTGTCCATTTTATGCAAGTGTGAGGTTATAGTCCTCAAAGGATGGAATACTAAATGTGATGTTACATATGGACCACTGAGCAAATTTCTCTAAACAGGAGGAAAGTGGTTTGTGCAATGCAAAGCAATGTCATGAACAGAGAGAGAGAGAGAGAGAGAGAGAGAATAAAAAGGAAAACAATTTCTTCAATGCTGCAAAAAAAGAAAAGAAGAAAAATAGAATAGGTGGAAGACATCTGTTGACTCCAATTTTTTTTTTAGCTCTTGTCCTGAAAAGTAGAAGCTAAGCACAGACAATCACATCATCACATTTAACTGAAGACACACACACAAAAACACAAGAGAAAAGAGACAGAAACTCATCAAACTGTCCCCACAGTAAGCAGGAGGTTAGTTTAAGGCCAACTTGGTTGTTTGTCCGATTCATTCAGCGCTTCTCTTTCAGGGCCCTTTTGAGAAATAAGCCACTGGCTTCTCTTCCCTTAATCACTCTGCTCAGCGCTCTCTACAACCCTATCAATTACTCCCACACTAATGAGTACAGCCAGAAACACACTTTTAATACACACACACACCCGCACACAAACACACCCACACACAAACACACATACACACATTGTAGGAATACTGCAGGACAACTGCGCCTCCTCTGTCTCTTTCTCCTCTGATAGTGTGTCCTTTCCAGCTTTTCCCATTCTTTCCCCTCTGTGTTTTCTCTTTCTCTCGCTTTACATTATTCACGGTAAAGAGTCAGCTCTTTTCAAAACCTGAGCAAAGCCTCCTGCTTCTCATTCAACAAACATTTATGAGCCTCACGTTAAATGGCGGCTCAATACATATTAATAGAATTTCATTTTCAGCTACATCAAAGTGTTTCCTCACCTCCCCTGAAAACTTGTCATATTACGATGCCATTATTCCTTTTACTGACAAACTCTTTCCAACAAGTCAACTATCATTTCCAGTGGCTTTGCGTCCAAAAGCTATGTCTTATAATGAACAGGCAGTGCTGAATACATTTGCAGGGAGAATCAATTTTATAAAGTGAAACAGTGGCAGAGCCACAAAATAAGAATGCAGTGGAGAATATGGAGTTACCTAAGAAGCTCTGCAGAATCTCCACTACATAGCCTGAGTAGGCGCTTTTAAAACTACCTGCAGTGGGCATATTAACTAGATAAATCACAGCTGATAAAATAGCAGAGGCACAACACTAAGTCTAATGGCTCTGGCATGGCTAGCATGGATGGCCCAAACAGAGAGCATTAGGAGTCAATAATGATGTAGCACTTTGTCCTGGAGGAGGAGGGGGGACAGGTAGTGCTCTCACAGGGCAGATTTACTTTGACTCAGTGTACATCTGTGTTAGGACTGCAGTGTAAGTTTGCCACTGCAGTGAATACATGCTGTAGCTGTGTGCATGGATCTGTGATGTCTTAATGGAATCCAGCAGTCTACAGCAGGCTGTGACAGTGCAAAATGAGAGTTCGGTTGAGCTGTTTTGTCTTGCTCTGTTCCGGTTGGCAAAAACAATGCTATGTGGCGGGGAGGCCTCGCAGGGCTTTTTGGCTCGATGAGATATGATTTGACTTGTTGGCGGATGTTGTATTTTGCCAAGGCAATCCCACGCGCAGCAACACAGACACATTCCGGACCCTTGTTTGAGCTCGGCCGCCAGAGCTGTGTGTGTGTGTGTGTGTGTGTGTGTGTGTGTGTGTGTGTGTGTGTCAGCTCGGCTCTGGCTGTCACCTCGCCGTTTCAGGTGACTGGTAACATGGCGCCTGTGTGACACGCACACAGAGGACCCTGTCAGATGCAAACATCACACTCAGCCATCAACATGGCTGTACACCATCTCAACTGCCACGATACACAACCTTTACATATCATCTCTCTATTGTTCACCTTTTTGTCAAGACAACCAACGGAAAACCATGCGCCTGTCTTGGATGATGCCAGAGTGCCCGGCGTTCCCAGCCAGTCATGAACGATGGAGCATTACCAGAGCGATTAGCGGCAGCAAATTCAATTAATCTTGACAAATCTCTGCTGAGGCAGAACTGAAGAGAGCGACGCGCCCCCTCTCTTGGTAATTAAAAGTGGCCGAGTTGAGTGGCGTGTGGTGCGACGGTGACTAGGTTTTGGGATGAACAGTTCCAGCTCTGAGTCTGAATGTGTCAGGTCCCATTTACTGTCTCAAATGAGCACATATACACGTACAGCAGCCTGCACTTTGAGATTTGTGCATATGTGTGGGTGCATACTTGTTTGTCTTTTTGTGCAGTTGTGTGAGTGATTGTAACGTGGGCTTGTCTCTCCAGTGGAGGAGAGTGGCAGAGGACAGGGGTAATTGGCTCTTCTTTGTCACCTCAGACAGGCGGGACATTTCATCATAAGGGGATCAGCTTCCAATTTTCTAAGCCGTACAATACTTCAGACACAATCAACAAAGTATTTTTCCAAGCATGGGGAGGAAAAATGCAAGTCAGCAGCTATTTAATCACCCCTGTGATTGCTTCGAAGCGAGAGAACAAGTTCCCTTGTTCGGAGAAAAAGATAAGGTTAGAATGAGGAGAAGGAGGCTGGTACACGGAAGCAATGCTACCCTGACCCTCTGTGGACAGTGCAATACACAACACCAAGCTACAGCACAGAACTACCAGAGGACTAACAAAGTCAGGCGACTGGAGAGGGTCAATGTGACCATAGCTAACATCGACCAGAAGAACAGAGGGCAGAAGAGACTCAAGAAGAACACTTGTTGCCACTTGGAAGGCTGTGAAGAAAAGATCTGCCACAGAGAAAAATCCCAAATGACAAGAAACCCAGCAGCTAACCTCTTCTTATCTGAGACTGTGGCTGCAACCTGACTTAACAAAGTCATTCAAAAGGTAAACCAAGGGCACAAAAGCACTGAGCAGAGCAAGGGCAAAGACTGAAAGAGGTGCTTGGAAGTCCCTGAGTTTCTTCGGGCCTCTCTTTCAGAGCCAGGCGGTTGGATATTTGAATTATGGCCCACCTGTAAAAGAAAAAAAAACAGAGACAGCCAAGGAGACAGAATATAATGATAAGATACTGTGGCAGATTGACGGGCAGAGAGTAAAAATAGAAAAAGAACAAGAGAAATGGGGTGATGAATGAAAATTAAAGCCCTTTGAGTGTAGATCGTAGGTGAAAAAGAGAGAAAAGTAGAATACAGACAGAGAGAAGTTAAGAGACATTAGATGAATTGATATTGATTGTGAGAGATCATAAGCAAAGGGAGGATGAGTGAGAGACCTTAGAGTGAAGAGATGAGAAGATTGTAGGAGAAGAAAAAGAGCAAAAAGGGTTAGCAGCTTGGCGTCAACTCGGCTCGCTGCAGCATCTGCACCTGAGGAAAAAGCAGAGAGACCCCACCCAATATTTCCACCCCGATCGCTCCAAAAACCCCTGCACCCCAGGAAGACCCATATTTCCCAATTTACCACCACCCCAACACCCTCAAATGTCCTTTTACACCTTCCTGTATTCCAATAAAGCTTCTGGCAGGTGGAGGGGTTGCAAATGACCCTCCCCTCCAGCCAGGCATTTCTGCATATTGAGGGGATCAATTCTGAGAGTAATAATACATGAGAGGGAGGAGGGGAGACTGAGCGGAGATTTTCACATGAACAAGGATCAGCACAACACCATGTACTCCTTTCTGCTCCTTTGGCTGTGTGAGTGTGCTTTTGCTTGTGTGTGCATGCTTGTTCAGAGGACGAAGAGTCAGAGGAGGAGAGAAAGAGAGCAACTGTGTTTCCCCCCTTTTGCGAGTGTGAGGTAGACACGTGTGTGTATGTCACACCTGCCACGGAGCTTTGAGCAGTGCAGGAGGAAGTCAGCCGTTACCATGGGGACATTAAATGTGTGGCACTCTAGGTCATGTGGTCTAAAATAAGCCCTTTGCTGTTTGCTTTAACATTGCTATTGTGATGTGTGGAATACACACAACGCCCCCTGCCTCCCAATCTCACTGCGCCCAATTTTCATTTTTATTGGAAATCGGAGGGACAGCAAAGGTGTTTGGTACCAGATAAAGGCAGTGGCATGCCCCTGGGTCAATCAGTGTGTGAGTGTGGGGCGGTGTGTGTTACACTGCTGTGATCGCCAATAAGGGCTGACCCCACGTTTGCAGTGGGTGTGCGTCAAGTGCTTATCGGAGTCTGTGTTTGTCGAGCACCTTCCCCCATGTGAAAATCCCTCTCAGCTACTGGTGCGCCGCTCTGTTGATGAAGAAAAAGGTTTAGCGCCCTGATGTGAGTGTGTGTGCATGTGTGTGTCTGTATAGTGTAAGTGGCGGAGAGAGAAAGAAAAGAAGAGACAGAAAGAGAGAGAAAGCAGGTGAGGATGACTGTCTGTCTTGTTTTTGTTTTGTTTGTGTTGAAAAAAGCCAGAGAGAGCAAGTGCTTACATGTAATTTGTCGAGGTCTTTTTGGGGGGGTTGAAGAGAAGGTAGGAGGTTCAGGTTGGGGGGCGGGGGTAGAGGAAGGAATGGGAGAGGCGGCGAATGGGGTGAGGGGGGTTGGGAGGTGGGAGGGGGTGATAGGGTCTCAGTACTCACTGTAGGGGACACACTCGTACTGGATCTCCAGGTACTTGTAGGTCCCTGGGCAGGGGTCAGGGAATACATCTGACCCCGCTACCACCACACACTGGGTGCGGTTATTACACCTGTAAGAGGAGACGGATGGGGGAGGGAAGGGAGAAAAGAGAGAAATGAGAGGAAGTAAGTGATAAGTAAATGACGAGTGCCATTTCAAGAAAGACAAGGAGGAGTTTGTACAAAAAAAAAAAAAGAAAACATCTTCAGGCACTGAAAGACTGAGAGAACGGTAAGGAAGGGAGTAATTTCACACTAGACTAGATCATGTGACAGCTACACCCGAAGGGAGGTGGGAAACAAAGAGAAACTGAGGGAGGGGGAAAAGGAGTGGGATGAAGGATAGGGAGAAAGATGGAGGGAGGGAAGAGGCAGAGTGAGGGCGAGTGACGTAAGAGACTCCTCTCCTGGGGGATTGTGAGTGGGAGCAATTAGAGGTGAGAGAACAGGGAAGGACAACGGGGGGGCTAAGGCAAATACTATACACCACACACACGCACAGGGAAATTCATATGCACATAATACCTACAACTAAACCGAGGCGCTGCATGCCTTCTCACGTTTGTATACCCCAAGAAACACACACACACACCACACACACACATACACACACAGAAGAAAAGATGCATATCCACAAGCATGTACTCACTTATTCTCATCACATAATCCTTCTCTATCCAGCTTTTAGCATTTCTCCCCTGTGCTTTCTCTCACTCCGATCATATCTCAAGTCTATGCTGAACTCACTCTATCATCCCATCATATCTAGCTGTCTCTCTCCTTTCTTTACCCCCTCAATTCTCTCCTTCACCCCCTGCCACTTCCCTCCCCGCCTTGCTCTCTCCCCAAGCAAGCACCCTGTGCCTCCATTACATGCGTGATGGATAGCTAAGAGAGGGCTTCCATTGATCTAAGCTCAGAGGAAGCAGATGCTGAGCACAAACAGAGACAGCAGCTGTAGGAAGCCCTGAAAAACACCCTTGCAAAAACCTAAAACGTGCATCGCTACACACACACTCATATACATGTGTATGTGCAGCATAACACAGACACTTAAATAACACTGTGTATATGCATGTCTCACTAAGATGCAGTGGCGTTTTGCACAGAACAAGGATGCTGACTTAAGGTTTTCACACAAGATATCAACACCTCATGTGGAAAAGCAGGAAGTTCTGGGCAAATTATGTTGTGAAATAATATCATGTTTCCTCAGCCAATAATGGGCTCAGACTCTGTACAAACACAAACACAAGATCCAAACAGATCAATAATTACCTCTGTGACATTATCTTGAAGGCATCGGGCAGGTAGCACTGCACATTCTCCATCTGAAATGGGTCTGCATCACAAATCTTGTCATCGGTGCGGCCGTAGTTAGCCGTCTCAATCATGATGACATCACTTCCAGGGCAGCGCAGCTCGATCGGGTAGCCTTCACACGCCAGCTCTCGACGCATCAAGCCAAAGGGCATCATTGACCGGCTCAGAGCTGGAGTGGAAAGAGGGAGAGAGGCAAAGTTATTGATGATTCAATGAACCTTATTACTTTTAAGAGGCACTTTATTATTCAACCACATTGTAAATGTTGAGTGTAGGATTTGACAAGAGCTTGCAAAATGAAAGTGTTCCTATCCTCCTCATGTAAAAATGCAAACGAGCTAATGAGCACTAATGTCTCAGTAGTGTTGATGCACAGTCTGGCAATCCAGTTTTCACATTGGAACATCACAGATCACATATTGGCATGGAGGATTTGCAGCCACACCAGCTTCTCCAATAAGATATTGCACCACTTGTGAAACAAACTGTGAGAGTTTCAAATGTTAACAAACTCCTACACACAGCCAGGCAGCAGCTTATCATTTTCATCCCTCACCAGGGAGGAACTGTGTGTTCTTCCTAGCATCTTTTACACTATTTCACCTCAACAAGGTGACAGAGCAGAACCTTAAGATTCACTCTGAATTAAAGAGGAAGTAAAGGCAGTAAAAGCGAAAAATAGTGGATTAGTGTCAGTGTATACCTTCGTGTCTGGTGTGTGCACCATTTGCACACCCACTGCTTTTAATCAACTGTCTGAGAGGCATGTCATCGTACTGCTGCGTCCAGCAGTGGGGCTCTGTGTGGAGAAGGGTCAGCAGGGACAGCAGGGTACTCAGGGTTAATCGCTGAGCCAGGCTGAGAGGCTGCAAAGAGGCACTGAGAGAGACACTCGCTGTCTCTCTAGCTCTCTCAATAACTGAATAACTTTCCAACTGCCTCCACAAACAAAAAAAAATAACAAAATGGCTGCCAGCTTCGTTTACAGCCCAGGTTGAGGCAGGGGCATGAAAACAGCATAAGAGCGGAGACATAGTAAGTGATCTGGCAGTGAAGGACAGCTTGTCTATGCTGAGACTCCTGCCAGAGGCTGTGAAAGCTGCTGTCCGTGGTCCTGAACTGACAAAAACTTCTTTTGGGAAAATAACATCCAAAGTGTTGAAGCTGCATCAGAGAGTGGTAGGTGCTGTCCACTGTCCTGAAGGAGCAGAAAGCTCTGACCGATCTCTCCTCTGCAGTATCAGTGGGGAGGACATTGAACATACCAGGTTGATAGTGGGCATATTGTCAAATTTAATAACAGCAATGCTTGCATCACTTGAACATGTTGAAATTTAGAAGTTCTTTATAAACTCAGGCTCTCACAGCACAGCTTTTCCCCTCTGCCAGACGGGCTCAGAGGCAGAGAAGGGCACTGAGTTATCCCCTCTCCCCTTTTACTGTCAGTGCTGAAACCCACAGAGGGCCTGTGCTCCCTTTCTGTGATGACTGCTTAAGTTTCAGCCCCTGCCCATTCAGGAGAAGTGCCCATCTGGGTCAATGTCAATGTCAGTCATCTCAGACAAGCTCTGCAGCGATGAGCTACATGATTCACTGCCATCGGACTTACTCATATTTCTAAATGCCACCCATTTATGCAGCGGGGACTTGAGTTCAGTTGTCTAACTAACGCCATTAAGGCTGAATGACTAGCACAGACAGACTTCAAATCTTTAATGCCTCGCCAGCATGCAGTGCCAGTGCCAAATCACAAAGGCCTAGATGCAAAAGCGCATACTAATTAAAGCACACGGAGATGCAAACAGCAGGCGAGGCCAGTCAAACAAATCCACACGACAAATGCAAAAACCCACACAAGCAAATTAGCACAGACGCAGGCGTACTGGGCAGTCGAATGTGCATGTTCACAATCAAGCCCTCATGTACTTGCATGCATGCATACTTACATGGACACACAATGTTCTTGTGTCACAGTGGGATTACAGTGCATTGTGTCAGTGTGTGGCCTTGTTCTCTTAACTACCCTGCGGTGTAAGCACACAGCAGCATACAGCTGCCCAGCGATTAGAACCACACAGTGAGCCGAGAGGAGAGTAAAAGGGCCACCAGGAGTGATCACACTTAGTCCACTTAAGCTGTGGACCAACACTACAGGGACAATAGCCCTTTTCAGAGGGGGCAGATCACAAGTTAAACATACTTTACATACCAAACCCCCATTATATGGTTATATTCATAGCTATTTAGGGCCATCTACTGCAAGGCCACTGAGAGTAAGATTAGTTACAATGGAAGGGCTAAGCCAGAGAGAAATTGGAAGAGCAGTCTTGGCTGTTGGTTGAAGTAGAACTAGGCTGGTCCAATTATAATAAATACAGATTATTTCTGCAGTGTTTTTGATCCATTTTGGATCATTTCATTTCTGGTATTTATGCTGATCAGCTTGTGCTTATGTAGATGATTTCAGGTTTTATCATTTTTTGTCAGTTTGTATCTGCCATACCTCTTGTAGCTTACTGACTTGACAGTGCCGATCAAAGTCTTAATTTAGGGTTATTCAGTCTAAACATAATGTCTCTGAGTCACAATAATGTAAACTTGCTATAAATTTCACCAGAATTTTTTTTTTTTTTTTTTTACAGAATGGCATTATCTTTTAAGGCAATATTTTTTCTGGCTCCTCTGTTACAGTATATATTTAGCCATTATTGAGCACAGCCATTACTGAGACAGTGAACCGTTATGGTGGCAGCAGCCATGATAACTAGCCTATTCCTGACACCACTGCAAATCTTCACTTCCTCCATATTTTTATTGTATTTCACACCTACATATTTCACACCTACCACCACCTACAACTATTTAACAAGTTCCAGGTTAAGGTGGAATTCACCGTGTAAATGCAGCAGGATGCACCTTACATGGCGATTTACGCTGAGATTTTTGAATGGCGCATTCAGAAACAAGTGTGGAACTTAACTTCAGGGATTGGGTGTCTGTGTGTGTGTGAGTGTGTGTGTGTGTGTGTGTGTGTGTGAGAGAGAGAGAGAGAGTGTGTGTGTACGTGGTTGTGTGTCAGCCAGATGGCCTGAGGCCTAGCTGGAGCTGTGGCTGGCTCTGAGCTGAGCTGAGATGAGCAGAGGATAAGCTTGGACTGGCCATGGGCTACGATTGTCCTTCACTCTGCAGGAATCCATTAAGGTTTCAGGGTCTCTTCAGCCAACACACACGCACTGAAACACACACCTATGCACGTGGCCATTTACTTGTGCCTGTCAGGCTCGTAATGGCTGGATGACAAAGTGTCTTTCTCAATAGCAGACATATGTATAGGTGGATCTAATAGCTCAAAGTGCTTAATCTCCAGCGGTTTATAAAACTGTGTTAATATCTGTCATCTACAGGAAATGGTTACCAATTGTCACACATACTGATAATGATATGAGCCAATTTGATAATCATATGAGCTGATACGCATGGCTGTGGTGTGCAAGAAACAGAGATCTCAAACGTGTGCGCACAAATGCACACACATGCACACACACACACACACACCAGACAGGGGACTGGTGTCACTCCAGGGCAGCTGGTGTGAGGAGCTGAAGCGGTTGGCTTCATAATAGAAGCTCCATACAAATTAAGAGCAAGAGAGAGAACTGATTGGATTTGACTCATTATTCTCACACAGTAATTAAAGCCTGAGGGTGGATAGATGCTTGGACCCTTTGACAAGAACATAATTTTGTTGAAGCTAAGCTAGTCTTTGGACTTGCTCATTCTTTCCCAAGCATACACATCTATATATCTATTTCACTTTCAGGGACCCACTCAAATACAGACACAAATGTCTCCAAAGATTTAAGATCATTTAGAGATGAGCATACATGATCTGCAATCCTGAATCGTGACCTGCACTTTCGAAAAGTTTGAAAAAAAAGTCTGAGTTTGTTATATCAAGACCCACTCAGAGAGACGACATTTAGAATTCTGAAAAGTTCACGGCATGAATAGACAAAGATTTGTCTTCATTGAAACATCACCAAAACATTTCCATCATCTGCGGTGTGCTTTCAAACATAAAAGCACTTTGATTTCAACGTCTTTGACAATTTGACCTTGTACCGTGTTATCGCAGACGTTGTATGGTGTGTTTTCTCAGAAATAACTGAGTGAAGTTTAGCCTTGCAGGTAGCCAGAGACTGAGACAGCGACTTTGCAATTGAGTTACAATGGGAGATAATACTTTGGGAGCTCTAAGGCTGACTTGTTAGCAGTATGGCTGACTGTCTTTCGGGGGCTGAAATTTGATCAGCCCCTCTTAGTCTCTCTGTCTGTTCCAGCAGTCGTCTGCTAATGCTGCTCATTAGCATAGTACTGAAGCATAGTGCCAGAGAAAATTTTCGCTAAGCTGTGCTGGTGGTTGAGAAATCGAGCATGCTGCTGATGAGGTGGGATTCTTGTTATATCACTGTCTTCAAAATGCGATTCAAGTTGCACTGAGGCTAATAGGTGAGTTTCCTTTATGCTGAGAGATTGCAGTAGAATATTAAAAGTATACAGCATACATATACATATTCCCTGACATTCAGCTCCGGCTGAAAGACAGGGCCCCTTATGATTTTTTTTTTACATTAGTTTCTTAGTAAAGCTGGAAAAAAGAACAAGTAATTTTACAGCCATTGGACATAACTAAGTGGTCTCAGTGATGGGAGTCCCTCTCTTGCAGAGAATCATCCCAACCAATTTTTCCAGTACTTTATCAGCTTAGCGCTGTATCTTAGCGACTCACTTAGCCCTGCGAGTTAGCTTAATGACTCGCTGGAGCATGGCCTGTCACCACAGACAAGCTGAGGCGATGCGGCCAGAACTGTCACATCCAGGCAGACTTCAAGCTGAGGAGTTGTGACAAAGTGACATCCGGAGACAAACCTAAAGGCCTAACATGAGGGTGCGGGAGGTGGGGGCTGCTTGTGGGACAGTGTGTGTGTGTGTGTGTGTGTGTGTGTGTGTGTGTTTTTATGTGTGTGTAGATCAGAGGGAGTAAGGCAGGCCTCAAAGCTAGGATGCTATCCCATCTCCACTGACTCCTCTGACTGTCTCCTACAGGAAAAGGAGACGAAGGAGATGAGGAGCGACTGTATGTGGAGTCACCAGCACTGCTATAAGGTCAGAACACAAAGCAGCGCCAAAATGACACACATCCACCGTGATGGAGCCGAGTCAAGCTAACGCACAGGGAGGAAGAAATGAAATGGCAGAGCGCATTAGACAGGGCAGAAGGATAAAATAGAAAATGATAGAAACCATCAAACTAGATGCTGGCAGCGGATGAACATGACGACTGTTCTTTGTAGAGGCACAAGGTCACCGACATAATAGGAGGGAGCTAGACAGATTTGTGGGAGAGAGGACCTCCTATTGTTCTTTTCTGCTCAACACAGACAGCCACTCTCTTCAGCAGCCCAGTCCTCAAACTGAACTGAATTACAGCACATCCCATAACATTACATCATTCATAAGAGAATTAAACATGCCCTCGCTAGAAGGAGGAACACACATACCCTCATGCAACGCATACTCATGTATTTGCAATGATGCATGCACACAGAAACACACACCAAAATTTGTTCACGCGGACACACACAAGCCCTAACACTCATCCATCCTCAACCTCAAGAACTCTCAGTGTGTGCTGACAAACTTTGCTGTGGGGGGAACTAGCAGGCATAGCAGCGAGATTAAGACAAGCGGTTAAAAAGCCACTGAGACACTGAGCAACACAACACACACAAACTTGAAGAGGGAGGCGAGACAGGACGTGCTCATACTGTCAAACCACTTCATTGCTAGCCCTGGCGCCTAATTATGCAATAAAAGTGCCTCAGCAGGGGGAAACGGCATAGCCCAAAATAAAAATCAGCCTGCCTAAAAAGTAGGAGATTCACACGGTGTAAAATACTGTATCCTTAATCTCCTCAGGGATGAGAGCCCAACACATCTCTATTCTGTTCTCTGTTTCCTGCACATATCACAAGAGGCAGGCCAGCAGACAGTGAGTCAGACCTATATTCATATAAACTCTGTAGTGGAGTGAAACTGCAGGTGATGCAGGGAAACAGCCACAGGGATCTAAAGGAGAATGAAGCAGAGAGACAGAAGCAGAGAAAGGAAAGTGAGGAAAGAGAAAACATAAAGGAAAGAGATTCAGAGTTAAAGTTTGGAGAAGAGAGGGGGAGAATGAGTGAGTGCCATGCAAGGCCCGCTGTCAGAAAGATGTGCGTGTGCATTTGGAAGGGTTGCAAGTTGCATCCAGAGACTTGTTAGGAAAGATGAGTGCCAAAGCCCAGCCCTGCCGCTGCATTAGACACTTAATTAACCTCCTTATACACTAAGCCAAAGGCTTGGACGTGTGGACAGTGTGTGTCTGTGCCTATTTTGACTGTGCATGTGCTTGATCAAGCATATATATACACAGTGTGCAGCATTTCTGGTGCTTCTTTATGCTTTTTATCATTGAATTAAAAATGGCTTTGTCTTTAAACTGCTTCTGAATTCCTAATTTTCTCCCATGCATTCTTCTTCACCTGCAGTGTACTGTGTGTTTCCTCCTCTCTTTGTGTTTTTTCTTTTTCACCTCAGCACAATCCCTCGATCCCTCATCCAATTTCATCCACCCGGAAACTCTCTCATTTACCCTCCCCACCAGTCTTCTTTACCCTCCCCTTGTTTTCTCCATGTCTTCATTCCTCCCTCTTGTCTTGACCCTTCACCTCCAGCTTTCCCCTCTTCCCTTACCATCCTTTTCTCCTCCTTTACCCTCCTCACAGCTTTCCAAGCCTCTCCACTCATCCACCTCCCTCCCTGCATTTCTCTCTCCCCCCTCTCTACTCTCTCTGCCCTTGGCTGCCAGCCGTAAGCTGCTGCTGGTAATTATCAATCTGCAGTTCACAAAACACACAAGAAGCAAATGCACACTTTCTTGAGCACATGACATGCTTAACACATACACACCAGCAATCCTGCACATACTCACTAACAGGCGCTCCCTGTTACGCACATACAAACAGTCCTTCACGGCTACAAAGCCTCAAAGTTGCGTAGCTAGGCCCTGAGAGAAAAGAGGCAGCTATCACACGACTGCACAAACAGGAACACAGTCCCCAATCCTGTATGTAGGAGCTTGTTTGCGGTACACAAATCAATGTACACAAACTAACATACCCCGACGCACACAACTACAAGCAAACACAAACACACAAACAAAATGGGCACACACATGCAGGAAAACACACATACACTAACACTGTGAACGAGTGAATAAACAAAAAGCCACAGCCCCTGTATACAGGCACAGACACATGAGAGCGGCATGCGTCATCTTCAAAGGGAGGTTTGAAAGAACACACCGCCACTCCGTCCCAGCCTCTCCCTCCTTTTCCAGCCCGCCCCCGACTACCAATATATGTTCAAAGGCCATCCATTAACCTTTCACTTACACAGGCCTCTCTGTGATCTACTGCTCTCAGCCAAGGGCTTTGAAGAGCACAGCAACCCCCAGTACCAGGAAGGGAGCAAGGGATGTAGCAAATGAGAGAAGGAGAGACGCAAAAGAGAGTGAAAGGAAAAGAGGAGGAAGGGACTGACAACAACAAGAGATGTGCACTGTAAACAGATAGTAGGCAGAGGGTAAGGAAGGAAAAACAGAGCCAGGGTGGTGATATCTAAGAGGGAGGCTGGATAGAAAGTGGGGGAAGGAAGGAAGCAGAGGAGGAAGGATTTGAAAGCAAAGACATGTAGGGGAGGGTGGAAAAGAGGAGGAGGGGAGCAAATGGTAGTGGGAATTAGAGGGTCCAAGAGAGATAAGGTGGGCCAGTAAAAAAAGGGGGGTTTGGGAGAGGGACATCACGACGCAGAGAGAGGGAGTAATAGCTGAGGTGTTAAGGGAAAGGAAGCACTGGATGAAAGTAAGAGGGAAGTGTTAGGAGAAGTGAGAGAAGTGAGAAGCACCGGCTATTGCTAATAAGATGGAGAGGCAACGAAGGCTTGAAAACACATAAGAGGCAAAGAGAGAAAATGGGAAAAAAAAGGCTTTATAGCAGCTCCTTATTGCAAGATCCAGATGATTCGCAGTTATATTCAGGAGCTGCTTGATTAACAATTAGAGTCGGTGAAGCCTGCGGATTTCAGCTTTATGGCAGAGAAAAAAAAACATGCTAAGACATATTCAAAGGTCGCTTTCAATAAAAATGAAAGGGTTTAATTTTTCCAATGAACATATAAATAACCAGCCTGGTTTAATGGCCTTGTCTACAAAACACAAGATACTAAACATTTGAAAATGTACGTGACTGTATATTATTGAATCTAGGCTATTAAATTCCAGGAGAGAACATCTGTCCGTCTGTGATACAAGTATGACTCATGTCAAAGCAAACTGGGCCATTTTTACAGCGACACATGTTACTGCTGTTATATTCTGTTATGCCGTGCAGAAGCTCAGTATGCTGCCTGAGGTATGCTCAGTTTTTCCCACCTGTCCGATAGCTTAAAAAGTGTAGAACTCTGAGTTTACAAAACATTCATTAAAGCAATGCAATATGCTGTTCAGCAAATTATACAACAACAAGAAGCCAAATGTGCATAGCAAGTTTGCCTGGATCACTGCTTTATTGCCTCCTCTTGAAATATTATTGCTACGAGACTGTCAGTGGATCAATTCTTATGAATTAGTGAGTAGGTCGCAGTTATGAAATTATCATTTTAATATTATAGTATTTCAAGACTGAAGTCAACTGTGCAAAAATTCAATACTGAATATGGTTTCAGGTCAAGTGTTTTTTTTTTTTTTACTTGGAATTTTAAATGTGGGGCTGAGTAACACTTAGATCCGACATAACTGTCAGCTCACTCATGAAAAAGCATCTGGCTTGCAAAGGCATAGTGAATTCTTCATGTGGCCCTCCATGAAAAATAACTACCCACCCCTGCATTATAGAAGGCAAAATACCGCATTGAGATCAGTCCCCATTCAGACATTCTGTCACCATCCAAGGACAGTCGAGGGACTAAAGCACTTTGTTGAGAAGATGTGTAAAAACAGCTAGTCCCCCATCCTTAAATAATGACTACTGTTCAGGGGAAAAGGCACGGAAGAAAAAAGCTAGGGAGTGGAGGGGAAGACAGATAAAAATGTCTGCGTGTGCACTAAAGGACCAGGGGCCTTTCCACTTGACTGATCTGAGAGCAAAGGCTTAAATACAGGGGAGATGAAAACAGATTCCACCAGTCAGCTGGCACTGGTGTCCTGATATGAGTGGCACACACACACACACACATACTCACATAAATACTCTCTCACACACACACACACAGACCAACCCATCTGGACATTTTAACACACTCACGTAAGCACACAAACCCATACAGACGCTTGTGCACACACATCACTATGCACTCATGAACATGCTGTACATACACATATACAGTTTTCACATATTTTGCAAATTAAATCAGACTAAAAAGACCCACAAGCAGCCTTTTTATTGGCGAGGCTGCCAACACTGGTACAGAAAAATACAAATACGCATACACACACACAGGCACACATCGATGCTTGTGCTGTGCTAAATGAAAGCTCTGTGTCAGGGCTTCGTCACGTACGGTGCAGCTGCCTGCAATGCCTGCCACATTAAGCAAGCCTAATGGGCTTTCAGTGCAACAACACTGCGTACCAAGGGTTGTACATTCTCGAGCATTCTGTGGAATCAGCGGGACATTCTGTTTGTCAGAGTACGCATGTGAGTCTATCGGGGAGCCTGCCGCAATAGGCTTTATATATACGGCATACGCCTAGGTTAGCATTAGTTTGCATTCATGGATGAAAATATCGTCATTGTTCACACAGTCACTGCATTTTAAAGAGAAATGGAGAATTACAGAGTCATTTTTTAAAAGATAAAAATTCCCTGTGTGAAATGGGCAGGTGAATTGTGGGACAGAGGAGAGAAGGAGAAGAATGTGTACAAAGCTCATGTCGGCCAGGAACATTTGAGTTAAAGAGCTGGTTCCAGCGGAGAACAAATGTGTGAGTGTTAGGGGTAAATATTAGAATGTGCAGTGAGGAGTAGAGTGAGGTTAAAGCATGGCAGATTAGTTGGGACAACGAAGAGGAGCAGGGGTACACATTAGACTGTGAAGCCATGTGTGATGATCCTGCAGGTTTCCAAATGAGTTCTGATTAGCCTGAGAGTGATTTTAGCAGCTCTCGTCACATTGAAACCATGCCCTTTTCCTTTAAATTCTACCTCCCTTGTTCTCTTTCATTTTCTCTCCCGCTCCTCTAGTCACACTATAATAGAGAGAAAACATTACAGCCAATATTCGGCTGCCAGAATTATGAGCACCAAAACGGTGTGGGTGTGGGTGTAGATGAGCATGTGTCTATGCGCATGCCTGTGTGCCTGATTTCATTAGGAAAAGATTTTCCTAATTTCATCAAACCTAATATTGCATCTGTGCTTTGGGGCTGAATACAGATAACAGTCAATTGATTATTAATGCATTATTAATACTCCCCAAGTGCCAGGTCACACACATAGTTTGAGGCTTATTTTCACACAAATACACACACCCACACATAAACAAACACAAAGCAACATAACGCCAGAGGTCAAATGTGTCCAACAGAACAGAATGTACGCTACACATATCTAATGTTACAAAAGCAGCCAAATTAAGATGGAAAAAAAACAGCAGCTACTCAAATTAGAACTGCACCTGGCCAATCAGGTTTTACACAGAGGGGATGCTAACACCAATGCTGACACAGGCGTACACCAACACATTTTAATTTTACCCTCTCTCCCTCGGCTTTTTCGACTCCACCTGCTCTATCACTCGCCCCTCCCAGTGGTGACTCTTTTTCTCCCGGATGCTCCTCCCCCTCGTCCTGGCTGTCCGTCACCCAGCGGCTCGTTGGCACAGAGCTGACTGAGAGCATAGAGCAGATGGTGTGCTGCTGTCTGTGTGGCAGGCCACTAGCAGGACACCCAACAGCCCCTCCTTTCCCTCATAGGCCCTCTGCCTCCCCCTGCAATCCCTACTCATTCCCTCCTTCACATCTATAACACACACACATACAAACACACATGCACCCTCCAGCATCACTTGAGCCCAACCAGGTCACCTGCTGCCACGCTTACACACACACATACATGCATACAAACATAAAACGAAATATGTCATGGTACATGGCACATTCAAGGAGGTCACACATATGGCACCATTACATGCACGGATTCCCCTCATATTCTTGCTACGGTCCTACTAACATCAAAATGACAGGAAATTTTATTGACATTCACACATACACTCTGCCCCGCTCACACACTCACTCTGTCTCCTGTAGAGACAGTTTGGTTAATCAAGTGCAGGGGTTTCTCGCATGGTCAGCAAGTCAATACACTTACTACCTTCATCACGTACCTAACGCATAAATATTACATCCTCATTTACAATAACCTAGTCAGGCCAGTTACAGGGCAAAGTGAAACCAATTGGCACTGAATGTGCAATACTGCAAGCAGGGGCAGCAATAAAAATTACATACATTGTATATAACATACATTTAAATGAACAGTGAGCACATATGGTATCAGTATTGAATACAGATAATTTGTTGTGATGTAAAGAAACACACCGCATTATGTTTAATATTGATTACACACCTTGTGAGGACGGAGCGATGTTGCTGAAAGCCACAGCACAGGTGAAGATGATCCAGACTGTTAGAGCCATGTTGGAGGCTGACAAGGTAGCACGGCAAGGGGTGGAGCTAAAGCGCGGAGGCGGTCGGCAGGCACAGGTGAGTGGAGCGGCACTTCCTCAGCTTATACCCTCCCTGAGGGTGATCCTGCAGGCAAGGAGAGATAGAAATAACAGAGGTAAGTGCATAAGCATTTGTATATAGCTGTTTGTCCATAAAGAGGAATTATTCCACTGTTCTGTTTTTTGATTCTTTCCCCTTTATGTATGACATTTTGAAGAAGACAGTGTTGACTAATTTATTCTGCATTTATCACTGAAATATGTGATAATAACTCTGCACAAAATTGAGTGGCTCACGACTGGTTGTGCATACTAAATGAAGTGTGCGAAGAGGTGGAGAGAAGAGGAGAGCGGGGGAGAAGGGAGAGGAGGAGAGGATAGAGGCTCCCCCTCTGGTGGTCAGGTAAAATTATCAGTGAGGGAGATCTGAGGCCATTTTGTGAACGATGGCATGGCAACAGCTGTTGCCACTACCAGCTTATCACCCTACAGTGTCTGAAAGCTTGATTTAATCAGACGTGCTGCATATGTTTCAGCAATGCAAAGAGGGCTACCTTCAAAATGTAAAAAATGTATTCCCCTTTGCGTACAGGCACAAACACACACAAAGTGAGACACTGAAAAGTCATAAATTGGTGCCGTAGGGCTAGCACATCTCATTTGCCTAATGAAATAAATCACGATGTGGAACTGTAGCTCTGATTTTTTGACAGCAGAAATAGTTTTGTCCCGCCAGGGGCTGAAAGACAAAAAATAGTAGAGGTGGTATTGATAGAGCTAACACTTCTCCTGCTGAGCTTGCTGATGAAACAGACAGATTGGACTGCGTCTTGTGTGTGTGTTTGTGTTCTATTCTGTTTTTTTTTTTTTTTATAGAGGATGGTGGTTTCCTTTGATCTCTGCAAATCTCAAACCCCTTTTTTGATGGAGCCTATGAACTTATACTGGATAAGGGTAAAATATAATATATTACACATGCATGAATACTCTTCCATACACACGGGTTCAGCTATAATACAGTACTACATAGTGCACTGTTTCAAAACATCACTTATCTTTCTAAATCCAGCAGTTTTAAGCGTTATCACATTTTATCCCTTTAAATGGCTGAAACATTATATGAAATAGAGACATCTTAGATATCGTGTACACCCTTTCTTTATTTTTTTTGTGATTAAGCATTCCAAATTTGCATCTGTTGGAAATTACTGAGGTTTAAAAAGATCTTTAGGCTTGTCAATCTAAAACAAATTCTGAGCAACAGCTGCCAAAAAATTAGCTGAAGTGGTAATTGTGTAAATTAGCAGGGAAAGAATACAATTGGTGTCACTAAGAGAAGAAAATTAAGAATTTACTCTGAAAATATTTTAAGCAAATATTCAAAGTAAATATCAGGGACAATTGGTGTTGATTTTTAAAATTCAATCTGGATGAAATTTATTTAATTTTGACCCCTCCAAAAAAAAACTTTTTTATAAAACTGTCCCTGCATTTTTTTTTTATATTTGCTCAACACCACATTGAAAAATATTCAGTCATGGCCAAGCTTTTCCTGGTAGCCAAGATGGCAGATCCTGAGCGACTGGGTGGCCTCACCCCCTCTCTTCATCACCACTGATTTGGTTTCCCCCAACCACTCCAGCCCCCCTCTTTCTGACCTTCTCTGATATTTACCCTCCTCCCTGGTGGCAACACCCAGCCTACAGCCACCAACCTGCTTGGGTGTCAGTGTGTGTGGATTTGTATGTTGGATGTCGTAGAGTGCGAGCGAGAAGGCAGAGTGAAAGGAAAGGTAGAGGGCAAACAGTGAAGAGGGAAAGAGAACGAAAGCTGAACGCAGAGTACAAAGCACATCCGCAGCAGCTGTTTTTTTTTTTCCACACAAGCATTTATTTCAATCATATGCACAATACACAACACACACTCACGCAACCTCTGCAGTGGTGCAGTCTGTGCCTTAATTTGAGTTTGTTTGCGACCACCCTCTATGACCAGCAGCTGAGAGAAAAGGACACGCTCAGAGGGAGGGCAGGAAAGACAAAGAAAGAGTAGAAAAGCAGTAAACAAATAGCAATAGAGATGTGATGTGGTACTGTAGAAGCCCACTCTCTCTCACGGCCTTTCCTCTCCCACCCTTCTCTCCCACTCCCCCATCTCGCTGTATTATTAATGGTCAAAAAGTGATCCCCTCCTGTGCAGTGACAGGCCTTCGTTTTTTTTCCCCTCTCAAACTTTTGTGGTTTTAATAAGAAAAATCTGTCTTTCCTCTTGTTTCTTTTGACTACGCTTCTGTCTGTACTTTTCAACAATAGCTCTCCTGTGGTCTGAAAAGATGAGGAGGGCCAGAGAAAAGAGAGCAGAGAGGAGAGGGAGGGCAGGTTTGGGATTGAGGGTGGGAAGGAGAGAAAAGTGCAGGGTGGATAAATTGATTTTATTTTGTGAGAGAAAGAAAGCATTACACAACACTTCATTTCAGTGTGGTAGGAAGGGAGAACAGATGGAGTGCAGGGAAAGGATAGAGGGAAAGCCAAAATTAAGGAAAAGAAGAAACAAAGGAATGACAGAACAAAGGAAGAAGGGAGAAAAAAGAAAGGAAGCATCATGCAGCCTGAGTAACTAGTAAACAAGGAACAGAAGGAGCAGAGAAAGTAAGGAACAAACGAAGTAGAGAAAGGATGACTTTCAGTATAACAAGAAAAAATAAGAGAGAGTGGGAGGGGAAACTGCCGAAAATAGCCAAGTGAGAACAGCAAAGGAATAGTAAAAAAAGCAGGAAATAATGGCAAAGGAGAAAGTATTTCTTCTGCCTGTGTCTATGAGTCAGTCTGCCTCTGGGTGGAGGAAGGTTAGGAGTCTTTTGAGGGTGTAAGATGGGTGTCTTTGCCCTCTACGCCCTCCCTACTTGGAGGATGTTAAGCGCCCGAGGCCAGAGGCTGACCTT
This sequence comes from Acanthurus leucopareius, assembly GCA_029814765.1. Taxonomy (NCBI): domain Eukaryota; kingdom Metazoa; phylum Chordata; class Actinopteri; order Acanthuriformes; family Acanthuridae; genus Acanthurus; species Acanthurus leucopareius. The sequence goes on along the minus strand of JAQMCX010000021.1, from coordinate 8,571,110 downwards.
TTGTACTGATCACATCCACCATTATTATCATCACTGTTTCTTTTCTAATAGAGCAGAACATCATATCCCTATGGGACTAGAGCCAACAAAAAATGGGAGAATGGACAGAATTTTCACTGCGCTGGTGGAGAGGTGATGAGAGTGCACAGAAGAAAAAGTAGGAGGCAGAGCGAAAGACATCAAGTAGTATCAACGCAAAAACAGACGTGTGTCTGTCTAAACGAACGGGTTTGCGGAGTTGCACTTAAGTACACAGCTCTGTTATCTTGTTTGGAATGTAACCCTCTGTTTCTTCAGCTATTAATTTACAGGCTGCCTTGATCCAAAGCAAATAACCTCATTATCCACTTCTATTGGATCATTACGATAATCACCATGATCATTAGGATCTGTTTGCCTTAGCAGACATGTTCATCAAGAACACGGTGTCACAAGTCCTTTTTAAACAAGGTGGGAGATACTGTATGAGCCTGTGTGTGTCTATCAGGAGAAACATCCATGTTTACCCCATCACACAAATCATCTCTGTACAGAAGGAAGGGGTGTTCAGAAACATTACCCAGCCAGAATCAAAAGGAAGGAGAACAAAGAGTTTACATAGACATTTTTTACTGCATAATTAGAAAAGCTGCTGCAACTCTCAGAGCTTCTACCGCTCCAGGCTTTCTCTCGTCTGTTTTTGCCCCCGCTGAGGGGAAATCTGATATCTAGGTGGGAGAGACAAGTATGATAAGTGTGAGTCGATTTGGTGTGTGTGTCCATGAGTGGATGTGTGGATGTGTGGATGTGTGTGTGTGTGCGTGTGACAAGGCAGCCCATGGATGCTATGGATCCACAGCGCTTATTGGTCCAACACCGCAGCTTTAAGGGTGAATTTTAAGAGCTTGCCAAAGACTTTGAGCAAAAAGGTGCCACAATCTTTAGAAGCATTTCAATACATTTGAAGATGAGGTGCATTGTATGAACAAGTAAAAATCTTGCAGGGCAATGGGGGGGAGAGCAGGGAGCAGGAAAACACAAACAATTTTATTCAGTTAGGAAAACACTTGTGATTGATTTAAAGATTTGACAGTCGTAACTTCTGACGGTCTGTTGCTTCATGCATGTCTTTGCATCTTAAGATGAAGTCTCAGCCTCTCCCATGCTATTAGGATTGATGTTTATGCCTCAGATGCTTCAACAACAAATAGTTGGTTCAGTAGCAAAGCTCCCGCTATGAAGGAAATGATTGCCTCCTAGCAACCGACACAGTCGAGCGTGCAAAACTGAATGGCAATCACATCTCACTTACAAATCAGAAAGTGATGCAAACTGCTGCATTAAATATTAGTAATCAAGTAAAATTTCAGTTCAAATAAACTTCCAACATCCACTTAAATTGGAATAAATTGAAAACAACTATATTCCTTCACTCCAAGCTGTTGGAATGTGACTTCAGTCAGGTCTGTGAACGGCACTTTATTTCAGAGGAAAGTATCACTAGACTCAGTGAAGGCTAGCCGTGTAGTCTTAGAGTTTGATGAGACTGCAGAGAACGACCAGAACGTATGCTTCGCCTGGGGGCCTCTTAGTAATTCTCCCTCTGACTCATCCGTGCTGAAGCTTTGTCACACTCGATACTCTTTTGTACTCTCGTGAGCTAGGCAAGAGGGAGCAATACAAGGAAGTGTAACAATAAATGAGAATGAGATAGAATTCATTAATTACCTCTTCACCCCCATAAAACTAATCACCCGCCAAAGTGAATATAATTATTCTACTTTTCCTTTTTTGAAACGTAACAGACATACCATGAAATATCATTACCATCACCATCTGCGATGGAGCTTTGCTGAGTGGGAGGCTGTGTTTTTTCTGTCAAACTTGCCTTCCAGGACGCTGAGGTATGACATTGAATTTAAATCAGTGCTTATTCAAATTAACCAAGGTGCTGATTTGGATACACTTCAACTTGTAGTCACAGTGTGTCAAAATCTCCGATTAATGAAACAGGTGGAATCAGATTATTCTGTTTACAAGAAAGAGTTAGTTTCAATCATGGAGCTGAAAGTGACATTAGAGGCTAGGCCTGCAACAGTCTGAAACCACTGTCAAGAGGGTTCAAACAAAATATTTCCTTTTCGTAACTTATGTCTTAAAACTCTAAACTTAGACAAAATAAAAATCACCAAACTGTACAATCACACTTCTTTATACTTCTTAGCTGCCAAAACAAGATCCAGCCAATGCCACTGCAAAAAAAAAAAAAAAAAAAAAAAATTCACATAAACATACAAACTGTCGCCTTCCCACCCCATCCCTGTTATCTTCCAGTTGGTTCTATCGCTAATCTCCCTAATCCTTTTTGGTGAGGCCTTTGCTAGCAAAGACGACATAATAGAATTAGATATTATTCCTTTACAACAACCTGATTCTATTACATTTGCATTGACGCTCAACAGCCCACACAGTCTCATAATGAGAACTGATAGCATACTGTTAACACTAAAGCATTCATTCAGGATGGATAATGTTGTTAAGCTAGCAGCGACTACACAAGCACATTCAGGTCAGATCATCCCAACACTTCTCCATTTACTGGGGTAGGTCAGTTAAGGCCGGGACTCTGGTGTGGTAGTATCTCGCTGGCTGCAGCAGCAGGGCTGTTTATATAATGACACCATTGTGCCGACTGTGTGCAGATGGAACATCAGAGCTCTTGTAATGGCCTGTGTATTAGGGCCAATGTGTTTGATTACTGACTCAGGGAGAGCGGGGATAGGCTGTGTAGTCAACAGGGAATAAGGCTCCCTCCAAAACAGCAACCCAGGGAAAAAAAAGACCTATTTGAAGAAACAGAAGGAAAGAGGGAAGAGACAAAAAAACAGGGAGAGACTTTAATGGAAGTGTGCTTTAAGGGAATGCAAATGAGACAAGGGAATCTGCAGAGCTGCAGAACACAGCGGAGGGATATCAAATAGGGCTAGCATGGCTGTCAAAGAGGTAAAGGCAAAGGGAAGGGGGAGCGAGGGAGAGAGCCCCTCTCACTTTATTCAATAGACACTCCTGTACCACTTTTTCCTGCTTCAGCATCCGCCCTCGGCTGCAGCTCTCCACACACCCCAAACCACAACCCTCCACATCTCTAGAGTCTACACTTTAACTGCTATGTGTTTCTGAAACAGTAGTAGCTCTAAAAAAAAAAAAAAGAGCTCACCACCTAAAAAGGAGCCGGTAAGAGCCCAATATTCCTGGGTGACAGTGGTACACGCTAATCAGAGTGCACAAGTATCTAAGGGGAGTTGACTGCGTGTGATGGCGCTGCTGCATGTGTGAATGAGTGATAGGAATAGTCTGCCCCTAGCCAGCCAGCCAGTCAGTCTGTTCGTCAGCACTGACACCACGCAGCAGAGAGAGCACGCTCCCCGGTCTGGTCTTCAGTGTCTCCGGTGTGGCCTGTGATTTATTGTGGCGGCGGGGAGCTTGTCACTGTTCATTATTACTGATGCAACGGGAGGCAATGCCACCGACCATCAATGCTTGCCCTGTGATGCCCGCCATCGCTGCCAGAGGAAGTGACCTCAGCACCCACCTGTCTTCTCACACAAACAGTGGCTGCGGCCCCGCTCTAATGGGCTCTAATATCTTACAGGGATGGAACCTCTGACCCAATTTGGCAGCCACCTCTTTACCAATCGCCTACCAGTGGAAAAAGGACACATTTATTCAGCCTGAAAATTGCATTGACGGAGGTGAGAGGCCTCATTTTTGTGACCTAAATACATAAAAGTGTATTTAACATATTGGAAGGTAGAGCAGAACCATTTATACCACATCAGCCCGTACTGAGACATATGACTTCATCTTGTTTCTGGCTTTCTGACACTTTCTACTTCATTTCTCTCCCTCGCTTCCCAACTCCGCAATCAAATTAGATATACTCCATATCAGTCAACCTGTGCTGTCAACTTTGTCAGCATGCGTTGCGTCGCAAATCAATAGGAGGAAATGAATAATTTACTGTGACCATTAAGTCAACACAACAAGAGTGATAACTGCCGGCCCTGACATTAATCTTATGAGCCACCAACAATGGATTATGATATAACATGATAATGTTATGAAATTGTGCTCTCTGGTGAATCCTGCTCCCTCCCGCCCTTTACATTGAGCTGTTCCCAGATGTCACTTGGCTGTGACTGGCAGGCTGCCACCCCGAGTGCCTGCGCGCCGCCAGGCCCCGCTAGATCCATCTTCATTAGGGACAGAAGCGCTGTGAGTTGTGTGTGTTATTATCAGTGTCTATTAATCTGAAAGCTCCAGCAGGGCAACCCCCGCCTCACTGTTGCGCTACAGTACGCCATAGCCAAGCATACGCTATGTACAAACACACCACGGATGCACATGCCTCAGACAAAAACAGGCAAAGTTTGTGTGGATTTACACACTCACAAACACGGTCCTTTTACACTCCCGCCTGCAGCTTTCTCTAATAATGAGCATGGCAACAGACTTAAATAATTTGCTGATAATGCATCCTCACTCTTAATTGGGGACGATAGACAATAATTACGGATGGAAAAAAACTAATTCATAATTGTTTAGAAACCATTTGGATTCACTTAGGGCAAACTGTAGACGCTTCCTCCTTATAAGTGTTGATGTCAGTGGTTAAAAAGCACATGATCATGGTTTGAAGCGTTCACACACATGTTCACACGCATGCACACACTCAGATATGTACACACACAGAAGGGCCCACTGGGGCGCCACATGTGATGTTGACCCAGTTTAGATCTGTGGCACAAAGTAGAGCAGGGATTCAGAACAAAAAGAGACAGTGACATTTAAAAATAGGTTGACATTCTTTTCATCTCAATGCTTAGACCCATACAATGGAGGTATCCATCTTTTGTGTCAGTAGCGCCATCGACTAATTATTCTGTCACATCTTCAATTTGCTACTTTGGAGATCTATTTTATATACAGGCAAAGGCTTAGTTTCAGTGAAGCTAGCTGGAGTGAGGACATTTAAACAGACAACAAAGCAAACTAGGGCAAATACATTGTATTTTTTTCACAGTTTGAACAAAATAATTGCTGTTTGTTTCATCCATTGCCGACAATAACATTCCATATGTATTTAATAGCGAGTTAGGTGAAGTAGTGTGACCGTGAGATAAGCCGACTAGTTAGAACATCTAACATACTGACATTGTGTTTCATAGTTCATTCACCATACTGAACGTTTTTCCTATGTACTTCATTTTAGATTTTACACGTGCTTCATTGTATTAAATGCATTTAATCTAAAGAGCGTGATTCACAGTGCTCTTGTACATAAAGCCAACATTGTTGCTGTTCTGTGGTGTGTTCAGTAGTTGTAAGAATGTTCTGTTTCAAGTCTTGGCAGCCATTCCCTGGTAAAAACTCATTTGGAAAACATCAGTGGTTGAATTTCCCAGATTTATAAAGGTTATGCAGGTTTCAGGATTTGGATTTCTGACACAATAGAATGAGTGCTTTTCATTGCCAATAGGCTTACCTTAATATCAAAACTTCAAACTGGCTTTTAAATGACACGCAGGTGCAGAGCAGAGCGGTCTGCACTCTGAGCGCTTCATAAACCTCAGATGATTGTACCTGGACTTTTGTCAACCCATTGCATTCTTACATTGCGACAGTTGAGCAGTAGAAAACACAATTTAGGGCAATTTTAAGAATTAAAGCAAACTCTGACTTCAAGAGTTTCTTCCTTAACTCTCCATATCCATCTGGTGGTATCCAGATGATTTTGTTGCAGAGTAAATAGGAGTTTGCTTGTGTATGCGGATCCAAACATGTCTACCTTTTCCAAATGCACACGTTCAAGTGATTTGTGTTGTTCAGTGCTGTGTGTGCATATGTCTGTGTGTGTATGTGTATGTGAGTGACTGATGTATCTAATTTGATAGTAGTGACCCCAATCTGCCTGCCAAGGTTATCCAGCTTTACCATAGGCAGAGTGGGCATCAGGATATTCTGACACAGCAGGCCTGGCCGACATGCCCCAATTCTAAAACATGGCTGTCAGTCACTTCCTCTTCCTTCCTCTCTCTGTCTACCTTTGTCACACATGCACTTATGCACTGCCCTTACACACACACACACACCCACACACACACATACATGAAGACACGCTGACACTGTCCCACATACAGCAGAGTAGCAACCTTCATGGCTACTCATGAATAACTGAGGAAAAATGGAAATCTACACATACACATGCATTATTTATTTTTATCTTTCACATATTAATATTTTTTTTAACAACTGAATCGGTAATTTGATTATCACACAACAACCTGAGCATTCTTCACAGCCAGCTCTCTAAGAAAAGGTATTTATTTTACATGAGCATGCACATTTGCTGAAACACAAAACACAAAAATATTATCAAAACCTCACAGGCCTTTGTGAAGCTACTTTAAAGATTATACAGTCCTTCTTTTTTCCCCCTGTATTGTCTTAATTGTTTTTAACACCACACATGATCACATAAAAACACAACTACATTCATATGCATTCATGCTGTGCTGTCCCAGAGGAGGGATGGGCTGTGGTAGTCTGACTATTAGAGATGAGCAGTGGGAGACACAGCCCAGAGCCCAGAGCTCAGGGCCTCAGTCAGTCAGGCTGTAACAGGTGCTGCTTTCCACTGCCTGCTTCTGTTAATTACCAACAGCGCAGTGTTGGAAACGCTTTGCCGGGATCCACACCAGGTGAACACCCATTAGTGCATGGAGAGGATCCAGAGGGTCTGTGCTGACTACCTACCCCCCACCACCACACACAGACTGAAGCTAGGCAAGTATACACACACATGTGTACACAGCAAAAATACACAAACAAACACTCCCATGCATTCACTGCACAAGCATATTAAATATTTTTGTGTTGTTATGAACGCTGGGGTAATGATTACGCCTTGAGACATGTACACACACACCGACACACACACTGACACACACACACACACTGACACACACCCACACACACAAAGCTCTGCCTCTACCCACACACTCTTTTTCTTTCTTTTCAACTACTCATTTTTCCCTCCCTCTCCTCCTGTCCCCCGAGGCCCGAGTACATCAGTTCATCGACACATTTCGTTCTGGTCGGTGGTCTCCATGGAGCCTCCTGTTTCATGTGACCTTTCTTCATCTCCGTTCCAGGAGTCTCGGGCGTCTGGTCACTCTGAATCACTCCCTCCGTCTGCCTTTGTTCGTAAAAAAATTCGACAGAGAAAAGGGAACCAAGCGCATAAAGGCAGATGAATCAACAGACATCTCATGGCGCCTGCTGCTTCTATCCAAGTGAAGGATAGTACTATTTGTACTCATCCACCTTATCACCCCTCCCCCTCTACATGTCTCTCTTCAACCTCATCACTACTTCTCTACCGTCCCTGTTTTGTGCTCATCTGCTCCCTCCATTCCTCTGCAGCTCTCATCCTATTTTTACATCTCATCATCAGATCCCAGTTTGCTTCATTCTCATCAATAATAGAAGAGTTTTTGACTGGGTGAAAATAAACAACTCACAGCCAATCAACAGGGGGCTTACATGCATTTCACCAGCTGCTGTCAGCCAATAGAAAATGAGCTCTGGTGGCTCAAATGAGATCAAAAATGAGTTGGTGGATCCCATTGAAAAGAAATGTAAATTATTCAGGTGACATTCTTCTACTGCAAATTTTCCCCCAAACTAGCACAGCGTTTTCTTTTTGCTATGTGGGAGGTGGAGGTGCATTAAAGGAAACACTGTTTTTTTTTTCTGACAGTAAAATGTTTGAAATGCAAATAGGCATTCGGTGACAGCAGCACTCAGTCATAAATTGAAACACCCTTAAAGATAACCAAATACATGCAAATGAGCTGATTAGCTGAATATGCAAATTGATTCATTATTTGTAGAAGACATTTATATGTTAATTTACAAGGTGGCTCACTGTAGATTAATTATATATAAAACACACTAAGTATAAAATAATCTATAGCGATGGATGAAGGAAAAAAGATAAGAATTACAGCTAGTCATCTAAGCATGTCTCTTTATCTTCCATTGATCTGACATATGGCACTAACCTATTACAAATTGAAATAACTCACTGAAGCTGAGTAGACCTCCTCTGCATATCCAAGTCAAAAGCAGAACGCTGTCTCTGCATTTAGAAAAGGAGGGGTGTGGCGGGAAGGGGGGGGGGGGGCACTTGCAAGCTATAAAGCTCTGTAGGTTTTGGCCTCTCTCTCTCTCTCTCTCTTCCCTCTCTTTTTTACTGTCTCTCATCCCCTGTCTATTGGCCCTCTGACCTGTGCAGATCTCACGTTCCTGACTCCTCTCTCAGCAAGCAACCGATCGATAGATGGATCTGACTTTACCCTGACTCAATAACCCCTCATGCACAACCTCTTCCTCTGAGGAGAGAGTGTGCATGTGTGTGTGTTTGAGTGTGTGTGCCAGTGGAGGAAGGGTATTCGTCTGCATGTGCAAGTTTTGTGCTCGCAAGCCATGGTTTTTGGGGGATTTTGGCAAAGCTGCGCATGTGTGTGTGTGTATGTGTGCGCCTCTGTGTCTGCCAGCTCCTCTCTCTCACCCCAGGGCCTAGAAGTCACGGCAGTGAGAAAACAGATTGATTTCTCCCCTCCCACGCGCAAACAATTAACTACACAGTGCTCAATTAGACACACGCTGGAGACACCTTCAGACAAGCCTTTGCCTTGACCCGGAATCTGTTTCGTGCAAACTAACCTATAGTACCTTTCATCCCTCCAACCAAGCATCAAAGGTGTGGAGAGTGGTGGGAGCCAGTGAGATAATAGTGGGAGGGTGTTTATGCGCCCTGCACTGGCAAAATTAGCTCTTCCTGTTGTTCACAGCATCTTAGGATTATGTGTCCCAGCACAAAATGAGCCAAGATTATCTTTAATGATGTAGATGGTGTGCAGTTTCATTATCGCCAGTGTTCACACACTGCTCCACAGCTTGTGCTGCTAGCTGAGTAAGCGGAGTTAGAATGCTAATCTAAAGGCAGGGGAATTCCAGTGGAGCGTGGAACCCTCTGTATCAGCCGCTCCATGTCCACCTTAGAGACTCACATCCATGTAACACATGTTGATCATCCAGTAAAGGACAAACAAGGTTGTCATCCCTCCGTCAGCTTTCTGTCACTTTTCATTTTTCCATGCGAAACACTCCAGTGAGCATGTCTTCCTTTGTATCTCTTTTCCTTTGCTTGAGCCAAGACATTTGTCAGAATTTCAACAGTGTCCTCCTACTGCTTCAGTAAGCCGGGCCCTGTCTGTGGACTGCCTTAAAAAATAGATTTCTAGTGTCTATGCCTAATATAAGAAATGAAATGCAACATTTATTTACCATCGTTAATTCTCACTCTTTGTGTAAATAATCCAACTAAGTGTAATTAATTTCACATCTTTCATTCCTTTTTCACCTTTGCTAATTAAAAATACTGAACAACAATTCAGATTAATTATCAAATGTACAAAAAACACATTGAACAAGTGAAAAATCCTATTCGCACATAGATGTGAATTTTAAAATGTATTTGTTATTAAAAGTAGAAAAAAACATGTAATCAACACATTAAAATTGAGCTGTGACAATTATTTCCACAGATGCTGGCGCTGACGTTAATTGTGATCCACTGCCGCATGGCCAAGTCATTCCAGGCTTTAAGTGTGTCATTCATAACACGGGCTAAGGGAGATAATAGAATTTGAGTGTGTGTATGTGTGTATTTATGAAAGGAAGAAGGGAGAAAGAGCAAATGAGAGAGAGAGGGAGGGAGAGAGAGAGAGAAATGGAGAATTTATAGAAGAACAAGCTCCAGTGAGTGTTAACATTTCTAATTATCTCACTGTCACGTCTGGAGGCTAAGAAGATAACACCTGAAGTCACCAAGGCGGCGGAGTGGGCATACGCACAAACAGAATATGCACACACTTACACACAAACAGTCCCACAAGCTCACACACCTCCCACCTCCTGCACCTCCACGCTAGGCCCTCAGATTTGTCTCTCTCTGCATGAATGCCTCCACCTCACACTCTTTCTATCTTTCCCCCAAATTTTACTTTACCTCGTTGTTGCACTCACACTCTCTGTGTGAAGTATTTGTGAGGTCCAGCCTTTGGGCTCTCCCCTGTTTACTTACGTACGCAGTGATGTCAAGACGCTGCGCCCTTCTCACCCCTGCTGCCCTCATATATGAAGGCAAAGCCAGCAATGCGTTGCGTGTTCTCACTGATGTTTATCCTTGTCATGCCTATTGAATGCGGCTTATGTCCTGTGTTTGATATTAAATCCCATGCTGGGGGGCTAGCTGATTGCTCCACTGATCAGATAAGCACCAGCGGGAAGGAGGGTGGATTTAACTGGTTTTAGTAATCGCAACAGTCCATCCCCCTCCTCTACACAAGCTACTGTACATCCCAACTGAGGGATTTGCATTAATACTGTGGGCTAGTTCCAACTCTGCAACCATATAAATGTAAACCCTTCTTCTATATAGCTGGAGACATAAGATGAGACTGCACCGTGTAGCACTGCATTACTATTATAGCTCTACCATCATCGCCTGCATGCTATATTCTACAACTCACTTAAGGGCTAATGAAATATTCACAGACCTGAGTGTTACAGCAATATCTGGTTCTGTGAAGTTTTTTAAGGTCAACTTTCACTGAGACTTTCTCTTGGCAGCCTGTCCTGTTTCTCCTCTGATGCCCTGCAGAGGGCCTTTCGGTAGTGACAGCCATTCTCCTGAGACTTCCTTCTCTCTGTCACCCAGCCATCCGCCACCCCTCTGGCCTGCTAACGGCAAGTGGTGTGGGAACGCTGGGAACATTTTTCTACTGTAGGACCAGGTCAGGATGACTCAATGGGTGCTTGAGATGTGGCTTGCGCTCTTCAAGACACTTTAAAAAATTATGGAGACGTTCACATTAATTACATTAGAATTAAGAGAGCTGTCACTCACATTAGATTGAGTGGAGTGTGCTAATTGTATGGGCTCCGATGTCACTGCCATCATCTGCAAAGTGAAACAAAACACACAGGGATGGCAATTCCTCCAAAAGTCATCAACAGTAAACACGCTGAATGTGATAATACATGTGTTCAAACATATATCTATTAATAAAGGAGCTTGTGTGCAGGCCAGCATTTTCTGCTTGTCAGTAAAGACGCACAAATACAACCCTTACCACATTTACAGGCATATAAATGTCAACAGTCTGGTTTCAGTGACCCAGCTAGCATCCTGGTCAGCAGCACAGTTCACCCCCTCATGCCTTAACATCCCAACCACTGACAATCACATATCTATGGCCGGATAGCGTGCTCCGTGGCCAGGCATTACCAACACACAGGGCCAATGTGATTCATGGCATTTGCCCCTCCCAACTCCCATGGAACCCAGAGCTCCGTTGCTGTGACATCACAGCCAGGGCCCTGATTGGTCACCAGATGGCTGCCCTGATTGGATTCTGGCCCAAACTGTGCAGACTGAATCACTGGCTCAGTGCTGCTCTGGATACTGATCCAGCCCACCTGCGCTGTCGCACACACGCACACACACGCAGCTTAGACTTGCAGACGTGAACACATGCACATAAGTAAAGACGCACACTCGGAACAAGTATCAATGACATTCAATCAAACATGCTCATTCATAAAAAATTAGTCACTTAACTGCCAACAACTACACTTTCCTCCTCTCAAGCTGTCTTTACCTTTTATATGTCTTGTCAATTGATTTTAAAGCAGCACTTTTTGAAGATTATGGCCCTTTAAAATCTAAGTGCTCTTGTTTAACTTAGCTTAAACGACTCTCGCTCTTTGCTTCGCGGGGTTAGGCCTCATTTCAACATTTCTGAGCACTGTCCTGGGAGACATAAAGGGAATGAGAAAGCAAGGGCATTCAAATGGAGAGAGAGTGAGAGACAGGTTCCCTGTGCTATGTCAGTCTCTGAGTAAACCAAGGCTTTTACGCATGTATCTACTTTTGTTCACTCTCTGTTTAGCTATGTGAAGCAATAAGTAGCCCTTAAGTGCAGGCATTCTCTTTTAAATACACTACAAATGGACGTTAGCTTGTACTTGAGCCTTGAGAGGCACTCCTGAAGCTTTCCTGATTGAGACATGAAACCAGAGCGCCTCTATTTCTTCCCCTTCCTGCAGTCCCAAAGGGATGCCTGCAGCTCGTCTCTCTAAAGATACCCCTGGCACACACATCCGCACCAAACACAGTCCCCTGAGGACAGCTGCAGGCATACTGCAGTGTTCGTCCGCACAACCAGACCTCCACTCCATTTCTCATGATTCCCAGAGCTGCATAACACTTCTGAAAAAGTCACATCAATCTTGAGACTTATTTTAGTACTGCAAAATCCTCATCAGAATTTCTCCTCTCTGTTGTTTCAATATTCTCTGTTTTCTTTATGCACTTTAGTCCCGCTCTGTCCCTTGTTTCCTGTTGTATCGGCAGACTGATCAAACACTTGCATCTGCAGCTTTTTCAGTGCCTCCAGAAGCGAAAGAGAGTGCTGCACAACCCTCTCATAAACCCAAAGAAAACAGAAGCACAACATTTGGCAGCGGGACAGACCCCCTGCTGCACCTGTGCCCGTTCAGGCAGATCAGTATTTAGCTGGGGCCGCCTGCTGCCCCGGGGACAATGAGAGGGGATGGACGGATGGGCCGAGGATTTGAGAGGAGGACTTGGACGCTGTTCCCCACCGTGTGTGCCAGCGTTACGGGTCGAGTGGACCAAATGTCTACTCACTGGCACTAACACACAGCTGTTTGGTGATCTGCCTTTGGGCCAGCCCCACACAGGCACATTCAACATCTTGTCCAACATTTCCATCTTCTCTTTTTAGCTACACTATGACAGAAGAAATAGGAAAGGAAATATACAAGGGCCACAGTCAACGAGCACTAGATCGGAAGAGCGTAG